>LKUV01000066.1:0-332766 GCA_001414455.1 Hymenoscyphus fructigenus | reverse complement strand
GGGTTATAGCATACCATGGGAATAGGCATAGATATCACGCCCATATCGATTATGAAATCGGAAAGTGCAAGTCCTTCTGAGAAGACTGGATCGCTAAGACAACTGTCCTTCCCAACCCGAACACCAGACCACCAATTTGAAAACTTTCCTTTGCATGCAAAGAGAAGAGTTAAAAAGTAACCTGATGTCCACAGAATGATGAGTACAATCAGGGAAATATTGAGCCTTGCGAAGATGGCAGATTTTGATATCGCGAAAATGCGTCGGAAGAAAAAAGCAAAACTGAGCTTAATGCAGCCCAGTTGAATGATACCGAGAAGCTGGACAATCCATTCAAGCTATGTAGAACGATTAATCTATGACAACACAAAGAAGGTGTCTTGGTCATTTATTCGGAGTACTTACCAACGCTGCAAGCTTGATATGTGATAGTCGATTCGGGTCAGTTCTAGCTGGTGTGCGATAACCGTAAGAACCCCGTTTTACTCCTATGTGTCTCTATTAAAATAGCTCAAAGCGAATTTTTTGTAAGTAATACCAGTGACTACGCATGCACCCATCCCAATCGTAAGAAACTACATTGCCAAAGGTTATTAGGTTCTTGTTTGGAAAGTCTGAAAAGCTCTCACAAGTGCGATCATAACAAGCCAGTCCTCTATCACCACCCGGGCATTCGACTTTCTTCTCGCCCAGATTCGTAATGATACTGTCAAAACACATAAAGATGGCAGTGCGGCGCTTACTGCAATCACACTCAGCGGTGTGGGGGCAGGAATTGCCATCTTGAAGGGTTTGTACTTGTCGACTTGGAGTAGAAAGAAGCTAGACGAGTCTTCGGAATTGAAAGTAAGAGTTTAGTAAACTGTAAGATAAAAGAGGATTCGTGCTCAAAATTCAGAATGGAGTAGAGTAGCCACGCGGTAATAGAGAAATTAATTCTAGCACATGCTCGGCTCTTACTCGCTCCGCCAAGGTTCACTGATACTCAAATTTCACTGCGAATCCTAGCGGTGTGGTAACACAAACATTCTAAACTAGATTAGAGACGCCTCACGCCGCGTCTTTACCCATGGAAATTGTATATATTGAGAGAGAAACCACAGTACCATTCAAATGCAGGAAAATTCTTCAGCGGACTGCAGGCATACTTTACGTTATTCCCTTCGGAATCAATTCTTCCCGAGTTGGTAATGGAAGTCTATTGGACGAAAAGATGAGCTAGATTCGAAGTAAATTGAAGACGGAAGGCGCTTAATGTGCCATTGGAGTGCACCTGCAACATTGTTGTATGCTTGTCCATTTCGTGCGTTCGCTCTTGTGTGACTGAGACTCCAACCCATGGGGTACGTACCCAAGCAGGCCTATGCCGGATGATCTTGTATAAGTGAAGAATGACCCTAAATACCATTGGGAGGGCGCGTGCATATTAGAATGTAAATATGTGGGATCGAGAGCATTCCTGGTGCCACGTATGGATATGCATCCGCGTACACCAGTAGGCAACATAGCAGACCGAAGTATTATTACATCGGTTGACTTTTTTGGGAATGTGTTACAAACGCAAAGCAAAATTCCAAACAGCCTCATGCTCCGTCACTAGATTCGACAGTAGAACATCATTGGTGAACTGGTTATCCTTGGCAGTTGGTGATTGCTTTAACAGGCATACATCGGTGGCCGTTTTGACGTGAAAGCCGCAAATCCCAGCTTGTGATTCCACGACATCCTTCTTCCAAGCATCTAGAGGGGTGTATAGATAAAATTAAAACGAAGTACTTCTAAAGGATTGCTACAAACAACACTGGAAGTATCTTGGTGATCACGGTCGTTTCTGCTAGGGTCCTTGGCAACGAGTTCCGGAAGGGTTGGAACACTGTTTTGGGCATACATACTATGGGCAACTTCTTTCGTGTATGAATGTCAAATCCTAGTAGTTTGAATAGCGCAATTTGAATGAAGAAAATCCTCAAATGTTGATCACGGGTCACTGTGGGATCTCAAAGTGATAAATGATAAATCTTGAATACTGGTTGTTTGAAAAGCAAGGTTTTATTGCCGCCTTGATGAAAATTGCAAGTTGCAAAACAGGAGAAGCAAGGTGTGACAAAAATCTCCCGAAACCCATCTGGAGAAAGGCAGGTAAGCAGGGACCTTTGGTTTGTCTCAGACGCATTTAGTTTAGTGCTTTGCGACAGAAAGGTTCACGAATAGAGGATTCTTTTCCCACACAAAGTACGCCTTTTGACTGTACCAATCCCAATCAGCCTCTCCTCGGCTTATATCAAAGTTCCACAGGAGCTTGGCTATCACTAGTCTCACCTCTGCAAGACCAAATATTTTGCCAACACAGTCCCGTGGACCAATACTAAAAGGGTGATAAATCTCAGAACTATGGGGCTTCAAATCAGAATCTGGTAGCCATCTTCTGGGAATGAACTCCTTCGGGAACTTGAAGTTGTTGGGAGATTGATATGCTGCTAATTGACAGAAGGTGACTAGCGTCTGTATCTCTGTTAGTGGTGTTTCAACATATGAAGTTTGGAGACTCTAGGGGAAGCATACTCCAGTTGGTAGCCAGTAGCCACAAACCTCCATCCCTGGCGCAGTCACAACTCGGGGCATGATCATTGGTAGTGAAGGACAAAGTCTCATGGCTTCGTTAATGACTGCATTCAAGTATGGCAAATTCGCAACCCGCTGCATCGTGATGTCCCTTTCCTCCTCAAATACGAGTCGAATTTCACTCGTTAATGCGTCTTTGGCTTCCGAGTTCCGTACAAGATGGTAGCAAATTGCGGTAAGTGTACTAGCAACAGTCTCGCTACCAGCCACCATCAGATCTCCTATCGCATTCTCGGTTTCGACTATTGACAGACCTTTGCCGTTGGTTCGGTTGAGGAAATATGCCATCAGATCGGTTTTATTGGGTACTCCTGTTTGAGTCGCTCGTTGGTGTGTCCAGTAATTCAGAGATTTGTTGTATGCCATTTGTTTTTGTCTGGAAAGTTTGGGAACAATGAATTGCCAGATCATTTCTAAACCAAGAATGCGGGGAATAACTGCTTGGGTAAAAGCGTTCATGAATTTCCGTAACGCATTGATAAGGTAATGGTACTCTGAGTTTTCAAGAGTGTGGAACAATTTACTGAAGCTAAGATCGCCGACGATGTCGAAAGCAGCGTACTCGAACCAATCGACAACATCAAAGGGAGCTTTTTCTGCGGCCTTGTTTCGGAATTGAGAGAGCAATAAGTTGATATGGCGCTGGATCATAGGCTCGTGCTCTCGCATCGCCTTTTCTGTAAAGGCAGGCGCCAAAGCTCGTCGAAATCGTCCATGGTCTGCGTTTGGTGACCCCATGATGCCGTAGGTGCCGTTGTTTACTCGTGGTCGGTACCAAAAGGGGCTCTTTGGCAGTGAAGATCCTTGACGATACGCATAAAATGAGGACCACGCCTTCTCGTCAATAAATGAAACTTCATTAGAAGCAATTCGAACAACTGGTCCGTATCTATCGTGTATCTCTGTGATGCGGGCCGCAAATTGCCCTCTTCGCAGTGCCCAGGCAAATGGGAGGCGGGAAAGGATCCAATGAGGTGGGCCTGGAATACGTGCTAATGGATGGAGGTAGAGCTGGTATGTCACCCAAGTGAAAAGGGCCTGTAAAGCTGTGTCAACGAGTTCTCTGTTGCCCGCTAACCTTTGCGTACCAATGCAAATGCCAAGTAACCACCCAACAACGGCAGTACATTGCCTTCATGTAGAATGTTGAGAATCGCCATCGTGGATCACTACTGAACGAATCGGAGGAAAAGTGGGAAGCTGATATGAACAGCCTTGAAGTGGCAGTGGGCCTGCAATTTTGTTGTGATGGATAGAAGCTGATGGAACGATGGCAAATGATTGTTGGAAGATCAGCCTCGTGACCTGGTATGACCAACCTGCCGCAATTCCTAATGATTGTTGGAAGATTAGCCTCGTGACCTGGTGTGGCCAACCTGCCGCAATTCCTATGAACCTTGCAAATTTTGGAGCACCGGGTTTTACGAAAGATTCGGTTGCCTAATTAGTTATTAGTGCATAGGAAACTTCTTCATAAATTTTCCGGGGGAGAAGAAAAGGGAGGGGGGAAAGGCGGGCGCAACCATGTTTTTTTTAAGTTTCAGTTGATAAACCAACTGCACTTCCATAGGATATATTGACCGGTTTCGAAGACTATGTGCACCAACATGCATTACGCCGCATTCATTGCGTGCAGCTAGCTGGAACTGGTCACGGTACGGAAGTACCGGAGTAACTGCCGTAGTATATTGGGTTCCATTCATGACAAGGTGTGTGTAGGTTGAATCCCAAGAGAGTGGAGATAGAGAATTTCGCCGTTGAATTATTGTAGTGAGTCGTGAGTGCCGTATATTCGTTGCAATGCACTGCTTTTCTGTTTGTATCCCCCACAACTTATGCACAGAGAGCTGCGATGCCAGAGATATCTATCGTCAAGATAGCGAAAAAAGAAACAGAGATGGCTAACGAAAAACCGATATTGTCCATAGAGGAAGGACAATTGAAAAGGCCACCGAATGGTGGTGTTATTGCATGGGTCCAATGTGCCAGTTCGTTTTGTCTGTTTTTGATATCGTGGGGGGTCGTGAACTCGTTCGGTTTGTATTTCAATATCAATCCAACTTTAAGTTGTGGCATTTACTTACTTTTCTTACTAGGGCAATACCAAAGCTATTACAAAATTGCCTTTCCCAGCCATTCGGCTTCCCAAATTTCTTGGATCGGATCCCTCCAGGCCTCCCTTCTCATCGGGCTAGGGGTTGTTGTAGGGCCAATATATGACTTGGGATACCTGCGATCACTAGTCTGGACTGGATGCTTCCTGAATGTGCTAGCAATGATGCTAGTTAGTATAAGCACTGCATATTGGCATCTCGTTCTCGCTCAGGGGGTGGTCTTCGGGATAGGCAGTGGATGTTTGTTCGTTCCATGCATCGCAGTTTTACCCGAATACTTCAAGAAGAGACAGTCGTTAGCACTGGGCGTCGGAGCGTCAGGAGGAGCTTTAGGTATGGCAATATGCATGAAATAACCACCATTTTTTGATGCATGCTAAGACAGAACAAAGGAGGGATTGTTTTCCCAATTCTTTTCCAGCAACTACAACCACGAATTGGATTTGCATGGACGACTCGAATAATTGCATTCATTATGATTTTATTCTCGGTTGTACCTCTGTTCGGAATGAGGATGCTGAGACGCCCGACAGAAGTCAGAAAAATGTTTGATACCAGTGCCTGGAGAGAAGTTCCTTTCAATGTTTCTAGCATTTTTCTCTTTTTGGTATTCATGAGTGTATACATTCCGTTGTTTTATATTCAGTCTTATGGACTTGAAACCAAGACTATCACAGGTGGCATGGGAAACTATCTTCTCCCCTTGATGAACACTGGTTCACTATTAGGCAGGATTGTAAGTCCCATTCAGCTCCCTCTCATAACAACGCAAATTTTAACCCGACTTTAGCTTCCTCCTCATCTCGCAGACAAATATGGCCCCTTTAACATAGAAGTAATCTGTGTCTTCATCTGCTCAATCCTCGCATTCACGTGGATTACCCTTCGCAGCACTGCCAGTGTGATGTTGTTTAGCATATTTTATGGTTTCTTTGCGGGTGCAATAACGTCTATCTCGCCAAACATCGCAGTTGCGCTATCCCCAAATATGGATGTCCTTGGTGTTCGTCTAGGAATGCTTTTGTTGCCTATATCGGCTGGATTGCTTATTGGAAATCCGCTTGCAGGATTGGTCGGAGCAACTGGCTGGATTTCCCTCCAAATCTTCACCGGAGCTTTGCTCGTCGCATCGTTTATGGTTGTTGTGAATGCAAGGGTTTTAATGTACGGTTCAAGATTGAGAGTTAGGTGCTGAAAAGACAGCTCCCTAGCCGCGTATAATTACACAGGTATTGGGGTTCTTCATCATCAAGTATGCCACCTGTGTCCAAGTCCCAACTCAACGCCTACTTGTTCCGTACTTGTCTCAATCTTAAAGAAAAGGGTTTTTTTCTTTATTTTTGCCTTCCAGTTTCAGTGTTGCAATAATCAAATCAAGTGGAGATAGTTTTCATTTTATCTACTGCCCTTCGTCCCCTCTGATTATAAGCGAGAAAAGGGGGCTGGACAGCAAACCCGACTCTATTGCCAGTTTTCAAATTCAGAAACAAACCATACCCTGTTGACACTGTAGTATAAACACTACTCTATGACCATAACATAAACCTCAAATTCAAGAATCAATCAATTTTTCCGCCACTCTGCCGACGTCCTTTGTGATAAATTTCGGGGCTCAAATAAGAGGTGACTTGCAGGGAGTCGTTTTCCAATTTGCACGAGATGTAAGTCTGAAGCCCGGTTGAACTATTCAGTTGACGATGGGTACAGATCTGATGCAACGTGTGCAAGTAATCGTTCGCCATCTTTTCCTTGGAGCCTTCGCGTTCTCTGATGAATGTTTGCAATCCTTGGGCAACCGCAAGATCATCAAGGCCATAGTGCTTTACTGGGAGGTAAATTTTCGTGGTAATCTTTCCACTCTTTGGACGAACTTCAAAATAATAAAGCATCCCCGAAGTATCATGTATACTTGTGGAACGACCATTTGGATTGAAGTTTGGGCTCATAACAAGAGACCATAGTTTTCTGAACTCCACTAGGCCGTTTTGAATTTCTGAACGGTTTTCGAATGTTGACATAATGGTCTCCGCGGTCGCAAGACTTGTATCGGTAGATCGCGCATATATCTTCATGCGGGATTTCGCAAGGGCGACACAGTCGAAGGCAATCATGAATGGTTCCAACACGAATGCGTTGTGTTTCGCTTCCAATGATTGAACAAGTGCCTGGAGTGATGACCATTCAAACTGAAGAGCAAGACTTTTGAGTGATTCGAAGATGACTTGGGAGCTCGTTTGAGAAGTTTGAACTGCTTTCCCGAATGGAAGCATGTAGGCTTTGAGAACAGAGACATCCTCTCTTCCTAATTCGAAAGCAAGAAACATCGATGAGTGAGGACCTTTCAGTCCAAGTCTGGAGCTCGTCGCAGAAGGTGTTATTTTGCCCAATAACCAGCGAAACCATTCCAAGTTAATGTCTGGCACAACTCCCTCGAGTGTGTCAACAAGATCAAGTGTTGCCTTTTGATTCCATGGATCTGCCGCGGTTCCAGCATGGTCTCCTATGGCTTCAATGCTAAAACGAATCCTGCGATCAACGTCCCCTTGTGCCCCACCCCAATTCCAGCTGAACTCGATTGGCGTGAAATCATCTGTCATGAAACTTTGCCATTTTGGGTAGCCGTCGACATCCGGGCAAGGTCCGAGGTACGGTATAATATATCGACGGTAGAAGTCTAAGGCTGCATTCTGTTGCTGAATAGTATATCCACAGTGATTAAGCAGTTCCTTCAAGACTGTGTTGGTTGAGTCCCACCAAAAAAGCTCCCCTTGGATGTTTGGCATGACTTTTGTTTATAGAACATTAAAGGGTTCTAAGAAATGGGTACTAGGCAAATCATAGTTAGCGTTGAACTTGAGTACTGTAAAGGGTAGACTAACGTGATGCGTCCTCACAGAATGCGGAATTTGAAAATGCCACTCTGGTCTTGTATTGAAGATTGAAATCTACCTTCAGCTGTTAGAGGCTATATAATTTATCCCCCTGTCAAAAAGGACACTGGGGCCAAAATTTTGTTCTAAATAGCTGGTTCATGGGCACATACATGACATCTACTACGCCATATTGTTGTGTTACATACCTTTGATGCCTGCAAGTTATTCTACCAAGTTTCATCGAAATGCTCTTTGATAATGTCTCAACGCCTATTTCATGAATTACCAAACCGGCAACTCTTCCGGTTGACGTAAAAGAGGCACAAAATGCATATGAACCATTACTTACATCATGTAGCACAGCCGAAGTCATCACACACCGAATTTCTATCCCTGAAAGGGCATAGAACTCGGTTAAAACCTCACTTCTAGGGGATGGCTACAGACACACCAGCCCCAAAGAACAGCTCAATATATCCACACCTACCAACAGCCCCTAACGTTGCCTCTGGATTCATGTACGCTCGCACAGGGTTTCATTACGGCGTTTCCGGAAGTTGAGCTGCTTTAGGAAGGCGAAAGTGCGTTTCTCGCAGATCTGGTCGAGCCTTGCTCTAAAGTTTTGCGGCTGTTGATTCCCCTATAACTTCAACAGCCTGGTACAGAGAACACAGAGAGTACTGGTTGATCGTCAAAGAACTTGCTTCTATCACATTCAACAATATTACATGCCATTTTTGCATCACGGAAAATGGATATCGTAAACCTTCCCGGAGAATGGAATACATTTCCATCAATAGTCGACGGTCTTGCAATAGTTGCAGTATGGCTAGTGTTTCGCATGATTTGGACATGGTATGGACGTGGACTTTACAGAGTTCCCGGTCCACTTTTGGCAAGTATTTCTAGTTTTTGGAAGTGGAACATTATAAGAAGGGAAGGAATGCCATGGCGAAATACTTTACTTCACCAGAAATATGGCCCTCTGGTAAGAATTGGCCCAAATCACGTCTCCGCCTCGAGTCCGGAAGCAATGCGAGCGATACACATTGACAAAAGGGGGTTCAAAAAGGTATATGCCTCGAATTCAGGAATGATTCATGCCCACTTTTCCCGCTAAAGGTGCCCGCTAACAAAAATAGTCACCAATGTATGACATTTTACAGCCATCACTTGACGGCTCTGCACTGCACAATATTTTCTCTACACAAGACGTGGAGTACCACAGTGTGCTGAAAAGAACAATCGGAACCTTATATACTACGTCAGCATTGAAGGATATGCAATCCAACATTGATCGATGCACTAAACTCTTCATATCTCGAATCGAGGAGTTCACGAAACTCCAACCTGCAATAGTGGATATGAGTGCATGGTTACAGTATTACACTTTTGATACACTGGGCGAGGTCAATTTCTCACGGAAAATGGGGTTTCTTGAGACGGGCTCAGATCTTGATGGAATATGTCAACTTGATCATCATATGATGATGTATTTTGCTTTGGCAAGTCAATCCCATTAAACTTCATGGTTTCAATTACTTATACTTCATGATACAGTGGGGTCAAGTGCCAAAAGTTGAAAGGACAATAAATGTGATGAAGCGAATGACGGGTTCCCTGAAGCCGAACCCTTTATACAATGTAAGCAAAAAACTTCGTTCTTTCAACATCGTGCTAATTCTACGAACCAAGTTTACCCTTGACGCTATACAAGACAGACTGAAGAATCCGAAAAATACGAAAGATATGCTCACCTCATTCCTTGCTCTCCACGCAAATGCACCAGATAGATTGAGTCTTAGAGAAGTTATCGGTGCAATATATATCAACGTGTAAGTTTCGACATATCCACCAGATTCCTACATACGCTGACATGAAAGTGTTACTGCCCACGATGTTCTCGCCATCACTTTGCGAGCGATACTCTATCATCTTGCAAGAACACCAGCAGCATACACGTCACTAAACAACGAGATTGCGGAAGCAGATCGCTCAGGAAAGCTCTCCAACCCCCCTAAATATTCTGAAGTGGCATCAATGACGTACTTGTAAGAACATGATCGTTTTATTTTCTTTTACAGTTGTTTAGTTTTAAGCTAATCATTTCTATAGGTCTGCTGTGATAAATGAAGCTCTCCGTATCCATCCTAGCACCGGCACCATCCTCGAGCGAGTCATTCCTCGTGGCGGCATCGTGCTCCACGACACTTATATCCCCGAAGGAACAATTATCGGCGTGAACGCTTGGGTTATCAATCGCAATAAAGAAATATTTGGAGAAGACGTCGAATGCTTCCGGCCAGAAAGATGGATCGAAAACCCACCAGAGAAGGAGCAAGTTATGAGGAAAACCATGTTTACAGTAAGTAAAATTTGTTATTCAGATCCAAGGGAAAGTTTGAATAATGGGGCTAATTTGCGTTATTATCCAGTGGGGTGCCGGTGCACGTAGCTGTATTGGGAAGAATCTTGCTATGATGCAAATTGCGCCAGTCATTGCTGAGCTTTATCGACACTTCGATATTAAACTTGAAAATCCGGAGAAAGAATGGCACGTTTCTGGCGCATGGCTCACTAGACAGACACAAATGGATATGCTTATAAGCAAGAAGGGGTTATTTAAAAAGTTATGAGTGAGAAGATATTTATTTATGGTTACCGTCGGTATAAAAAATAGTGTTCCTATTCTCAGCAAACCCCCAAAAAGCAATACCCTGACCCAAAACCCGGTCTCTGAATTTCCTATTGATTTGTTGTCCAACACTGATTATCGGTGAGAAAATCGAACAAAACAATTCCGCCAATTTGAGGCTTGTAAGAGGACTGTTTTACAGTTAGCAAATTTGCAGAAACATATCAAAGACAATTTAAGAGAAGACTTACTGCGTTTTGAAATTTAGTGAGGAAGGCGCAGGGGATAGATGAGCTGCCGTCTGTTTGCAGACAGGGTAGACAAGGCTTGGTGGGCTGACTGGTAGCAAGTTGTAAAGAAGGCGGAGACCCGGGGAATCTAGAATGCTTAGCTTGTAGATTACTTGATGTCAAGAGGTGAGAGACCTACAATTTTGTACTTCGCTATACCTGTTGTCGCCGCTCCCATATTAAAAACATGGACCGTGAAGGAAAGCACTTCGAAGATTCTCGGGGGAAGCGAAGAATCGAGAGAGGTAATAAAAGCGGTTCTGAGTAAAAAGAAATGAGCGACTGTGCCGAAGAACAGGCCACGGAGATAGTCTCCACTGCCTATTTCGAATCTAGCTGAGTTGATTATTGAATAAATTTCCTTAGTATCGTTTCGCCATATCTCGATCAGTTAGTCTCTCTGCTTAAAAAAAGCCACTTTGTTGCTCTTGATGAGTTTAATCCATTCGGTCGGATCGATCGGGTCGAATTTGTTTGCAGCGACGTCTGCGAAACATTCTGCGTAATAATGATCAAGGGCTCGGATCTGCTCTTGGATTCTGACATATTTTTCTAGATATTTGTAATATGCTGCAAAATCAAGGCTTTTCAAGCGCACAACAGCCCGAATGAATTTAGGTTGGTCATCGAGAACAATATTGCCCTGGCATGGGTAGTTTGGGTCAATCAGCGATTGCCCGTCATAGAGACAGGAAGGAGCTTTGTAGTGAAGTGTCGTAGGAAAAAGGAAATTGATGAAATCCATGGATATTGGATGTTGCGAGTTCCACGGTGTCCATGGTGCCTGTTATTGATTTTGCGAGCTGCAAGTTGGAAGCTGCTACTGTACTCCCAGAAAGAGTTCTCCGAAAAATATAGGAATGGTGGCCGGTAAATGACTTTGGGCATCGCAACAACAATACATTCACTTTCTCTTTGGGAACAAGACAGATGACACTTGATCTGGGAGATAGGTGGGAAACCTTAACAATCCAGAATACTTATTAGCTTATGAAAGACTGCGCGACAAGAATTCGAAGACTTACAGTGCTTTTCTCCTTGATAGCGACGACACCAGCTGAGGCAGACGCCCCTTTGATGCCATGGACGGCAGTGGCGATGACCATGCCACGGGCAAGGCTTCCAAAGACAAACTTCTGTGAGAGGCCAGACCTCGAACAACTCAAAGGTGTGGTTTCAAATATTTAATTAAGAAGTGCATGAAGACTACATACATGCGAGCTCTTCCTCTATATATAGAGAGAGAGGAAGAGCTTTTGGAATATTCCAAGAAACTGCTTGGCAGTGGGGTAATGGCCAGTGCTGAGCAGGGACTTTGTTCAATGATTAGCGAGACTGTCAGTGCTTAGCGAGGGCATGGCCCGAGCCTCTATCATGGGTTCCAACCCTCACAACTTCCTTCCAAGAAACTTCTGTTTCTCTTCCAAAACGAGAAAGTTCACTTTTTCGTAGTCAATACGGAAGATGTCAGAGAATACCTGTTGTTGCTTAAAAAAAGCTGTGGTCACAAATTCAACAATCTCTGTCTGTTGGTTCGTAGAAAATTTATCCTCGCTCTCTCGGATATCTTTAAGACGAGCCTCGTAATACTTGTTTAGTGCGACGATTTGTCCTGTGATATGAATGTATTTTTGTGGTAACGGTGATAAGCTTCGGGATTCGTTTTCTTAAGGGTTGTTCCAAGCTTATCGAGAAATGGCTTTTATGTATTGTCTTCCGATTTTGTTGAAGCCATGGAGATCGAATTTGTAAGTTGCAAGTTGGCAATCTTTGTAATGGGTGCTGGAAGACATATTAATAGACTTCTAGCTACTCAATTTAGGCGTACAACAGTGTATATTCACTAACCTTGAGCAGTCGTTGAAAAGCCAAAATTGGGGCTGGTGAATTTTGATGAGTGAAATTTGGGTGAAATATTGGCAATTTGGAGGAGAAGAATTTGGGCCATTTTACAAACATCGTCGGCGTGAATCTGGTAAAGAAAAGAAGCACCAAAAAGGACCAATTATATGATAACATATCACAAAAGGTCGCTCAAATCAAAGGATTCTAATGTAGTCGACTGAGTACGGTTCCTCCTGTCCCACAACACTAATACCCATCAAGGCGGCCCAGATAATATCTCGATATCGAGAGACCACTCAAAACACAATAACTCCTGCGACGACGAAACCGATGAAACAACTCCTGCCCGCACCCAAAGCAGTGGTTGCAAAGAAATCTTTTGATCTTACGCGCAGTCTCTTTGTAATTCCCCTTGTTGAAGGCTTCGTTCTCTAGGACGCTTTTTTCTTTATGATAAGCGATCTAACTTCTGGGACAAGGGAGCTAACTTTCTCCAGATCACGCTGGAAGATATCAAAGAATTTCTCTTCTTGCTTGCGAAAAGTGGTGCACAGAACCCTAATATACTTCATATCTTGATCCGTAGAAAGCGTCTCAGTAAATAGTATCTCTTCAAGACGAGCTCTGTAATATCGATCGAGTGCGTTGAGCTGCTCTTTGCTTCGGGCATATTTTTCGAGGTACTGATAATATACTGTAGGATTTGCCTGCTTCATGGCTGTGATCCAAGCAAGGAATTTGGATTGGTCATCGAGGGTAACATGCGGTGCTGGCGGATCATCGAATGAAATGGCTAATGGAAATCTCGGCTGGTGTTGTTCGTAGAGATCAGCCGCAGATATTGTCAGGGGGTTGTTGAAGAGTGAGTTGGTGAAATCCATGGTGAGAAAGTTGTGTTGTTGCGTTTCCTGAGTTGTAAGTTGCAGTTTCTCTGAAGCCTAACTAGTGGGGCTTAAGGATAGAAACAGTACGTTCGTAGATTCATCCCCCATATGTAGCAGGCAGTTCATCCACAGGCGAGCATTTCACGTGCTCACGCCATCAACCCAGGTCCTCCTTCTTCACTCCCAATTTCATGCTCGATTAGGCTTACACACGGCCTCTTAATTATGGAGCATACCCCGGGTGCATAGTCGAGCGACCAGGGTGTGGGTTAAGTTTGTCAGGTCGCTCCTTCCCTGACTTTGATAACCTTGACTCGATCCTTGCAAGACAAGATCAAAATCGCTCCTTTCCTCTCCTTTCTTGCTTGAAGATAGCGAGAAAGCAAGTCTTGCCGCGGGTGCGTGTGGAGGGAAGGAACGGAACCACCAGCGCTAGGTATTTTCCAGAACATCTCTCGCGCAAGGAAGGAACGACTAAAGCTAGATCTAACTCAAAATCCTCGCGTTCCCCCATCCCTTCTCTTCCTTTCATATATTTTTGCATAACAATCCTTCTCCGTATAAACAACAACTTATCCTAGCCACCCCAAACTCCTATCACATAACCTAGTGCGAGAGTTGTTAGTCACCGAGGCCAATTCCCTTATAGCTCGTAGGTTAAATTTAGTGCTGCTTTGTTGGTTTCTTTTGACTTTGTGTTTCATAGAGGTATGGATTTGGATACTTACCCGACATGCGCTGCACGACGAGATCAAAAAGGTCGTTCCTTCCCATTCGGGATATTCCAGTTTCCGCTCGAACTATATCCCGGATCTTCCAAGCCGTCTTCCTTCCCACTCGAAAGATTACATTTAACCTTCCAGGTAGATCTGAACCTTGAGCTGCAAGATCGATTAATTCAGTGGAGATCAGTTCAGATCTTGACCCACAGGAGTCCAGACCATGAAATGTCGGTCGACCCATTACGAGCTTCCTGGTCCCAATGTTGACCTCCGCCTTCATTCTTTTCAGAATGCTTCGTACTGTCTAATTACCCCTAGACAGCGCGATTTCTATCCTTAACACACCTATAAACACCAAACTCTCCTCTTCGCAAACCTATCCTACGTCCTCGACCTCAACTACCGTCCATCTCACCATGAATTCCGCCAACTCGACCCTCACAATTCTCCATTATCACTATGCGAAAACATCCCAGATACCTCTCAAGGATGTTGTCCGACAAGGAATGATTGCAATGGGCACCCTTGGCCTGATATCCGCGCTCTCAACCTTCAGCCTGATCCTCTTCCTGACCTACCGCATGATCCACTGGCGAAAATACTACGACCACCCCATCACCAAGAACCAGGCCATCCTTCTGCTCTACAACCTTCTCCTCGCAGACTTTCAGCAATCCATGTCCTTCGTCATCTCCTTCTACTGGATTTCGCACAACAAACTCGTAGGACCATCGCCGGTGTGTTTCTTGCAGGGTTGGTTGATCCATATTGGTGATGTGAGCTCGGGTTTATGGGTCCTTTCGATTGGAGTCCATACCCTCGTCAACGTTGTTTGGAGAAAGAAGGTTCCGACAAATGTTTTCATATGTTGGGCGGTTGGGATATGGGCATTCTGTATCGCCATCACAGCTGCTGGGCCCATCAAGATCCCGGGCATCTTTGTTCCTACGGCTGCGTGGTGCTGGATCAACGGTGAACATCAATTGGAAAGATTATATCTCCACTACGCCTACATTTTCCTAGCCCAAGGCGGCTCCGTCATTGCCTACACCTTCATCGTCGTTTTTCTTTACACACAAGTTAAAAGTAACGGCGGGACTCAGCAGTACTCTACTGTACAGACATCCAATGGCGAGATTTCAAAGCCGAAGAACGACCCCTTTGCCGCTTCTCAAAAACGGATCATCCGGACGGCGAGATATATGGTTCTTTACCCGATTGCATATGTTGCTCTGACTTTACCTCTGGCTTCGGCGAGACTCGCTGCTATGACGGGACATAATCCCTCTCCGCCGATTTATATTCTGGCTGGGTGTATGATGACGAGTTGTGGATGGATGGACGTTTTGTTGTATACTACCACGAGGAAGATTCTTGTTTCTACGAAAAGTAGCAATAAAGAGGCACCGAATCAGTTCCAGACTTTCCGAGCTTGGATTGGGATAATGGTTGGAGGGAAGAGGGAGAGAGGTGATGATGGGGTGCATTGAAGTTGAGGGGCTGATGCTGCTGGCTAAATTGTATTCAAACATGATCACCTATGTACGGTGGCTTTTGGCCGGTGTCTGAGTAGGAAAAGTATGTTGAAAATTGTATATCGAAGTTGTTTACAGTTGACAGATCCGAGGTTGTCATTCGGCAAACAATTGGGAATTTTCATGGCATGTTCCCAGGCCAATATCCACCAGAGCTCTTACATACTTCGAACTTTAGCTATCCCAGAAGAATTACCTAAGTCCCTATGGGAAGGCCGCGAGCTAGAACTAATCGAGATTCAAAGTGGAAGTTTGCGAGGTAGAGGGAAGGAGCAGCCCCAAGTCTCTCTCCTGTCTAGGTAAGGTGCCGTTGGAGCATAGTCGTTCTTTCCTTGTTCGGCCTCAACACCCAGAGGCCAGACGAGCCCAATACACGCATCATTCCGATTGAGATGGAAGGAACGACTCTGACCACCTCCAGAGTATACAACCCCCATCCCCCATATACACTTTTTCGTTGTCGAAAATGAATCGCGGGGGTTGATATGCTCAGCGCACAAAGGTCTCTAACAGAACAGTTGCACGCGTAAAACAGAGAGATGTAGTATTGCTTTCAGCTGGGCTGACGGATTTCGATTATAGAAATTGGTGAAGGAATTTAGAGATGAGAGGCGAAACTCCGTGACAGCTCCCAAGGTACTTTCGCCACACCTAACCACACCATACCACACCACGCTATTGGTGATTGGTGTGTGTTGATAGGTACGGTGATATCTGTACAAGAAAGCCTGTTATTATTTCTGCAGGCAGCAAGGCAGAATAGGATTGATGGTTTATATAATTAGGGGTTTATCTTTTGAGAAATAATTCAAGGAAATCAAGTCTTTCACTCTTGCTTCTTGGAAATATATCATTGCAAGAAGTGCTGCATTGCAACAGTGTGTAATTGCCAACTTCTAGAGTCTATGAACTCAATTGATTCACAACGACCGCAACACCCCACCTAACATCCTCGAAGAGCGCGTCCTCCTAAACTTCTTCATCCTTTATCGACAGCCAGTGCTCGAATGCAACACCCTCTTCTCTCTCCACGACTTACATTTCTTCATCCGCAATCTCAAAAAGCATACCTGCGCGCCCTCCCACAAAACCCTCTCCCCCAACGCCCTCAGATTCTTAATTCCCTCCATAATAAAGAAAGGATTCGCAGCTAACATACCCATCTTGCTAGAAAACACCATGCCCTGGCGCAGGATGAGCCGTATGATTCTCAAACAGAACCCCGAAGTCCTTTCTCCTAGCGGAATCCACATTCCCTCGCCGCTCCAGCGAACGTGGATAAGCTTTTGACGGTAGGACAGGAGGGTGCGGAATAGGGTTACTGTTTTGGGGGCAGCCTTCTCGAAAATTTCTAGGAATTGATAAGGGCTGGTTGTTATTAGGATGGTGCTTGATTAGGGCATTTTGGGGGTGAAATGGATGGTTTGGTTCTGGTTCTGGTCTAAGTGGAAGTCCAAGTGGAAAAGCCAGAGTAGAAATCATCTCGAAAGTCGAAAGATGGGATGGACTCAAGCATTATCTTTCCGACGTCCTTTCGTATTGTTTCCTCCCATTACACTCGATGATATATATATTGGGGTTTCTAACTTGTTCGTTAAGATTGATGGATCTCTTCGAACGAGTGTGGCTACATACAAAAATCTTGGTGTTGAACAAGTTCTCGCCAGTGCGAGACAATTCTTTATGCCGCGGCGGTTTGGGAATCTAGAGTTCATCCCGCATACCATCTTTGCGTATCCCATTGCCAAATTGAGACTCGGAAAATAAATCATTGGGAGCATAGTTACTCCCTATTATTTTCCTTGCCTAAAATCCCGCAAAGGGATCGTGATATCCAGCTATTGAGCGAATCAGAGAAGAAGACTTTTCGTGTTTTACGTCCTTGATGTCTTGGCTCTCTTCTTCGAGACTCTCAGGTTCAGTCGTGCCACTGCAATGCATCTGCACAACGGCGTAGGAGATTATAGGGCGTCTTTACTACATGCGCTGCACATCAAGCCCTGGAAGTCTTCAAGAAACCATCCAACCATGTGCGCTTTATGGAAAGTTGACGTTATTTTTGACGTTATTTTAATAACTCCTGTACAATTATTAGGATCGCCGCATGTGATTGTACGTACACACGAATTTCTATAGGTTTGCTGCGGAGTGGAGGGATCTGGCTGTGCTACCAAATGCAGGGGCAGATAATTCCTACCAATTACCATGCCAGAATCGTAATCTTTAGTTCAACCGTTGGTCACCAAGAGGCTCTGGATAGGGTAGAAGGTCGCCTTGCGAGGACTATTTCAAATTTGATACTTGGAGGCACCAACTTGACCATCCCAACACCATTCTGTACGTAGTATACCGAGTACCATGATCTCCATCTTTCTCATGTACGACTGTCTGGTCCCAAACTCTCCTTGACTCTATATTACATATATATTATTCTTTGTTTCTTTGGAAACTGCAAGATGAGTTTATCAACCCAGGAAGCGCGGGTATCGCATTCGGCCGCTGGAGGCAGTGATGGGCTTCAACTCGCACCACCAATGGATCATTACCCTGAGTCTTTCCCTGAAGTAGTCGATAATAATTCTTACCCCGAAGCCGTTCACAATAAAAGTCTAGAAGCGGACAAACATTATTACAATCCAGCTCTAGGTAATGATTCTCCAGAAGCCGTTTCGTCTGCACCAAATTCGGCGGCACCAAATTCGGATATCGAGTCCAGTAAACCAAAAGTTCAAAAGAAACTCATTTGCGGTTTAACTCGGAGGATGTTCTTACTCGTTGTCATCGGTGTGATTGTTAGTGTAGGGGGTGTGGGAGGAGGTGTAGGAAGAAGCTTAGCTGGGAAAGATAAAAGCAAGAGTGATACTTCGACGACAAGTTCGATCCCCGTCATTCCTGGTCCTACACCTACTATACCTACATCGGCGCGACCATCTGGAGATGCTACACCGGTAGCGTCATTACCAACAAATAGCTTGATGTCGGTGAGCCCAGCGGCATCAGTAATGCCATCACGACTAGCAAATATGGTGGTAGCTCTACCAACTATGTCTGCTTCTACCCCCCAACAAAACATGTGCAAGGGACGAATATGCTCGCATCTGCTAACTGCAGTCGCGGAATCAATAACCTCATATCGAGTACTTGGCATCGGAAACGAAGGCAATCTATGGACCGCACGATCCGAGTCTTTCTCCTTTGACAACTTCAACCGGACGGAACAAAGTTTTGGTCAAGGTCCACCTACCGCCATCGCGAAGGCTAAATCACTAGTTGATGTTTTCTTTGTTGGAAGAAACAGCTCGGTCCAGCATCAGACATGGGACGGGTTGGCATGGTCTGGACTTGAAGATCTCTCACCGCAGATCTTCAGTTCGCTCTCGCTCGTCCAAACCGCCTCCAGGTTGCAGGTCTTTGCTATTGGAACGGGGAATAGTGCCTATATGAAGGCGGCGAGTTTGACTGCTGACGCGCCTTTTACTAACGAATGGGAATACATGTCGGGCATCTTCAACACATCGATTACGGGGGTAGCGTGGAAACCGGAGGGTCGTGATCGTACGGATGTCTTTGGTGTTGGGCTGGATGGTCAGATGTTTCAAGGGAGCAGGGAGGCGAGGGATACGTCTTGGAATCGCATTTGGAATCCCTGGGGTGGTTCTTTTCTTAGCGAACCATCGATTGCTAAGTATAATGATACGAGACTAGATGTTTTTGGAATTGGTACCGATCGCGCGGCTTGGACGAGGTCTTTTGGCGTGATGTACGAGGGGGATACGGATGATCACTGGCGATCTCTTGGGGGAATGTTTCTTAGTAGTCTCTCGACTGTGGTGGGGAAAAATGGTAAAATTGATGTCTTTGGGTTGGGTATCGATGGGGCGATTTATACGAGGCAACTTATTAATGGGACAACGTGGAGTCTGGCGTGGCTTTCTCTTGGTGGTTCCTTCAATTCTGCACCGGAGGTTGTTAGTACGGATGCTGAGTTGAATGGATTGGCTGTTTTTGCTGTGGGGAACGATAGCGCTATTTGGACGAGAGCGAGGCTTCGTGATGAGTGGTATAGTTGGCAGAGTTTGGGGGGTCAGTTTCAGGTTGTTTAATTTGGGGGCTGTTTTGTATTTTGTTAGGAGGAGAGGGCAGGTCTTGTGGATGGTTGCTATGCTGGCTTTTCCAACGCAAAAGCCGGCAGGCATAGAACGTCTCAGGTGGAGTAGCATTGGAGGAACATAGGCTGTTGAAGATACGCGGCATGGGTGAGGCAGTGGGAAGGTGATATGTAGATAAGAGATTATTTCTTGTATGATTGCGGTGATGTTTAGATGGATGAGTTATGAGGAACTGATTATAATACCATCAACCTAGGGCAAGATTCAAGACAGTGCACGTGAGATTGATTTTTGGAGTTCGAGTAATTCAGCGCTCCACAGAATTGAAAGCCTAGAATGAATTGAATATAAGATTTGAAGGCTCAACCAATTAAATTCACATTCCCACTTCAACTTAAGTATATTCCACCAGGAAAACAGGGTTGTAACTACTAACATTTCCATTATCGCCAAAATATGGAATATTCAAGGGAAAGCCTGTGCAGATCGTGTTTTGAACTCCATTAGTCCAAGCAAAAAGCTGAAGCTGTGCGTTCGATGAGGCATATCTATTACTGTCCGATTTGATTTTGACGAAGGAGAATTTGGAAGCCTCGCTCTTGAATCCGATGAAGATAACGCCTCTATCTTTCACCTTCCACCAACTCTTGTTCTTCCTATCGTAGATTTCATACTTAGTGTTGATTTGGATCTGAACTGGAATTAGTATAATCCCCCCAAAGAAAAATATGCCAAGATTTTACCTTTTGTCATCGTCAGAGATGGAGTCGGAGGATTTAGCAGTATTGAACTGAACAAAGAACTCGCTTGAACTGCCTGCTGGAGCTCCACTGCCGCCCTTTTGCAATACTGGTATATTACTCTCTCTCAAAGTGGAAATTTTCATCCCTTCAGCATCCCTAGTAAGTTGGGCCATTATAACCGGGTTCTTTGTCGCCCCTGGGACCCCTGAAGGACTATTGATTTCTTGCCTGGAACTTCAATGATTGCTTTCTTTTGGACCTGTCGTATTTGAAGATAAATATTATAGCGATTGAGAGGTTTACTAGTTTGTCACATGATCTGCATCAGCAGCTGTGTCATTTCCATGGTATCGATTATGGTTACATAATCTTACCGATTTCTTTTTAAGCAGGCTCTGGTAAACAGAATATTTTATGAATCTGGTGTTTTCGCTCCATTATCTGTGCAAAATGGAGATTTGATACTAGTGCGATTCCTGTTACGTTACCGAAGTTTGAGATATTGCAAGCCACTTCCTATCTTGGATCCAATACTTTCCCCTCTTTCAAAATTCTGCGAACTTCTCCCAATGTCTTGTTCGAAGGGTCATCGGAACTGATATGACCAGATGGAAAGTTCTTTCCGGATTTGCCATGTAAGAACAAAGTTATGATCTTGGTGTTTGTGGAAGAAGAGGCATTGGAGGCATCCGCATCAGATGCGTTGGCTGCTGCCAAATTAGCCGAAGTACCCGAGATCATGCTGTTTCTCGCTTTTTCAGAGTCTGGAAATGTTTGGGGATCAAGGAGAGAGCGAGTGGATGAGATTGTGTCTCTATTTATACTACCACGGATGGGTCGCAGCTACCACGCTTGCGTGTATTGTGGTGACTACCATTGTTTTCGTCTTGGCTGTGTTACGAAGGTACCGGGGATCAACAGTACGATGGTTCAGCAGAGGACACTCCTCGTTAAATCAAGGTAATAGTAGCTCTTTTGGGTTAATGCAACACAGACTCCATTGACGTTCTTCTCCAAAAATGATTTCCCCTGACGCCGATCCGTGCCACCAAGTGCTCAGTGTAATGATGTACAAGCCATCAGAAGAGTGCCATCAACATTCATTCTGATATTCGTGGTCTTCCAGTTAAAGTCTAACACTCTTATGACGGAGGTTGTTTGGTTCGTCTTAATACTTTTCATGTTTTACACTTATCAAAAGTCACACTGAGAGAGCTATGAAGCCCAGTATGTGAATGTTCCAGGACTCTTAAGATTTCCGACTTTGCTTGCCGCGGCTCTCACTTCATTCTAACTTACACGAACGAATACAAAGAAATCTATCCAACAAGATCTAAACATTTTGCACCGTGGTTTAATACGCCATTATACTAAAACACATGGCTCTGTATTGTTGAAACCCCAATGTCCAACTAAAACAAAACTTGACTCTATGCAACACCCGACCCATTCCTACTAAGCATTCTTCATCATGTCCAGTCCTCATGACCACAATAATCACCCCCGAGCTCCCTGGTATTGACACCACCATAAGGTACTGGACCCGGCCCTTCAACCTCGGGATAATAAGCCTATATTCTCATAATTCTCGTTCGTCGTCGCATTGATGAGTTTTCCTGTGTAGTAGGCGTTGTAGCCAGAGTTCTTCACCAACATGGGGAAGTAGTCATTTTGTAGACCTCCGTTGAGAAATTTGGGCTATCCTCCTTCGTAAAATTGGCCCATGGACCACTACTTTGGCACTAGCTTGGAAAAACTCAAAACATACCATGTGGTGGTCTTAAATCGGTGACGTTGGTGTTATGAGCCGCCTTCCCAGTCAATAAACTGACCCTAGATGGGCAGCATTGTGCAGTAATGTTTGGTGAAGTTTGTACCATCCTGAGCAATATGTGTTCTGAGAAGTGGCATGTAGTCTTGCGACCGAAGATGGACATCTTGGTCATCAGCTAAAATAAGTACAAAGTTCGGCTTGGGTGATACAGCATCGCCGGTGCTTTGGCGGGTCAGAGACGATAATGCAGTTGCGGCTGCGGCGATTGCAAAAAGTAGTGTTGAAAGCCGTATATGCATTTTGAAAATATAGTACGAAACTGAAACACGGTTTTGTTCTTGAACACTGAAAAAACAGGTTCTACCTATGAGCCTTATATCTTTTATCCGAGGATGTCTCCGTTTCCCGGTTACCCCGGCCGAAGTAGCGTCTTCCATTTTTGCACGTCATCTTGCCCTCAAGCCACAATAGTTGAAGTTGGGTGTGGGGATTGGATATTTTACGCTGAATTCAAGAATATAAATGGAGATATGGGGCAGCTGGACATAGAGTTAGCCTCAGCACTGGCTCTTAAATTTCGATCCAGTGATTCTCGTCGATCATACATCGTCTCGTAGGCGCTTTCAATCTAATCCAACTTGTGTAACTCGCAGGGTACGAGCGGTATAGACCACTGCTGGGCCTTGATACGACGCAACGCATCGGAGGATCAATGTTAATCTCGTATCTGTTTCTAAATTAACACCCCAGCTCCAAGTAAAAATAAGCGAGAATGAGACACTACCCGGTAACAAAAAATATGTTCGGAAAGCTCTATTTTGCTACAGATCAGGAGGAGCAACTAATTTTCATGAAGTAGGTTGATATCATAAATTGCGAGAGAAAGCCTAAGTGCGACTTAGGTGAGGCTCACATGCCGAAAAGATTTTGACGACATGTCAGGTAATCTTTCAAAAACAATTGATTGGCTTGGTTTTACGAATTTCTGCACTATGATTCAATTCCAGGGGCAAGAGAATCCTAGAGGATTTAAACAAGCGAATAACGATTGAGTCGGATCGACAGCGTGACCCAGCGGTTGCGTAACTTCTTAGCCTTACTCGAGGATCTATGTCCAAATAAACTCGGGGAGGAGGGGATGTTTGAGGCGAACCAAAAAATCAACGAGCCAGCCCAACGTCCCCCTCAGCAATGATTAGCACTTATGATTGACGTAAAAAAATATCTGTTCGTAAATCGCGCCCTATAATTCACGAGAAATAATTTATCATACAAATTTGTAGAAGCTGGGCTAACAATATTGACCTCCTCCTCAGTTGGATATCAAGTCTATAAATAAATTTCAACAGACATCTTTTCTAAAATACAGAGATCCACGACTCAAACAAATTTCATCATGATTTTCAGTCAATTTTATACTTTATCTGTCATTGTTCTACCTGGCACAGTCTACAGTCAAATTATACTTGATTCTCCAGGAATTTCTCCGCCCGGTGCATCTCTGCCAGTTGATCCTTCTTTCCCGAGCTTTGCTATTCAGCCGAGTTCTTTTATATACTATTCAGGTCCTGTCCAACCCTTTTCTATGCGAACTTACGAGTGGAACGATTTGCTAACCAAGACTAAATGCTGTAGGGAATGCATCACATCCGAACCATTTTTCTGCCAACCTCATCGGATCAATTCAAAATAGAACTGGGGGGTCTTTAGTTCTCCGTCAGGACGGAACTAATGGGCAAGCTTCTATTTTAATTATATGTTTCTAAAATGCTAACGAGATTCAGTGACAAGTCGCTACCATGACCCCGCCCCAGATTGGTGCCGGTATAGGCCAGACTTTTACGTTTGGACTATCATACTCCGAAGGACTTGCCAACTTGGGAATGAATTGGGTATTTGGGGTCCCCTTTTCTGATGCCAATAAAACAAACTGCATTTCACAGTCCAAGGCTGCTGTGGACAAGATTAGCAACCCAAAGCTTAATGCTTTGGAAATTGGTAATGATCCAAAATTATACGTAAACCAACAGCATATAGATCCCTCTTGGGCACCAAAACAATATGTACCTCAATGGCAGCAGTTTGCGAGAGATGTAGTGGAAGCCCTAAAGCTTCCAACCCGGCGATTTTCCCAGGGAATAGTGCTTTTAAATTCTAGCGAAGGGGAATGGAAGGTGTGAGTACAAACTTCCTGGTTTTGTTTCACTCTATACTAATGGAAAAAGACCTAGCATGCTCGAAATCGGAAATCTTAGCGACTCTCTGAAATCAATATCCACGCACCAGTAAGTCTACTCTTCATCAGAAAAAGCCGAACTTTACTTACTTTCTTAGCTAAGAATATACAGCGAGAAGTGGCTCTGGTATGCAAGTTAAGTTCCCGATGACAAAACTACTTCTTTTACTTACTAAATAGGAACTCTGATGAACCACACATTCATTTCGCATGGGATAAACGCTTTCCTGCTCGCAATAAAGTCTGCTAACAATCATTTACCTCCTATTGACCTGGTCATGGGGGAAGTAGGAAGATATCCACCTGATGGTGTTCCTGCGAGTGACGTAAAATCAATCTTTGGTTCTGCACTATGGACTGCGGATTACCTGCTTTATGCAATGTCTCAAGTAAGAAAAAACTTAAGCTAGCCAAAAATTCCCTGCAGGTTGCCATCCCAAATGTAATCCAAACCAAGTCCACTCATCACTTAGCAAATCCTAGACACTTACAATGACACTCTCTCCATGACTTAAGTAATGTCGCCCTTTTGATTCCCTGAGGTCCACGTAGCCAGCAACTGATGCTCCGATGTTGTCTTCCACAGCAGTAGCGCTTCACGGATTCCTTCTTCTCGTAGCAGCCACTGCAACGGTAAATATAGTGGTTGCACATTTGGGCTTTATCTTGGTATGTGGATTAAGAAGGAGTGGTTGTTATGTTCTGGTGGGAGTTGTTTGAGGGGAGTTTTGTGTTTGAGTTTGATTGATGATTGTTGTGACCTCTAGCTCCTTGGTGAGAACGCATTGTCGAGTTGGACTTTTTAGATATGTTAGAAATATATTCAATTGCTCAGAAAGTATAGCCCGGGTTCTCTAATAATTAAAACTCCTAGTTAGCATGATTGACTTTGGAAACTTTATTCACATAATCTTAGATCTCTTTACCCTCAGTTGTGTAACTGGGATATGCTTCGCCTATCTTTCCAATGAAAACCGGAATAAACAAATTACTTTGGAAAGAAGGACAATCACCGAACTAAATGAAACTTGGAATAAAAAATAAAAATACGCTTGTCGTAGCCGACATATCTGAGTTATTAAGTAACCACTGAAAGCGTTCACGGCTTGATGTTGGCAAGGTGATCTAATAACCCTCTTACATCAAGTGTGTGAGAAGGAGCAGCCAACGGTTGTATACTCTACCAACCAAGCATTCACCAAAGTCTCCGGATGAAAAACAGGCCATTCAATCACCCCAAGTCATACCCAAAGGTGTTTCATTATTAAATTATCCCACAAGTACCTGATCCTAAACCCAACCCCGACCTCAAATTCTTCCACTCGTAACCCCTCGCTTGTAAAAGGAATTCTTTACAAACTAGATTTCCCTTGTGGCTCAAATGGCAAAGCCAAGACAAGTAGTCCAGAAACGATAAACAAAGCTCCGGACGTGTAAACCGGTGCACTGGTTTCTAGATTTGCGAACATTGCAATGATGGGCTATTTTTAAATGTCAGCCAGCTACCAACCATTTTCCAATTCCTATGCCAGAAATGAAGAATAAGAAGGAACAGAGCAGAGGGGGGGAAGAAGAGAAAGAAAACTCACAGCCATAATTCCAAAAATCCGATTTGCACTAGCCGTCAAAGCGTTCCCCGTACCCCTATCCTTCGTTGGGAATATTTCCGGTGTATAGCTGTAAAGCACAGCATACATAACGTTGCTACAAAAATTAAACGCACAATTCCATCCAAGCAAGCTATTACTCGTCAAGGCCGTCGTACTTGCATACAGAAACACCCCTGTAGCGACCGTGGAAACTGCCAGAGTTCCCTTTCTCCCGAAACGAGGAAGGTCTACGAGAAAGCCTCCGAGGATTGCACCAGGGATTCCGAGAACAGCGATTATGAGGGAGTTTCGATAGGTAAGGTAGGTCGAGCCGTCACCGAATTTGGCGCCTCGAGTTGCTTGGATGAATGGGAGGTAAGCGTTGTAGAGGGGGTAACCGAGGCCGATGAATGCCCAAATGAGCATTATTAAGGCTGTTGAGAAGGCGAGTTTTGGAGAAGAGAAGAGGGCGCGGATGTGTGTTAGGTTTATTTTCTCGAGGTCCCGTTTTAGTGCCGTGGATGCGTCTGTATGCTGAGTTGTACCGGGAGCTTCGCAAGCTCGAAGCTCATCAATGGTTACTAATTCCTGAGTTAAAAAGTGAAAGTGTAGGTAAAGGGAAGTCACTTACGACTGGAAGTTTTCCCATTCCTCCTTGCAACGTCATGAACAACTCTGATGGCATCCTCGTCCCTCCCTTTACCCATAAGATACTTCGGACTCTCATGCACAGTGAAAAAGCCGAACCGCACAATAAACTCCACTAAACTAATGCCTCCCATCGCAATAACAAAGTATCTCCATCCCATATTCTCTTCTTTCGTACAAGTCTTTGCTTTCTGCTGGCAAGTCATATTTCCCAGCAATGGCCAAGCAATCAGCGTAGCTATCAACTGAGCTACAGCCCAATAAATTGAGAGAATCGTGAGAAGATATTGATGGGATCCCGGCAGGAATTCTAGAAATACTGCCGAATCTACGGGAAGGTTACCGCCTACTCCAAATGACCAGAGAGCTGCGAAGGTGCCGATTGCTGCGAAACTTGGGGATCCGGCGGCGGCCATTCCGAAGATTGCTGTTATTCCAAGGGTGAGATTAAAGGCCCATCGACGACCGAAGATATCGCAGCCTACAAGAAATGAGTATGTGCTTTCCTGTTTCCAAATACAGGCGTGGAATATGAACTTACCGAAACCCCAAAACATCGCTCCAACAAGTAGACCAATGTTCTGCGCCAAACTCAAGAGCGGAGGTCTCGAAGGTTTGAACTCATTCGCAATAGGGGTGACTGTAAACCATTAGTTCAAAATTCCCCCTTCATACTTTCATCTCCCAAATAGGTACCCACAAATCAAAGAAGTAACAATAGGCCACAAATTATCATTCGCCCATCCAAATCCCACAACGATAAAAAGTTGCCACTGATACCACCCCATTCCAATTTCCTGAATCTATCTCCCACCCAGTCAGTGAACCAAAACCCAAACTAACACCAACATCCAAGCCCGATGTCTGAACTTAGATGGGGAAAGGAAAACCTACCGCAGCATTTAAAACTCTAGCCTTCTTCTCATAAACAGGATCAATCGTCCCCTTCGGAATAGCAGCATCAGCCTCTACCAAATCACCTCCCTCTCTACTTCCCAACCTCACAGATCCCTCTTTAGAATCCCTTCCCCCATCAAGTCCAGATTTATCAACTGATGTATTCCTCTCAATCCCCCCATCCGTACCCACCACTCCCGACCGACTCTCCTGGATATTCGACATGCTGCTGCTGATAGTTCCTCGTAACTTCGTTGTCTTGTCGTCACACAATATGTAGTGCGGAAAAATGACGTGCGTGTACAAAATACCCAATTCCGTTCCCTTCGTGAATTTAGCAAAAAAGCAGAGATAGTACTCAATCGCATTCTGTAAATAAAGGTGAAGAGTAATAAACTTTATTCACCATAAATTAAACTCCCCTACCCGTCCCATCCCAAAAAATAACGTGCTAACAAGGCGCGATGAGATGCTCACGGCGAGCAGAGATAAGCGTGCCAGTCTAAAATCCTCTTTGTCCAACTTGGGGAAAGTGCGGGGGAGCCCATCCCGAAGATTACATAGCAAGCATTTTCATTCGTAGAAAATGAGATCTTCGGTGCAGGAGGATTCTGAGGTTAGATTGGTTTCTCGGGAGGATCATTACGAAAAGAGGTTATCCCACTGCAGGGCAGAGAGGAGTAGAAGGGGCAACGATTGGGTGAATTGAGTCTCTCGGACGTTGTGCGACGTGAGAGTGGAGTTTCCAAATCCCGAAAACATATTACATCATAGTAAACCCGTGACTAGTTAATAGTAGAAACACCTCTCCTTCCATTATCCATCACAAGACTCGATAACTTGCTTCCATCATCCCAAAAGGCTCGAATAAGAACAGTTATATTATCTTTGTTGTTCCAAAGGAATTAGAACAATTATAGAGAGTGCAAATGCTTCAAGGATCCAGTCACGAATTCCTGACAGCCCCGGGTGAACACCACGGGCATGTTGGTGAACCTCTACTCGTACCGTGAAGACAGACACGTGATTATATGCCTCTTTCTGAAGTCAAAAAGAGAAGTAAAACTGTATAAAATTTGTGCGGGAGAGAGAGCAAACTGTGGTGAGGGGGAGGGGTGCGTTTTAGGTGTTGGAAAAAGAGGGCAAAAGAAGTGGCTTGAAAGTGTAATAAACCACCAAAATAATATACCCATGGAAAATATATCAATTGAAGGTTCCCCAAATTATGTACTTTGCACAATGCTCCCCACCTGCCATCCTCCCTCATCTATCCATCCACCCACATCAAACAATTCAATGAGCGTCTATCCTCCGCAAAACTCCAAATTTACCAATCGACGAAGTACATTTAACATCCAACATAGATAGCTATCAACCCATCAGCATTTCAGCACCTCAAAAGGTAAAAGTAAAGCAAACATACCATTAGCGTAAAGCGCATAACTATCAGCATTAAGCACCGCTCTCGCCGAGGTCAAAGCAACACTGGCCGAGTACCCATAAGCATTATCCGCAGTTCCAGGACTATAAGTACCAGGAGCATGGGTCATCTCATGAAGAGTGGTAGTCGTCTGATCTTGTGCGTGGCAAGTAGAACTCAAACTCGTAAGAGCAGAGTAATAAAGAGGACAGTTGACAATCTCATTAGTAGATGGGATGGTGTAAGCCAGAACATTGGATTCGCAGTACCCGTAGACATCAGTGCAGTAATATTTAGTAGCTCCAGAGGTGGTAGAAGCACACTGAGCAGCGACGGCGGTAAATCGTGCCGCAACGGTGGAACGGACGGATGCGGCTGTAGATTTGAAGTACTCGCTGAACTTTGTAGCTGAACCAGAGCTTGCTGCCGTGGACGCGGCTCTGGAGAGGGTTGCGCAGCGGGAGAGGGCAAGAGTGGTTGCTGAGCGCTGAGCAGTGGAGCACCCGCTTTGTAGAACTGTGCGGTCGACTATGCTTCGGGATGGGATGGCCTTGACAACAGCACCGGCCTCCTTCTCACTGACGGTGATCTTAAGATCGTTGGACTTGAAAGCAACCGCATCGGTGATCTCAGTTGACTCCCCAATGGCATATGGGATGGCTCCCTCTGCACTGACCTGATTCGGTGTCAGTTTACTTCTTTGAGAAAGACAGCCCTCGGAGAATGTGGACTTACGGTATAAGTTGCAGAAGTAAGATCGTGGACCGCCGCTGCGTCAATGGTAGTAGTAAAACTCGCACCAGCAGCAAGTGACTTGAAGTTACTCGGCTCAACAGCAGAATATTGGACACTACGAAGCACACCCTTGAATTCAACAGGCGTAGCTATTCCTAGTTAGCACCTCACGTTCCCCTTTATAATATTCTCTTCCCATTATAACATTTCCTTCCCACCCACCCAAGGAGATTACTAACCAGACTCATCAACAACATTCAACTTATCAACAGGCGCAGTATCCAAGAAAGTCCCAAGCGTAACCAAGTTGAGGCTCTCAGCACCAACATTCTTAACAGTGGCAATAACCTGGCCGGAAGCCGAGTTAGCAGCAGGGGTCAAAGTGACCTCTAAAGTAGCAGCATCACGTCTAATGACAGCCGCATTCGCAACAGCGAGCACACTGGTAACAACGGAGAGGGTGAAACGCATATTGTAGCGATCGCGATAAGCCGGGAGTCGAAGATAATACTGCAACTTGTTAGATGGAGAAGAGATGGGAGTTGGGATGAAGAAAATCCTTTTCAGGGAGGTGGAAAGGATCTACTTATACCAAAATCCCATCCAATTCCAAGACTTCTTTCCTCAATATCAACACTGCAGGTCTTCTGCCGAAGCTTCCGCAGCCAAACCGTAGTGCTCAGCAAAAAAAGGAAAATCAATAGAATGAGAGCCAAGACTTGGAACTGGAAGGTGGGTGTATTTAGAGACGAGCGTGTTAGCGATACTAAAGATTATGCAAACGATATAGAGACCTCACTCGGATTCATTCCGCAAAAGGGACAGTGTGCTGCAAAGAGTGATCGCAGTCTCGACTCTCCAGAGATGAGAAAAACTTGATTTGACCCAAAGTTCCAAACAAAATCAAATCGGTAAGAGTTCAGAGATCCACCAATCAAGGAATTCTCTATACATGACCTACATACATCTGGACTCGAAATCAATGTCAAAGTTCGCATATACGACTTTGTTCGGAGCTTTTGCTGTGACTATGGTTCATGTCATCGATGCCCCCTCTTCTTGACACTGACAGCTGGCACTTGCCACAGGGGAATCTGATTACATTGCCCCCAAGGCAATACCAATCTGTGCTACAGGTCAGAGGCAAAATTTGAAAGTAGGCCACATCTATTCGCCAGATCATGTGTTACGTCAGGATACACATATTATAAAAGTATATTACTACCAATATGTAACAAAGCTCGCTTAGTTTCAGGAGACCGTGGGGATAAAACATGGTCCCTCATGATAGGTGGGGTCGGTTGCCAAGCCAACAAGAAAGACGAAAAAGGAAGGTAAGAAACGGGCTTGCAGGCGGGACTAATCTATCGTGCGTATTGCCCGAATGGAATCTCGAAACCCGTGTGGGCAGCAAATAGATGGCTAAAACCGGGTGCGGTGGCTTGACTTGCAGATGGCGTGGAAAATCAAGGCTCGTTCAAGCATCTCTTAACAGCCGAGGACGGTTGAAGATCAGATAACGATGAATTGATCGACATTTAAACATGGTGATCTAGGTAAAGTGTGAATGCTTATCTCGCACCAAAAGGCTTCTTGAGAGGGTTGAGCTTCTTCTTAAAGGTAGTAGTCCGTCTTGGCTGCGGGGTAATGAAGAATTGTGAGGGGCAAGCTCCAGAAACAATGGAATTTGAACAGGTATCCAAATTCCCAAACAATATGGGAAGTTCGGAGATTGTTCCTGAGTGCTAACTCAAGTCCAAGTCCCGACTTCCAAACTTGGCATCGTGGCGATTGATCAATCAGATCGAGGCAGCAATCCCCTCGTATTCCACAGCATAAAGCTTCTAGAATTGTCGACTTCGACGAGGGGAACGATATGATGGTTGCAAAAAGCTTCATCACCTCCTCGATACGGACCGACGTGCTGATACAATTTCGAATGAAAGCTGCAACAGATGAGCCGGTGGCTGGAAAATTCCATGAACGACATTGCAAAGGAAATAACTGTTGACATTTTCAACACGGCCAACTAAACACTTTCGGCCACACCCCGGACAACTCTTCCATTCTGGAGAGATTGGGGCTCAGGTGACTGTCCGCAGCGCATCTTGAACATTCGATCCTTCATACTATCCTGATCGAAATCTCCTTTTGCGATCCACGAAGATCGAGTTGTTGTTGCCAAGTCTATCACAGACGAGGAAATCCCAACAGCCAATTCTAGAGCTCGTCCCATGCCCTCCAACATTCCCCCCTGCCAGCTACCGCATCTCTGCGTCCCTACGCATTCGAGACTTGGAAGATTCAATGATCCATCGACTTGTTGCCCTCAGCACGGCGGCAGCTTTCCTCATAGCCACACTCGTTTGGCATTTAGACATCTACTCGTCGTGGACCACCTCCAGGATGTCGGACTCCCCTATCGTGTCTTCCGTGCCATTCGAGGTCGAGTTGTCGACAGGCTTGACCTCAGACTCTAATCTGGGTTCAACCGTTATCCATATCAAAATCACCAACAAGACCCCGCACCGCATATTCCTGCTGAGCTGGCTTTCACCTCTGGATCCTCGAGCTGTCGCGATGGGGAAGTTCTCCTTCATCTCGACCAAGACCAACAACCCAGCGCCATGCATCGATATCAAAATCAATCGCAGGCCCCCCGCCTATTTTGCGCCTAGCGACCATGCCATTATTGAGTTGCCGGCGAATGGCGAGGTTAAGAGAGCGGTTGTCGCGAAGGAACCAGACGTGGCATTGACGAAGGGCGAAAGATATCGGGTTAAGACCGAGGGACATTGGATGACCTTCTGGGTTCAGGAGAATGAGGCGGACGACATGTCGAAATTGAGGATGGAGGATGGAAAAAGCGGAGAGTACGAGAGCAATGCGATCGAGATTGAGGTGCCAAAAGAGGCGGATGGGAGTCTATAGCGTTGGGTTCGGTAGCACATTTTGGGTTGCGCAATCTGTCTAGACAATTAGTAGCAACCGAATTTATCGTGTGCGGCTTTCCTGCCGCCACTAACTTATTCGAACAACGAAAATACCGATCTTGTAGCAAAAATGAAGGAGAAAGCCGTTGATCTGGTGTTGAAAGTTGTCGTTGTAGGAAGCTTTTCCCCGCCGCTCAACTGGTGGGGACTTCGGCTCTTCGCATCCCCCAAGGCCAGCCCCCAGACACCAAGAGTCTTCTTCGCCAACGACATACTTTCCACTAGCACGCAATCTACGACTCCTACCACATTGCGCAAATGCCTGACACGTAGTCTGCGACAACGCATTCCCTTGGGGGAATGCATGTAGGTTTCCGGTCGTTGAAGTGTCTTCTGTAGTGAAAACTCGTCGAGTTCTATCAAGCTAACCATTTCCAGCTTCAAAGGGAGCCTCACAATCGTCCTCCCTCCTCGAAGCGCGCTATCCTCACTTTTAGATGAGGACCCAATAGCCACAAAATACTTGCTTCTCGCTCCCACGGCGAGCTGGAAAGAAGTGGACAGATTGATAATGGGAGAGGGAGCTTTCTCGCCTCACCTCGTGGATTGTTCGATTCGCATTCTCGCGGGTTCACAGTTTGTCTATCAAGCACCTCAAAACCAGAGGCTCGCAAAACAAATCTAGGTGGAAGGAAACAGAATATCCATGGCTTTCTGTTGTGTGAATTTCCTCAAAGTCATTGAGAAATCATGATTCCATAGTTGACAGATTGATTGTGGGAAAGATTCTGTATCTGGTTCCTGGTCCATTTTCATTCCACTCTATCAATTGTGCAAACAAGACTCGGGCGAGGCATAAGTGATTTACGTCTTGCTCCTAGAATTGTGTGTACAATTACGAATTGCTTCACTGGCAAGGCATGAAATACGAGAATATGCCCACGCCCCCTGGAATTCTGTTCAAGTCGCGCTTGTGTCTAAAGCACTGAAAGGATTGAATTGATTGTTGCTCACACGAACGTTCTCAAGCCTGAATTTACTCAGAGAGCTAGAGATCAATTAAAGGGCTGTTAAGAAATTCGTAGGCACATCTCCGTTTAATTATTCCTTCTTTAGCGTTATAGATTTATATAGATAGCTATGTTGGTGGGTGCTCACCTGTCGTCTGAATTCCAAATACTGTACTTGGCAATTACGGTCTTTGATTTGGATACTCCGGGGAAAGCTTTGGAGTGCGGAGTAAAGGGTCGGCTTACCAGTTAATTGATGGCTTACTTGAAACCGCTCTCTAGCACCTAAATATATTATTGGCTCACTGGCTGAAGTTTTGGGGGCCAAAATACGTGCTGCGAGTAAGCTAGTGATTGTTGGCTTACTGGCGACTTCGAGTTTGATGGCTTACTCGATGATTGATAGCTCACCTGATATTTGATGGCTCACCCGATGATGGATAGCTCACCCGATGCTTTATGGCTTACCCTTGGACTCATTTTGGGCCCCCAAATTTAGTGGTGGCTTACTTGGAACTTGGTAGTTTACTTGGAATTTATTTGGGGGCCAAAAAAGTCTCGAGTGAGCGGTTCCCTGTTAGCTTACTTATCATTTTTTGACAGTATTATTTTTTGAATTAATTCTCCTCAGAGGACATGTGCTCTGCAAGGTAACCTGAAGCGGAATTTCGGTGGAGCTCCCTGTTTTCAGGCTCGCTTGTCCTCCGAACCAGAAGGCTTCAGAGGACCTTACACGGAAGTTTAACGTACTGGCTTAGTCCGTACTTTAGATTGCTAGAAAAAGCTCTGGTTATCACTTCCAACGACGAGCCTGCATTTCCTAGATCGGTGGCCGCTGAGGTTAACATCATTACTGGTATCTGGACTGTTAGAAGGAAAAATATTAAGGCTGCGGCCAGAAATCCGAACTAAGTCTTCCCGCCACCCAAAACAGGCAAAGCTGTTGGAGACGACTGCTATGTGAAGATATATTCTGGTCCGGCTTTTACCATAGTCAATGCAGCCTACAAGAAATCCACATTAGATAATGTTACTCTCCCAGCGCAGACCTCCTTTCCTGAATTTATAGCGGCTTCGATTCAGAACGACAAGGCCTCGGAGTCAAAGTATGATAGTCTCAACTATCAATGCTTGGTCTCCTCATTCTCCGTGCAGAAGCTAGGAGAAATATCACTGCTACTTACGCACTTCTGGATCATATGACAGAAGATTCAAGATCTCATTTTTCCTGACATCTTTTGTTAAGGTTCAAGACGCATGACAGTTATGTAATCTTGGTGATGCCATACAGTACAAGAGGTCATGCCATTGTCTCACATACTCTCAAGTGATAGAATTATAAAAGGGGAGTCTGAGAAAATTGAATTGACCAGATAATCAAGAGCAATTTTCCTGGTTATTCATACAATTACTTTGATTTTCCTAGACCTTGTTAGATACTTTCCTTCGGCGAATCTTATTCAGGTTCCAGAGGTTCCTTTTCCGTCTGCTTTATCGTCTATCATCGTCTTATATAATCTTAAATAAAAGAATTAACGTGGTTTATCAGGACCCTGTGTATATCAAGACCCTGCGCACCTCAAAACTCATACAAAGCTGCTTAGTAAGCAGTTCTAACTTTTTGGTCCATAGATAAAATAAGCTAAAATTAAAAACCTGGTTTTATTACTATATGTGAGGTGGATGGTAGGCAATAAGTTAAATTGAATCTCATATGAGGGTAAACAAGTATCAGATTCAGTACAGAACTAATCTCTACCCCTCCTTAGAGGTGCAGGAGAAGCCTCGCTTTATAGAAGCTCTTAAACCCTAATATTATGTAAACTCCGATAACTCTGTAATTTCCATCCACTAAAATTAATCAATTCCTGATTGATTTATAATAGCAGATGAAGGCTTCCTTAGATCAGACGAAAGGTCACATGACCTACAAGGCCTCCACATAAGTAAACATTTATAGGTGCAGATTTGTCACGTGCAGTCACGTGCATAATGCAACCGATCCAATAGGGTGGTAGCAACAATTTATTCATACCATTTATTATCTCTAGTACATAATTCAAGATCTTAGAAGGAAAACGAGAACAAAAGGAATTCACAGTGTTAAGCCAATGCGAACTTTTCAAGGAATTTCAGACTCGGTCTGTGAGGGTTGGAACCCATGATAGAGGCTCGGGCCATGCCCTCGCTAAGCACTGACAGTCTCGCTAAGCATTGCCAAAGTCCCTGCTCAGCACTGGCCATTACCCCACTGCCAAGTAGTTTCTTGGAATATTCCAGAAGCTCTTCCTCTCTCTATATATAGAGGAAGAGCTTGCATGTATGGAGTCTTCATGCACTTCTTAATTGAATATTTGAAACCACACCTTTGAGTTGTTCGAGGTCTGGCCTCTCACACGGTCATTGATTTCATTGATAGCTATGTAAATCCACATAGGGTCGCTATTTTGAAACCATGCCACTTTGCTCAACTGCCATCATATGCCATTTCATGCTGCCAACAAGTCCTCCATGAGTAAAAGTCAAGAATTTTATGTCCAAAATGACATAGGTCTGATTGTTGTTTCAAGAACGGGAGTTACAGTACGGGGATTCTTAATAGCATCAATACAGTGATAGGCAGGAATTTGTTATCAAGAAACTCACCTCTGCTCTAATTCTTGCCTTCATTATCTTCTCATGTACCACAATGGCTTATGCTTGCTTATTGGTATTGCCTCTAGCACTGTCAAGTTGATCTTGCACAATAGTCAAATATTGCTGCTCGCTGCCGTCCGTGAAACGCGCAGGGCCGCTGGATGACGTACTTAGAACTCTCATATAGCCATTGAAGAAGTTCTTAGGTACGAGCATTTCCAAGGTTTCTAATTGAGGAAACTTGTATATGTCGTGTTTTTCGTTGTGGTGGGAGAGCAAGTAGCTAATAGCAAAGTGTTGTATCTTATCCTTCCATGCAAACGCTTTCTTTTTGAATATTGGACGGGTTGCACCTTTCAAGCAGTGAAAGTAATGTTGTTCATGGCATCTAAAAAAAGCGCTGATTGCAGATTCAGACCAGAGAGAAAGGGTATCGAGCTTGAAATCAAAGTAGATGGGTTTGCCTGCCCAAAAAACATGGTTAGCATTTGTTGCGCTGGATTCATAACATCACCTGACTTTTCTCATTGTTTATTCTCATAATGAACTACTGTTTGATTTACCACTTCATCGGCAGTTTTATCTGCTATATTGATCAGCTGGTATGATCACTAGTGTTGTGCTCAATCCACCATATCATTATATCATCATGATATCATTATTATATCGTCATTATATCATTCATTCATTATGATGCAATCATCATTCACTCTTTATATATAGACCTTAGATAACTACCTACACAAATCAATCAATTCTCCATGACCTACAGTACTTAGGACCTTCCCAACTTAACAGTATTATAATTATGCTTAATCATAAAGAGAAATCGACCGATTTTAAAAATGAAACAGATACTTACCATCGAACTGCGCTTTGAAATCCAAGCTGTAGTGCTTGAGGACCAATTGACACGAGGTAAAACATACGTGCAACAGCGGGATTGGAATTGTTTCGGCATATGTTGTACAGATCTCGAGAGATACTTCTTCGCTTTCCTTGAGAGCCTTGATAACTGATGGTTTCAATGCCTCCATGACAATCTGATCAATACCGTGCACCACTCTGCTTCGGACAGCAACAATCCTTGGGCCTGGCAAAGAATACTTGAAAATCCGAAGAAGAAGCTCTGGTGGGAATGTTCGGGTGAAAGGCTTCAACGTTTCGATGGCGGTTGCGGCGTTGATGGAATTGTTGATGCTACCACTGCCATTTGCAGATGCCAATCTGCTTGAGCGCCGAAGGATGACGTTAACATGCTGGGTAGCCATCGTGGAGGTAGTTGCAAGTGTATTCTAAAGCGGATCGCTCGCTAGGAATGTAAGTTTGATGGAGGAGAGGTCTACGACTTACTGCTTGCCGTTGCTGAGCCACCTGGTGAGTGTGAAGGTGTATAATTAGATTGTCTGCAAAGAGAGAAGAGTTCTCAAGCAGGAGTGCTACTTAACTATCTACAGTAGCCTAATTTCCGAGGTTTATCTGACACTAGCTCATTTGCCAAGCCTCAGATTCACTGATTCAAAACCTTTACATAAGGTCCTGCTTTCCCTTATCTGTCTTTCCGTTCCTTCAAAGCTCTTAGTCGTTTAGCCTTTGTAGGTTTTAACTTCCTTGGGAACTGAGTCTCGAACGTTTGAATTGAAGCTACGCCACTTATAACATTAACTAATGGTTCCCATGAGTCTGCCTCTGGCCCATATCCTCGCCATCTTATGAGATATTCAAAGTCTCTACCGTTCTGTCTTGAATCTACTATCTCTTCTATCGCTCATAGGGGATGGCCTCTGTCGTCGATTGCTATAGGCAGTAGTGCTGGGTTGTGCTGTCCTGGCAACGGGATGCTGGCAGCGGGGCGAAGTAAGTTGGTATGGAATACAGGGTGTAGGGTAGCTAGTTTGTAAGGCAGTTCTAGTTTGTAGGAGTGGGAATTCATGATTTGTAGTACTCGGTAGAGTCTAATGTACTTGGCGTCAAATTTTGGTATAGGTCAAGCTGACTTGATATTCTTTGTGCTTAACATAACTATATCACCTACTCTATACGCTGGGGCTAGTGTTCGGTTTACATTCACTGATTCTTCTATACAATCTCTTGTAGTAAGTAAATTAGTATGTAAATGGCTTAAGATCTCTTCCATCTTCTAGGCAAAGGTTCGTCCTGCAAGGGCACTCTGGGAGGTAAGTGTAGCTAATCAGGGTGGCTCAAAACTCATATAAGGGTGATAACTGTTGTTTGCAAAGAACGGTGACATACTAGTTGCTGAGCTAACCACGTTCCTCATAGTGAATTCAGCTAAGGGCAGGAATTGAACCTAATCTTTCTGGGCGGAGTCAATGTACTGTCGTAGGTACTTGGAGATAGATTTGTTTGTGATTTCAGTCTGTCCATTAGTCTCTGGGTAGTATGTGGTAGATAGATTAACCTGAATTTGTAGTATCTCGTAAACGGATTACTAAAAGTCTAAGACAAACAAGGAACCCTGATCTGAGACAATAGTATCTAGTAGTCTATGAAGTTTCTAGACGTCTTGTACAAATAAGCAGGCTAGCTCAGCCACATCTATATTCTTGCTACATAGTGTAATGTAGCAGTCCTTAGTGAGCCTGTCTGTAACTACTATAATTTAGTCAAATCTGTCGATTGATAGGATAGGGCCTATGAAGTTAACTAATAAGTCTCTTTATCTTTGAAGCAGTATCGAGAGTGGTTTCAAAGTACCCTAGTATTGTAGCTAGGAGTACTTGTTCCGAAGACAGTTCTCACAGGCTTTACAAAACTGGGTGATGTTGTGGTAAAGTTTCGGCTACCAATAGTGCCTACACATAAGCTCGAATAGCTTGTTCTTGCCTGGGTGACTGCTCTCGACTGAGTCGTGGGCTCTTTGGAGAAGCTATACTTGAAGTTCTGTATCTAGGACATAGAGTCTATCCTGAAAGTATAGTCTGCCGTTGGCAATCCTATACTCAGATAGTACTACTTCTTTAGAGTGTGGTGTACAGTCCCTTCTGTTTATTTCCTTGGAAGTTCTCCTCCAAAAAGGGTCCTGCTTATAACCTTCCCCCAACATCCTAGTCAAGATATAGTCGTTGGATTTAACTTCTTGCTCATCTGGTTCAGGTTCTTCTTGTTTACTAGAACCTTCATCTAGAGGTGCTAAGCAAATAGCAGGATCTAAATTCTGGGGTTTGAGAAGTGACTATTGTTGATAAATAACACGAGGGTTGTTGTCTTGACTTAGGAGGTCTTAGGATCAACAGGTAAGTGAGTCAGACTTAGTGTTCTTCTTACTAGGTACTGGTTTAATAATGAAGTCGAATTCAGAGAGAAACTCACTCTATTGGACTTGGCAGCAGGTGAGCTGTTTAGTAGTCATAAAGTACTTTAAATTCGAGTAATTAGTGATTACTGACACAGAGTACGCAGTCCCTACTAGTTTAGAGTGCCAGGATTCAAAGGAACGTACTATAGCTAGTAGTTCCTTATCATAGATCTTGTAATTACATTCTGCGAGGTCTAGAACCTTTGACATAAAGGCGATAGGGTAGAGGACCCTATTGTAGTATTGGGACAAGATACTGGCCAAGACGTAGTCAGAGGAGTTACATTCGACAATGACTTCCTTCTCAGGGTTAAAGTGCTTAAGTGTTGGTGCAGAAGTAAATGCTTGCTTAAGAGCTTCAAATGACTTGTCGCAAGTTGGGGTCCAATCCTAGCTTACGCCCTTCCTAGATAGTAAATTCAACGGTTTGACTAGCTTTGAGAAACCCTTAATAAAGTGCTAGTAGAAGTTTGAGAAGCCGAGGAACGCTTAGAGGTCTCTGAGGTTAACTAGCCTAGACTAGTCTGTGATAGCCGAGGTCTTTTCGGGATCTATTCTTACACTATCTGTAGAAATGATTATGCCTAGGTAGGTGACTTCCTAAACTTTAAACTAGTACTTCTTAATGTCTAGCTGGAAGCTAGCTTTCTCAAGAGCCTTGAAGACTTGCTTGACATGCTTACGGTGCAAGGTTAAGTTATCTAAATAGATAAGTATATTGTCTATGTAGGCAGTGCAAAAGATGTCGAGGAAAGGGCGGAGTATATTGTTAATTTAGGCTTGCTAGGTTGCTGGGGCGTTTGTAAGGCTAAATGGCATAACCAGAGACTTGAAGAGGCTATAGTGAGTGTTAAAAGCTGTAAGCTATTTGTCTCCCTCCTTGACTTGTATGTGGTTGAACACTGTAATAACATTGACTTTAGTAAAGTACTTAGCTTTACTAAGTTGTTAGAGTGTTTCCTGGATTTAGGGTATTGGATAACAGTTCTTAATTGTAATGTCGTTGAGTGCTTAGTAATCTACACAAAAACATAGTCCTCCCCTAGGCTTCTTTGCAAAGAGTACTAGGGAGGCAGCTGGGGACTTACTAGCTTGAATAAATCCTTTTCTGAGCTGTTTGTCAAGGTACTTACATAAAACCTCTAACTCTGGAATAGATATATTGTAAAGGGGTCTAGAAGGAGGAGACAAGCTAGGCTTTAATTTAATCTTTAGGTCACAGTCTCAGTGAGGTAGTAGTACATTAGCTTCTTGGCAGTTAAACAACCTAGATAACTACTTCTTTAAGTGCAGAGGAAGTAACGTCTTAGGATTAGCGTCTTTTTCAGGGTTGTTGTACTTCGCGAGCACTTTTTGGATATTGTCTAGGGAGGCTCCACGAAGATGAAGTTCAGCTGTCATTTGACAGGAGTTGTGAGGACAAGTTAGTTGTAGGTTGTTTCTAGCTAACAATTCCTTCTTTATATACTTCTGGCCAGAGAGGCTATTGTCTATACAGATCTGGTGTAGACTTTTGTAGTCCTTATGAGCCTGGCCTAGCTCCTTGAGTCGTTGGTTAATTTCGAAGACAGATAGCGAGAAGACTTCTACGCCATAAGTAGTTGCTAGTTGGTGGAAGGCAGTGGCGCCAACCTTCCAGGGTCTGGGAGCATGTGAAATATCGTGCTTTGTACACTTAACTTATACAGAGTCTAGTTGTTTTAGTATGTAGTGTCCTTTGCAATGCCTGGAATTAAACAAAATCATATAGTTTGTCTAGTCAACACAAGGGTTGTATAGAGCAAGCCATGGGTGGCCTATAATTATATTGTGGGAGGCAATCTTAGTTACATAAAAGCGTTGCTGGCGCTTAATGTGCTTTCCTACCACCATGTCTAGAATGACTACGTGAGTAACGTCTCCTGCTAAAGATAGCCTTCTGTCTACAATACAGAGTCGTCGAGGTTAAGTAAGGGGAGTTAAAACAAATCCAGTGTTTTACACATAGTCAGAATCAATGAAGTGTTAGGCTAAAGCCCTAGAGTCAAGCATAAAGTATATAGTAGAAGTTATCTGCTTTTTTGTATTACTATGTTATACTACCTTACAGGGAACTTCTATTGTGCTTTGCTGCCTTTCTTCCAGGGACAATATCTTTAGTAACTTCTTCTGAATATGTCTCTGACAGCGACTTTTGTTAGAGACTAAGCTTTTCCCGCCTCTCTTCCTGCCTTGTGTTTCTTAGCTTCCTTTAACTTAGGACAGGTGTCTCAGTCGTGATTGTCTGCATTGCAGTAGAAGCACAGGCTGTGGTCTATTTAGTACTTCCAGCGGGCGACCTTCTGAGCGTTAGTCTTGGCCCAAGTCTTGTCATCTACGTCCTTCTTGGTCTAGACCACTTTATGACTAGTCCTAATAGCGTCGAGTTCCATAGGTTCAGTATTAGCGACAGCGACTGCTAAGGGTTGGTAATTCGAGGCTAGGGTAGAGGCAGTGCTAGAGTCATAGGTAGAAGACCTCTTGACATAGTGCTCTCCAAACACAGATTGGTTGATATTGTCTGCTTCACGAATGAGGTTGGCTAAGTTATGAAGGCTAATTTGGGGTAAGTAATCACAGTTTGTACAGACTCGGTCTCGGATTATAGGGTGGACGGCTAAGAGGAGGCGTTGAGTACAGTCGAATCCCTGAGAGCCAGAAGTAGTAGCTAAGGCTAGGTAGGTAGATAGAAATTCAGCTGTTGGTTTATTGCTCTGCTTCTTGTTCTAGATCTTGACAAAGGCTTCTTCCTGGCTAAACTTGTTTCCAAATGTGTGCTTCAAGATGTCTAGGATGTCTTGCACAGAAGTTAGACTAGGTCCAAAGGAACTGTCTTCTCGTATGTGAGGGTCTATGTGACTTCTGGCTTCTCCCTCGAGAGTAGTGAGTACATAGCTCATCTTGCTCTCTTTGGTCGGGAACTAATCAGCATTTACTCGAAGCTTAATGTTAAGATCGATGAGGTAAGTGCAAAGGTTGTTAGCTTTTCTGCGAGCGTTCCTGCCAAAGCGTTGAGGGTCAACATGTTGAGGTGATCAGATCGGTTGAATGACTTAAGGTTAAAGTTGAGGTTGAGGGACTAGGCCTGGGGCTAGAGTAGCTTGAGTTCGTAGTAGGTAAATTTGTTCTTGAAGTTAATCAATTCAGTCTCTTGCTTCTTGATCTTCACGTAAGGCGTTGGCTTCGCAGTCTTTTTCTCGGGATACAGAGTTGTCGTAGCTCTTGAATAGGCCGGCTAAAGCAAGGGGAAAGCTATCCTGGTTGTCCTGGATAAACTTCATAAGGGTTGTAGAGTCAGCCGAAGCTGCCTCTCGAACTTAGTCGAGGCTAATCGGGGGCATCGTGGCGAACTATTACAGCGACAACACTGCCAGCTGTATAGTGGAAGGGTGATACAATGACTTCGTCGATTGTATTAAGTTAAGAACAGCAGACAATATGTGAAGGTGTATAATTAGATTGTCTGCAAAGAGAGAAGAGTTCTCAAGCAGGAGTGCTACTTAACTATCTACAGTAGCCTAATTTCCGAGGTTTATCTGACACTAGCTCATTTGCCAAGCCTCAGATTCACTGATTCAAAACCTTTACAGTGAGCCACCTGGTGAGCCACCTGGTTGATGACTGTAGGAGTATTGTTGGAGTTTTCGTTCTGCGAGGCCAATCAACTTGATCTTTGGAAGACAGCTCCACTGTGGTGGTTGTCCATGATGGCAAAGGTCGCAAGTGCTCCTAGACAATAGATCAAACATTAGAGATGACTCTCTTTGATAGAGGAGAGATGAAAAACTTACCAGATCGGGACAATTACTATCTCTGGTGAAGCCCTCAGGGCAGGGTTTGTTTGCGAAGGTGATTCTTATGTTGAAGTCTCGCAAGTCAAGAAAGTCACGTCTTGCTTCTAGATTTTTGACCCTGATTGGGTCCAGATATAAATAATTCCAGTTCCAAATTGGCGCTAGTGAGGAGCTAGTGAAAACCCCTCACAACCTTTTTGTTGGGTGCTGGTGAACTAAGCGAGGGGTAGTGCATGCGTTTTCAACTTAGAAATCTTCTAGATGAGGTTTGAAAAGCTGAAAGGGAAAAAATGAAGTGTGTTGTTTTTTATTTGGATATGTTTTATTGCATAAAGAAGATTGGGGTTTATATAGCCAACCTAGCAAGCTTATTGATGCTGCGACAGTTACCACAAGGCTCAGAGTTATATGTTCTTACATGAAAAATCGAAGCGCCTAAATGCTGTAGGACAATGGTTTGCTCCTCCTCTTCGGGTGTTACTATGTTTGAATTTGCCTATTTTACCAGCATTCTGACTCAATTACAGCTTTGAATTACATGAACAGATGTATGAGGAAGTTCAATGAACATCAAAATCTAGATATATTGTGTCTCAGTCTTTACTGGGTTATCAGTGCGACATGGTAAATTCCCTTCCGCAACACAACATAAGCCATTTACTGTGGTGTGACCAGTATTGTTATTGTCTTTCTGGGTTTCTAAGAATCATTGCTATTGAGTAAAGAAAACGCGCTGACATAAGTGGAGATTGAGGACGCCCTTTGTTACACCGAAATCTCACGTGCCAAGGGTAGGTTGCGTTGTACTCAATTCCACTACTTCAAACCTACATCAACATCAAAATTTATACCATCAATTCCCAAATTTCCCTCGAACGTCGTAGAATAAATATCGCATCGCATTCCTGAGGTGCCACAATATCAGCAATCATGACACGCCCCAGGATCGTGGTGATTGGGTAGGTGCCCTCGTGTCATTACTACCCCTTCGCTTCTCATTGTTACGCCCAAAATAAGCGATGTAATCACTAACGACCCTCAAGTGCAGGAGTCTCTGGACTTACGACCGCATTGCTCTTGGCGAAGCAAGTGGAGGGAAGCGAGGTTACGATTCTAGCGAAGCATATGCCAGGGGACTGGGACGGGGAATATACTTCACCATGGGCGGGCGCGAACTTTCATCCGTATGTTGATCATTGTTTTTTCGTAGAAGTATGCCACGGGGCAGCGAGACTCTGAGAGCTAATGTGGATATAGTTTTGGGAAGGAGGGGTCGAAGGAAGCTGCATGGGAGGCTAGGACTTGGAAAACGTTGGCAGAACTCGCTGAGAATGAGCCAACTGCAGGAATTCAGTTTCTAAGTATGTCTTACTACCAAGCACAGTCTTTCAATGGGTTGCTGATAAAAAGTAGAGGAGAAATCATATAGCCGAGATGCTGATATCGGGGTTGGGGAGGGTGGATTCGCCTCGAAGTATTGGTTTAGAAATGTAGTTTCCGATGTCTGTTCCCCTCTCTTTGTCTTTTGCTATCGAAGCTAACTGTTAACGAAATTGCAGTTTCGAGTTCTTCCTCGAAGCGAACTACCCTGTGGTATTCATTTCGGCGTCGAATGTACCTCCGTCTGTATCAACGTTCCCCTTTACCTCCCCTGGCTCGAGTCACAGTGTCGTACAAACGGAGTAATATTCAAACGCAAAACTATTTCCCACATCTCCGAGGCCAAGTGGCTCCACCATTCTGGAAAGGAAGTGGACGTGATAATCAACTGTACTGGATTAATGGCATCGCGACTCGGCGGTGTCATGGACACTACTGTAACTCCCATTCGTGGCCAAACGGTTATCGTTAAAAATAATCCTGGCTTCATGTCTGCTCTTGCCAGAGAATCTCCAGAGCAGGAAGAGTTGACCTACTCTATGACCAGGTCCTCTGGTAAGCCTCTCATATCGCCCCCTTTCAACGATCTCCCCAAATTCTCTTACATGCCTCTAACATTAATGACCATCTCTCAGATGGCGGAACGGTACTGGGTGGATGCGCACAATCTGGAAACTGGAATACGGAGCCAGACCTAGCTCTCGCCAACCGAATTATGCAACGCGCGGTTGACCTAGATCCCGCCCTTGGAAAGGGGAAAGGCGTTGAGGGATTGGAAGTTATTCGACATGCAGTGGGGTTGAGGCCTTTTAGGAGGGGTGGTGTGAGATTGGAAAAGGAGGTTTTATGCAATATGATTGTGGTTCATAATTATGGACATGGTGGCTATGGCTATCAGGTTTCATATGCTTGTGCGGAGGACGTTGTAGAATTAATTGTTAGGGATATGGAGGGTTAGAGAATTGGAGAGTGACGAGAAATTTGGGACCCTTTTCTGGTGGTCTTATTTGGTAAATTACTCCATATTTAGGAGGCTGTCAAGCGAGAACCGAAAATTAACTGGCCTAAATTAGAAGTAGAAACTACCTAACACGTTTCATCTACTCTCTCTTCTCTCAGTCTCCTCCCAATCCAGCCGCGTGGTCATAATGATATCCTTTGGACGAAAAGGTTCCAAATTATGGTCCAAATTCCCCTGATTGGCAGCATAAACCGTCGTTGTGGGACCCCAATCGATGCTCGGCTGCAATTCCACAAAACTACTATCACTGTTACGTCTAGAAGCTCCATTTATAGGTTTGATAGTCCAAGGAAAGTTTTGAACCAGTGGAGTCCGAACCGGGTTTGATATTTCGGGGTGTTGAATTGTTTGTATGGTAAGGAACTTGTTTCTTCGTCTCCGTGATGAATAAAGGACGAAGGATTGGTAGGCAAGCACATGTTATACCACTGTGAGATTGTTAGAATGTGCGGAGATTCAAAGAAGGAGAAATATCCTTGCCAGAATAACTCGACTGTGGTCCAAACTGCCAGGTCGACGAAGCCCTAAGTGAAGTCCACAACATCAAGTTTAATGGTGAAAGCGAGGCGAACGAGGGACACAACACAAACGCTAAATTTAAAAGTCAGCTCCCCTTGAATTAATACTATTTTGGGGGGTAAAACGTACAAACCACCAACAATAAAAAAGAGAGAAACTCCTATCTTCTGTTTCGTAGAGATTCTCAAGTCCCAAACATAGGGTAAAGGCATAATCAGCATCGCGAAATCCGTAGTTACATTTGGCACCGCAGCCCCAATGTAAAACGTTCGCAGATTTATGCAAGTCCCTGGTAATAAAGGGCTCCATAGCTTTGGTAACGGAATGCAAGAGACTAATGCAGTAGTTACCTAAATTTCGAGACTATTAATTATAGTGGCTTTGCTAGAATATAGAATGTGGACTTACGACGCCAATGTACCACAACGAAACAGTAACAATCATTAGGCGAATCAATACTTCCATCGTCGTTACGTTGAAGATTCTCCAATAGAAGGCAAGGATGGAAAACTTTATGAACGCGAGACCTGAGGCATAAAGTATCTCTGCTGGGGGTAAGACTCTTGAGTACGATGATGATAGAATTGGCGCTTTGTGTTGCGACGACAGGAAGATGTTTCCCAATTCCGTTTCTGGTCTCTAGAAAAAAATTAAGATCGAACAGGTAAAGACAGGAGGAGCTAGGAATAAATACAAATCATTACAGTAGAAAAAACTCCAATGGAAAACACCTAAAGTATTTTGTTTAGCACACTAGTATCTAGGTTCCACATGAAGGGAGGTGATATTTACATATGTGAAGATAATAAGATAACCATTCCACCAAGATCGCTGCTTTGTTAGCCTTCTGCAATAAATGCGTAGTGGCAACAGGTTACTGGCGAGTGCAAACGTGATGACACAGATATTGTGATTTGTGAACCTCTGTCAGCAGCCAAATCTGCTGGTAAAAGTCTCAATATTGGTGGAAGCATTCTAGGCCCCGTTTTGCACTAAACTGAACTGCAAAGAATAATGAGCCTGAATTTGTCAATCAAGATGAACCAACGGATCGATGCATCGAGGGTCAACTTTCTTTAAGGTACCATCCGAGTTCACAGACCCCGAGATAAGATCGCGCGATTTGTTCGCGTTTCTGCAGACTGACGTCCAACTTTCCCAGCCGAAATTTTATCCGAGAGTCAGTCCGTGTATCAGGCACACGGAGGAACCAATGATCTCGGTCACGGGTAAAATATGTTGAATACAAAGCCCAGAATAGTTGGATAAGCGGCGTCTCTGGAATATTTATGTGCACCACCACGTTTTTAAGGTAACACGAATACTGCCGTCATCGATTTCCACATTTCCACACACCTCTATCGATTTAGTGCGAGCGCAAACCATTCAATAGAATTTCTGGATAACGCTCTACCATAAGTTTGCATCTCCAATGGAAATTTACAAACTGCATCGGATAGCTCCCGGGTTCTAGAAAATTCTATCTACCCCACCCTTTTCTTGAGAAAGCTTATAGTTACGGGGAAGCCTTAAAAGAGTCATGATTTAAGGTTAAGCTCGAAACATAGGGTGATCAATGCAGGGTTCTCGCTTAAAGAATTCGCTAATCGCCTTTCCTTGGCGGCTACGTCACTCAACAATTATTCTCACAAAATAGTTGTCCTTATCTAGAATAAATCATAGACCCCTCGAGAGCAGGAAATGAACCCTTTGATGAAGGGCAACTTTCATGATTCTTAGCACCATCGGGAGGTAAGAAACATGGGATTTGCTCTGAGAACACTTCCTTTACTTCGACTATGCGAATTAGTCTAGGACAATTACTTATTGTCGTTACATATTCTTGGTGAATAGCACCTTCCACGACAGCTCAGTTGATCCACGTGCTTGGGCTCATGTGAGTGGCTTGCCACTCACATACTTAAGCTCACAGGATCCGACCCCTCTTTACCTTTACTCTTCATGCAATAAAGATATAGGAATACAACCACTTATTGCATCACACTTTATGACTACCAAGTCATACCAACACTTATATTGTCGGAGAAGGGATAAAAGTATAAGAAACTCTAAGCCTCCATTGTTCTAAACGATCTCCCATAATTTTCAGAGTTGTCATGGAAATCCCAAGGCAATGGAGAGATGGGGTGTACTCAGAGCAAAGCTCAAGACTCTTACGACTCGTTGTGATTGTTCTGATTTGAGAAGCGAGTCGGAAGGAATTAAGGTAGATACACACCAAGTCTTATTAAAATTGTTTTGGACAATGCAAATTTATTTCGGCAAGCTACCATATCTGCTACCCCTTAGGCCTTGGCTTCCTAATAGAAAGCATAGCGTATCTTAGTTTCGATACATCTATCAGCTGAGCATGGAAAAGGAATCCGAACATCAAATCAGCACGCACTCTATGCCATCATGATCTTTCTCAAGTCACCTTCTCCCGAATCCACTTCTCGATGAGTTCGGTAGAAACATCAACTGGTTGACCAAGATCGCGAAACCATTTAATCTTCTCCGAAAGCAGTTCTGCAATATCTCGCCCTGCTTGTTGTGCGGTCTTCAGTCGCTCGAGTTCGCCCTTAAGAAAATCTCGTTCTCGAGTTTGTTGTTCTGCAAGTGCATCGTTGTAACTCACGAATGCATAATAGATGAGCATGAAAACTAAGAGATAGGTTAACAGATAATACATTCAAGGGCGTGATAAAATCTAGACATTTTGGAAGACACTTACCAGCAGGAGAGAGAACCCAAAACCCAACGACATGCGAACTAGCTGCAGCAAAAGGGAAGGACAGAGGACAAAGAGTGAGTGGGCTATGGTTGAAGGTGTGATGCTAAAGTAATATAAAGGGCTGGAATTCTTCGGATATGCGTGGGAGACGTGTAATATTTGGGCTTCCTCCGAATATTTGTGTATATGCACCGAATCCTCAGGAGAATTGAAAGTCGAGTGCGGCATCGAGCTACCAACCAAACCAAAATGTGACAACGCAAGATTTCCCATGCAGAAAAACAACTTATAAGTTTTTTCCGGGATCAACCAAGCAGCAAAGGCGAAGAGCACAGAACCTAGCCCGACTTAGGTTAGTAAATTTATCTAGATAGCATGGCGTAACAGAGGAGTGAACTTACCATAGAACTTTCCCAAGAAAAGGTAACCACCAGAGTTCGAGAGATAGCTATGGGTCTCTTTGAAACCGAATTCCTGTGCCGAATCTACCTTGCCACTCACAGCAATGCTAATGCCAACAATCGAGAGATTCAAAAGAACGAAAAGGGAAAGGAGGACCGCAACAGCAAAGAGGAGCGAGAGTACAACAAGAGGCCATGGTGGTCGATCAGGTGTTTGTTGGTTCTTCATTTTGATGGAAGGACTGTAGAGGGATGTTGTGGAATGAGTGGGAGATGGCTTTTGTTGCGGTTGAGAGACTTGGGAGGTTTGGGGAAAAGGGGATTTAAAGAGGAGAACGTGCCTTGGGTACTATTTGAGTCAAACCCCAGTGTGGCCGTGCACCCGGATGTGTAACCGAGCTTGAATCTGAAGCTATTCACTTGTTGAAACTAATTCACTATTGTATGGAATACGAAGGGTACTTTAATGATAAAGTGCCAGGTGCAAGGTTTTGTATAATAAAAGTGAAGATACAAAGACTAGGAAGAAATATTTGTCCCATAGTCATAGGCCTTGCGCACAAATAATTCCCAAGAAGAGGGTGAGTTCTTCGGGTTTTTTGTTTGAAACTCTAGCATGGGTTTGATAATACCTCGAGGGTTGGTATTGTGGTCCCATCTTTGGGCGAGCGTATTTGTTTTGGGGGGATTATCTCCAACTATATACTCTAGCACACATTGATAGCACAAAGAAATATTCTTAACAGAGTTGATAAATTAGCTACTCCCCATTGATGTTAACGTCATCAACGGGCGAGCTGCGCACCCCACCAAAAAAATGCGCCCATCTACATCAAATAAATAATGCAGCAACAACAACATACTAGTTTAGCTTCAAATGAAGCTAAAATATAACTTGCAAGGCATGCTGTCGATCAAGGCTAATTCCATAGTAATCGAGCCGCAGCAAAGACATACAAGGCAGCTGAGAGCACACTACGCAGCCAACGCGCCAGAATTCCTTCGAGACGCGATTGTACGCCCAATTCAAGGCTTCTATCAGATATTGAGGAATCTGTGATAGTTGAGCGTATTTTGAACCTATCTTTGCGTAGATACCCTCCTACCCTTCGCGTTGTAAGAGATATATCAAATAATATCCTTGCTAGGCGTAGCAGCTGTATAGTTAGTACCAACTAGCCAAATACATTTGTTAAACGTCATCCAGCACTTAAAACACGCTTTAATCGCAAGTACGACTACCAGAGGGCTAAGATGGAAGATCCAGAAGTTATGGAGGACTGGTTTCGGCTTGTATTCACCACCAAGGCTAAGTACAGGATCACAGACGACGACATATATAACTTTGACAAGAACACTATGAAACCAGGTCGAAATAAGCTGTCAAACAGAACTTATTAAAAACTGAATCTTTCGACACTAAAGCAGCTCACTGACACATATTGCTAATGCAGTGGATCAGTTCCTAAAAGGGGCACATCGTATAGCTGCTCAGTTTGAACTACTGAAGGCAGAAAATATAGCCCTTCGTAGGGCAAATGAGCTTGCAACACAACGAAAACAACAAAAAAAGAAGCGAATTCAGAAAAAAGGTACTCTAACAAAGGGGGAGGGATCACAGATAATTGATCAGGCCAATATTGAGTCGCAAATTTAGTAGGAAACAATGGCAGCTCAACGTCGCTGTGGACAGTGTAGGAAGGTTGGACATCGGAGAAATACTTGTCCAGAGCGTGAATTAGATATAATATAAGTTATATCTTCGTCTTGTAATAAATTAAATAAAGGGTTGGTTGGGAAAGATTGCAATTCAATATAATTGTACGATATAATTTGGTGGGGTGCGCAGCTCGCCCGTTGATGACGTTACACTTTTTAGGTATGCTAGGAGACCGATTTATACGCTTCTAAACTACTTCGAACCAAGAGATTTTGAGATTAAAGTATGTTGAAGAACTAGCCACAAAGCATACCTCTGAAAGGACGCTCGGCTAGCACCCAAAGCTTCACTCAGTGCCAATACTTAGTAGAAACCCCCTTGACAACCTTCCAGCCCTCATCCAACGCTTCCAAGACCTCCTTTGGCAACTCCTTCTCATCATCCAGGCACCTCATATTCTCCTCCATCTGTTCCTTATTTGATGCTCCAACAATAATTCCATCCCCCGACTCCCTCTTCAACAACGAATGATGGTTCATCCATCCCAACGCCACCTCCACCTCGGTTAACCCAAATTTCTTACAAACGGGTCGCAAGATATCTAATGCTGTGAAATATTCTTCTTTCCAGTAGCGAGAACGGTAAGCTTTGCCTTGAAATTTCTCGTGGTCGAAGCGGGAATTGGGCTCGACTGTGGAATTTCGAGTGTAACGAGAGGTGAGATATCCTCCAGCCAAAGGGTTGAATGCGTAGAATGCTATTCTGTAGTTTCTAAGGCAGGGAAAGAGTTCGGGTTCGACGTTTCGGTTGATGGCATTGTAAAGGCCCTTCATTAGATGATCAGCCCTTGAAGGAAAAGCCACGAGGAGAAAGAACTAAGCGAGGTACTTACCTGATAAACACTCGGCATCGCATATCCCTCCTTACATATTTCACAAATCTTCGCAACCTCCCATCCCATGAAATTACTGATCCCCCATCTAGTAAACAACCCTTCCTTGTACAACTCATTAACGCCCCTCACCGTATCCTCAAGTGGCGTCCCACGATCCGGTCCATGTAAATACCACATATCAATCTTCTCCGTCTTCAAAGCCTCCAAACTCAACTCCAAAGACTTTCTCAAATGATCTGGGGTGAGCCTCCATCCACCGTCTGGCTCAGATTTACCTGAACGTCCGGCTGTGGGGTAGAACTTGGTGTCCATTACCAGACCACGCCTTTTCCAGTCGAGGGAGGCGAGGTATTCTTCAGAAGAGCCTTCATTATAGTAGCGGGCTGTGTCAATTTAGTTGTGCCCGTGGGATTGGAAGATATCGAGCATCTCTGAACATTCGGGGAGGGTGAAGACTCGTGCTGATTGTGTGCCTTGACGGCCGAAAGTCATGCAGCCAAAGATAACGTGGACGGCGGATTTCTGGGTGGAAGTCATTTTGAAGATATGTAGGTGAATAGTGATTTTGGGAGAAGTGACTTTCAGGATTGAGGCGAGGGCTGTGGAGCTTGAAGTCTTTCTGGAGACTGTAAGTATCCAGGAAAGTTGCCAAGTTTTATGTACTTAATGGCAGGACGGACAGGGATCGGACCCATTTAACGCACACTTCCAGCTACTAACAAAGAACTCACGTAACAATTTAAGTGACAAGTATAAAGTCATCGTAGCATTTAATTCTCCCGCAGTTAAGCGAGCTTAACTACGCGACTCATCTAGTATCTTGACGAATATTCCGGAGATATACGGATGACAGAAATCCCGTTTCGTCCGGAAACTGCATAGAAGTAACAATTGAAAGCAAAAGGGAGGATAAGAGATGAGTGAGTACTGACGTTGGCGGTATAACTCGCTAGCGAGTCCCATTTTTCCCACTTCCCTCCAGGATGACGGCATGAGATTATATTTCATATTAGGTATCGCTCTCACCGCTCGTAAAACGGGGAAACTCTAATGTCTCAATTGGTCAAAGCCATGGAGTATTCTTGTTCAATTCTCTCAACTCTAGAGCGGTACCACAACTGAAGTCATTGATTAACCCGTCCACTCAGCCTCGATGAACCACATGCGGCTTTTCTTCGGTTTCCACGCCTTCAAAAACTTGTATCTTGAATCAGCAACGGTAAACAGCTCCGCCCAATCATCTACCTCTCGCTCTCTGGCGTTCACAGTGACTTGCATGATAACATCCATCGTCCTAAAAACCAAGTCGTCAGTTGCATTAAAATCCTAAAGCCCCCAAATCAAAACGTCCAAATACCAACACCTCATAGCTTCAAACCAAAAAGAACTAACCTGATACTCTTCTCCTCCGCCCACCCCACAGTTCCAGGATCCGGCAAAGTGCCATCATTAATAACAACCCTCGCACCTTTCCTCAAACCCGGAATCAGTTCCCTCAAAATCTGGATACAATATTTCTCCGAGAACCCATGGAAGATCCAGCGGAAAAAATATACATCCGCAACAACAGGTTGAGGAGTAAGAAAATCATGGGTGGTAAGTTGAACACGATCCCCCAATTCCTTCGGGATGGAACCCACAGTTTCTGGTTGTCTCATTCCGGCCGTGTCTTGGACGATGAACTTAAGTTTTGGGTATGCTTCTGCGATGGCGAAGGAGACGTAGCCTCTGGATCCTCCCATCTTTTTGGTTTGTTAGTAAAGCCCTCTAAATGTCAAAACTTACTTGAATTGAGGATAAGGAGAATAACTCACATCAACAACCATCGCACCATCCTTTAATTCTCCCCAAGGATACCCCTCAACAGTATGGACCAATTCGTATCCCTCACCCCCACCATGAGCCTGCATAGCCAAACTATACCTCGCCGCCATCCCCTCTCTCTGTTGGAGAAAGTCAAACCAAACGACTATTCAAATTAAAATAGTCAGCAAACCGCTCAAACTTCTCTCAAATATCAAGTAAAAAAGTGGTAAGAAACGTACGATCAGTCCCAAAAGCAAGATTAACCCCCGTCTCATTAGGTTCCTGACTACCGGGCCACTTCCTCATCGCATCCGGAACGCTACAAATCGCTTTCCAAAGAACATTGCACAGCCCAACCCAAGCATGCATCGTTGGACTTTTCTCCGGGATGAGAAGAAGTGAGGTGCTTGTGTGTGCCACTATTTCTTGTTATCAGTACCATCTGTATACCGACTTTTAACAACGGCCAGGAATAGTTGGGGATGGGTCTGGGTCCGGGGATGAGTATGGGGGAAGGAAATAGGATTAAATACCAAACCCCCTAACAGGTTCCCAAAAAACCCGATTCATAATCGCATGTCTAACCAACGGCCTCAACTTCAAAACCGGGACTCCAGTCTTCTCCGCCAATTCAGCGTAACTGATGGTCCTTCCATCAACGGGAACATATTCCGCGATCTTGAAATCGTAAATTGTTTGGAGGGAGAGACTGTTTACTGACTGTTGGATTTTGTTAGCTTCACGTTGTGGTTAAAAGAAGGGAAAGGGAAAGGCGGGAATGGAGAAATCAACAGAAGTGAGGCTATCCCGACCCCCCCCCTCGCCGCCCCTCCACCACCCAAAAGAAAGACTAGGAAATACAAACTAACATCCCAACCCAACCCTCTCAATCCCTCCCTAGGACCAACAACTAAATCATGTAACTCTAAAGTATCCCTAATCAACTCCTCCCTAGCTTTCCACGGGACCTCCTCACTAGACGTAATCGGGAACTCAATCAAACCATCAATAGCAAAAGATGGAGCCTCTAGACCTTTAAACGAGAGGTGGTCTGTGAGAATTTTAGTATTTTTGGCGATCGTATCGGAAAGTGAAGTGAGTTTCTGGAGTGAGGAGGAAGAGGAAGACATCTTGGTGGAAGGTGGAAAGTTGGTGAGAAGGGAAATGAAAAGATGATGATGTAAGGCGAGGGTGCTTCTTGGTAGCGTCTGATGGATAGTTGGTAGCTAGGTGTATACCCACCTTGGCTGGGCAGGAGATGGAAGGAATACAAATTAGGAAAGCGCGATGAGAGGCTCCGAGAAAAGGACCCAAAACCAAGGAGGTGGGTTCGATGGGAAGGAACGTGGGTTACACAACTATAATTGAAGGTAACAGGTAATCTCTCACATGGCGAGCTAATACTCAATCTTCATTCATCTATTCCCGAGGTCTAAAGGGTACCTGAATCCTGTGAACTCGCATTATCAATACAAAGTGGGGGTATCACAACTCACCACCCAAATACTTCAACCTCCCAACCTCCCCGTATAATGCCCATACACAATCTAGACCCTTTATCATATACCTAGCAGCATCCTGCAGCGGCAAATTTCAACTTCCTGCCCCAGTGCAACCTCCCCATTAGCACCAAGACATTGCGACATGCAGCTCAATCTCTCCAATTGGTCGCAATGCGAAACATCTTCAGTGGCTTGCAGAAAACTCCCCCTCCATGCCCAAAGATTTCTCAAAAGATACAGCATCAATCCCTTCGATTGGATAACATGCAGCGACATTCTTCAGCGGCTTGCAGATGTCACCTAAATCCTCTCAAGTGCAGCCACAGCCGTACACAAAAATGCCGTGTCTCGCTGCAGCCTGACGGACGTTGTGCAAAAGTACCCCTCACCTGAAAAGGTTGGCCCACAATTTGTGGGGTGTGGATTCGACAGATATATTGCCACCCCGCCTCCAAAATCGAACGATGGCTGACGATTGGATTGCTGCATCTAGCAAACTGACACCGTCGCTGAGAAACATGGAAACATGGCAAAGTGTAAAAGTTCCTTCGAAAGTTTTCTCATAATCATGTCTTCATTTACGCATCAAAGGGCTTCTGCCCATATACTACGTGAAAAGGAAGATACGAATGAGTCGTAGCATCATTCAAACTCTTTCTCACACCGATAAGATATAACTCGACTTCTTCCGGTGACCATTTCAGACCTCTCGTTAGAGGACCAACAGCGATGGCATGTAATCCGTCGTTTATGACAGCTTTCATGTATAATCCGATGACCTTCATTGTTTTGTTCCTAGGCCATGTTCCAATGGGGATCTTGAAAATCTTTTCTTCAACATTGACAAATCCCGCGTCGAGGACGAGTTGTTTGTTTCTCATCATGGATGCTGCATCGACTCCGAACACTTCGAGACCTCGATGAACGAGAGCGAGGAATTCTTGTAGTTGGTAATCGTCTTTTAATGTGTCGTCGTCGCAGTTGGCTACAAAACGTAACTCTTGGAGTTCGACCCATCCACCGGGTTTTAATGTGCTAAGAAAAACTATGTTAGCAACTGATGATAATAGCACGATAAATGCGCTCACTTGAATGCTTGTGTAAGAAGTTTTGGCCAATTCTTGATTGAAGAACACATGTGTCGCGCATGTATAAAATCGAGAGTATTTGGTTTGTGAATCCAAGTGCTCTCAGCATCGTCGACCATAAATTTAACATTTGGTGGTAACCACGAAGGTTGTATCGGACTGAGATCTATACCTAGAACTTCGGCCCCGGGGTATTCATCGCCAACTAGAATATAAATTCAGCAAGTGATGCCATTTCCTGGATTTGTTTGGATCTCGTACCATCAATAGCCCAAATTCCCGTCCCGGTCCCAATATCCAGGATATTTTTTGGATCTTTAATCGGCGCATAGTGTAGTTTTGAACCGCACAGGTTGATTATCATCGCATGCTTCATATCCTCACGCTCTTGTTCCGTTTCGTCGTTCGGGAATTGATAGAGTCCGCTTCGAAAGGAATGGTATCTCCGCCCATTTTCGAAGGAATAATCTCGTACGCTAGAGGATATGGAGGTTGACGCTCGAGAGTCCTGATCGGTTTCGTATCCATCATCGTCGAAATTACTGTCCGGTGTACCGGCTTCAATGGTAGTAGAAGCTTGTTGTGCGACAATCTGTGCTTGTTCCGCAGCGTCTGCGAGCTGCTGGGGGCTTTGTCCCGAGGTTGCCGGCGCGTCCTCCGTCGCTCCTGGTGGTGGTGATTCTGGTTCAGGGAGTCCCGACATTTCGTTCGATCGCAGAGTAGAGGAGGAGGTTCGTGTTATGGGTCGATGGTTGTATGGGTTTGCGACGACGTCGACAGCATGATGAGATTATAATTCTCACCTCAGAGCTGGCAGCATGGCTCTTTCGATTCCTTCGGAGTTTGAGCCTTCTTCGGTAGATGTGCCCGTGGGCAGGAGCTGCTGGTGGCCTACCTGTGGTGCAGTCGCGACTGCAGCAGTGAGATTTTGTGGAGAAGGATTCGCGTGGGGAAAGGGGGTCAGAAAAGGCGGAGGCAGGAGCGACCCTTAGAAACCTACAAACTAGGGGGAAGAAAGACCATCTCGAAATCAAAATCTCACTAATCAAAACCTCGAAAAGAAAAACTCGTCTGTTCCCCTTTTTGGTGTGGGCTTTTCAAGTTGGTGGCTTCCCTCCCGTCAAACGGTACGAAGAACGGTTGGCGTCAGCAACAGGGGCCGTAATATACCTATTTGGGTCAACTGCTCGAAGCCAACTGCATTTCGTCGAATCATATTCCTCAAATCCTCTACGGAGATAGCAATCTACCTTTTTCTCCGGTTGGGAGGGTTGGGAGACGGGCAGTGTATTAAGTTACTTTGTTCTTGAATACCACCCTATCCCTCAAGTTGGTATTTTCAATCGAGATGAACCGATCGGGAACAACCCTAAAACCACGTGGGAGATCTGGGCAGTCTACACGTAAGAGCAAGAAAACAAAATCTCACAGGTCATTCAAGAAAGCGGAAATTGTTAAAAATAACTTTCAACGAGCTTAATGTTCAGAGTACCATCGTCTTGGGTAGGATTCGACACGTGATATAGCTACTTGGACATGAAGAAAGCTTCGAGGACTCGTAAGCCGCATAGAACCGGTTATTATAAAGTTTTCCGAAGTTCATACCTCCGTAAAATACTAGTTACATAGTCTAAAGTTTCGGTCTCGCTTAAGGTTTGGCTAAAAGGGGAGGGGATTTCTCTAGGAGCTCTTCCGTTCATGAGCTAGAAGTTGAATCTAGGTCTTCTAAAGAGTATTTCTCCTTCACTCAACAAGTCATTTCTGCTCCAAATTCCCACCACACCGAGCTATCCTTCAGAGGCCTCCTCTTATTCTCCCTCATCATCACAAATAAATCCCCATCCCATCATTCCCCTGCCCCCTCGGCTCCCTAACCATAGCAACTAAACCCCCCATCAAATTAGCCTACCATACTTCCTCAAAAAAGATCAACTCACCATGAACATGCACCCCCTCGCCCCCATACTCCGCAAGATCAATCCTAAACTCATCCCTCTCCACAAACCCCAATTTCTTATAAAGACTCACTCCCTGAGGGCTCGCACTCAACACCGCTAACTTCCCTTCTCTATCTGCTCTGTCCAGTCCCCAGTTTACGAGTTGGGCTCCTGCTCCGCGACGTTTGAATTTTGGGAGGGTTGCTAGGTCGAGGAGTTCTGATCTATATCAGTGGAAGAAGGAAAGAGAAGCGGAGAGAGGGAGAGAGGGAGAGAGGGAGAGAGGGAGAGAGGGAGGGAAACAAGGGAATGGAAGGAAAATGGTGGGGAACGAACCAAAATAATCCCTCTCCATCATCCCCCAATTCCTCCCCTCCATCTCATAAAGACCAGACCCAAAACAATCTCTCAAACCTACATTCAGGTTTTGAGGTGGTGTTACAGGATGAGATTTTATGTAGGCTTTTTCTTTTTTGGAGGCCTATTTCCTTGTCAACATCTACTCCCTATCCCCTTCCCTTTTCCCTCCCCGCCTTTCTCTCTCGCTGTTTCTTTTCGGCACAAGGTGGAGTAGTACATACATCTCTCGAAAATCCCCACTGGGCATAAGCAGCAATCTTCCCTGTTTCCTCGTCTACGAGTTTTAGGGAGACGACATCTGTGGCCGGATCACTTAATTCGAGACGGTTTTTTACTAAGGCCCTAAGAAAGGTGTGGAGTTCTTCTTTGTCGACGTTTTTTGCTACTAGGAGGTGGCGGGGGGAGGAGAATGCTGAAATGAAACTGGGATTGTGTTAGTAGGTTCCTGATGAGGTGGGATGGGGTTGTGTTGTGTAAGAGGGATTATGTGGATGGACTGGGGTAACTAGAAGTATTATTCCAGAACGGTAATAGAATTTTTGAGTTCTAAATCCTCTTGATGAATTGATATGATTGTCTTTTGAATAACATAATATTTGGGTACCAGAAGACAAGAACTGAGCTTACATTAGTGTGATTTCATCCAAGTCTTCTATCGTTGTGGGCTGGAGTTTGAATGTCATAATTGCAAGTGAACTGTTTCAATATTTTCCCGGAAAATTCCAATGATGGATTCTGCAAAAGTATTGTAGTTGCAGAAGCCTAGTCCAGTGCTGTACGTACATATTAAATATGACGTCCCCTGCTTGGGAGAGAATGCAACTACAAGGAAGAATACTTCCTAATGGCGTATACTTCTCGAGCGGCACAGTCAAAGCTAAAACAAAAACGATGATCCCCCGCAAAAGTGGGGGACGAGAAAGCCTCGCTTCAGACTTCTGTTTCCTAACTTTACAAAAACACAAAAGCCCACCAGACCTTCTTTTTCCAATTTTGAGTACAATTTTGAGAAATTCTTTAAACCATCTCGGATATTGACCTAGATCTTCTGAACATCGACCTTCTCAGAAAGTCGGAGCGACGAGAGCCTTGTACTATCGCTTCTTTTGTCCGTCATCGGACGGTATGAGGGGAACGAAGAAAAACAAAAATACAAGGAATACCGACAGCACTCCCTAAATTCAAAAATATTCAATTCCCAAGATTCCAACTAACAAAAACCACAAGAACAGCAGCATAAGCAGCACTCGCCCCAAAACCCTCCGCCCTCCCTCGCATTCGTAACCAGCACAACACAAAGCGCAAAACAACTCGTGTAGCCAGCGGCCAAACCCAACCTCTTCTTCACACTCCCAACGTAATAAAGATTAAGAATTGCACTAAAGAGAAAAGTAGCAGCGAGAATGACGTTTAAGGTTCCCACGACTATTGTGATGCGGTGGTTCGAGATGTATGCAAGGGATCCCGTGGGAGTTTTTCGCCCAGTCATGAAGAGAAGAGAGCAGTGTTTTCGGAAAAATACTGTGAGTCTATCTTCTTCTGGTGGGCGGACGAGAGATACTAGATCTTCCCGGTCGTCGTACGTTTTACTGCTGGGTCCCAACAAAGAAGGGAACGCTCCTTTTGGGTTTTCCACATTCCATAATTCATTGTGAAAGGCCTCGAAAGCTTGTCTTGATGGTCGTTGCATTGATAAAATCGCAGAATCGAGGAGTACTGCCTCCTTATATTCTTTGATTGTTGTTCATAATCGCATCAAGAGTTCCAACCTTGCTTTTTCTTTAGGAAAAGAGGCATCGTCAGAGCGATATTTGAATGTTTTCCAGTCTCTTCTGCCGCTATTGTCATCTCTTGAACGGAAATCTTCTTTGTCGTATTCGTCTTGTTGCTCTTCGAGTTCGGCGAGTTCGCTTTTTAAATAGAGTAGGTTGCGGGCTGAGATGCGGTCGAAGCGCTTAAAAATGAAGGTGCTGTGGTCATAGTCACTTGCGATGAGAGAGGACAGCGATGGATATCCTTTGACGTATGTGATACTTGTGTAGCCCTTTTCACTGTTATTTTCCATCATGGTTTCTGTGGTTGTTCCTTGGGGTTCGCATTTTTTCCATTCGCGATTGGGTGGAAAGCCCTTAATCATATTATGCATGCTGCAACTGCAAACTTTTTGCCATTTCGGTGTCGTGAGGCTTTTTCGGGGGCTGGCCAGCCTTCTGGATAAAACTATGAGCTTCTAAAAACATCAGACCTTCTTTAACACGTGTCCTTTGCGGCTTCGAATTCTTGCATTGGATATTATTGTTTGATCGCACAGCTTTATGTTTCAGGCATCATGGGGAGTTTTTATGTGGAATATCTCGAATGTAAGTGGAACGCAGGGAGCCCTTTTATCGAATAGTTGTCAAGTTGCGGGGTGTCTGAGCGATTCTATTCCACTCTGTCAATGGAGGTATCTTATTATGTGAAATATTTTCGGATGCTCTCAGTAAAAATTTCAGTTCTCGTCTTTCTAAGTTTCCTCAAACAATGAATGTACGTATCCGAGACAACTTCGCATAGTTCTTAGTAGAGTAGGCGGTGGAGAGAAATGAACACTTCTTCTACCTTCACCAAGGCTAACAATTGTTATTCAGCTCTCTGTCGGCCTCAGGGGTGGGAAGAGCCAGTGTACTCGACATACAGAGATGAACCGAGATACGCCTGCTACGTGGTAGTCAATGGTCGATAATACCAAACCGACCTTAACTATGAGTCGCGAGAGCAAGCCCAAGAGGCTGCAGCCATGAGGGCATTTCTGATATGCAGGGATTTCTCCGTGAAGTATGCTCGCCCTTAACGGCGTGGCTCAAGGATTGCCTGCGAGCGAATCTAGTGCACGACATAGAAAAAGCGGAGGTTACCGGAGTCACCTACATGTGTCTTCCATTTCCAACTCCGCCACTGACTCAACTGTGAGAGGTGCGTGGTCAACCTCTACAGTTTCCAGAGGACAAGTGCCTGGTACCAAACGATACCCGTCAATTGGAAAACGAGTAGGCTTGTGTGTTGATATAAAAGGGACGCCTGTCCATGCCATGGTAGATACGGGATGCGAAGGAAATTGTATAAGAGAGGACTTTGCCCAAATACTTGGGTTGCAAGTCCAGGAAACTGAAAACTGCAAAACAAAGTTTCAGCTCGCAAATGGGCGTGAGATAAGTTCCATCGGCACCGCATCAGTATCCTGCTTACTTGGCCCACAAGTGCAGTCTAAGTATTCTGAGGTGGTGTTTGATGTCTTCACATCTCTTGCAGCTCCAGTCATTGTTGGGAAGGAGTTGCTTCAAACGACCGAGACACTCACCAAGAATTTCGAGCAATTGTCGACCTATGACGACAATTGGACACATTTGAACATGCCTAGAGTCTTGTATTTGAATCGTCCTCAACAACGCCTCCGATGCTTTCTCAAAATAGATCTCGTTTACGCGGATGCCGATACGGGCTCTGACTTAAATTTGATATCTCCGGAGTTTACAGCCCAACGGGAGTTGAGAATCGAAAAATTGGAAGGGCAGAGAAGACGATTATGCTTGCAGACGGTACCACAGCAGAATTATCCGGATTCTTCCGCACTCGCTTTTTTTCCTTTTGAAAATAGGCCCAACAAATTCAATTCTCGTCTCCGGACCCCAGAGGAATTTTTCTACATTTTTGAAGGGCTAACAACGGATGTACTCATCGGCGCCGACATTCTCTTCAAAATATCTGCCTTTACGGAGCAACAGTCTGCCTTCGTAGATTTAGAAGAACAAGGAATCGTCTCTAACATAAACACTATATCGTGGCTATCAAAACGTGAAAAGGTGTTGAATGCATTAAATCGAGAGCCATCAAATACAAATCCGGCAACATGTACGGAACTCGAAGTGGCTTTTCAAATAGAGCTCAACGACGATGATACCGCGAACAGCATCTCCAACATGTCAATAAATTAGAAATATCCCACTTGAGTGAGCCTGCAAAGTCAGCTCGACAAGCTTCAAAAGACCAGCGACGCTATTGGTACAACGAAAATCGTAAGAAGCGTATACAGGAGCATGACAGGAAAATGGCAGCAATGGCACAGGAGGAGAGAAACGGGAATTCTTCTGGAAATAATTGGATCTGATTGACGGAAGTGTGAAGGGCGAGAAGGGTTGCAGTATTGATCATTTGCCAGAGTACGGATATGTCGCTTCATTTTCTGTCTTGTTTTGAGAGAAGATAGGTTGGTCTGGTAAAGGAGAAGCATGAACCAGGAAGTTTTGACAGGACTTGGGTCTCGCGATGAGACTGAAGGCAGTGTTTAACATATGAGATTTGATTATCTTATTGTTTTAACATTTCAGGATTGAAACCTTAGAACAATTTTGAGCGGAATCATCGTGTTCTGTGTGTTCTGGGATAAGGGGAGCCTTGAAAAGGGATCTCGTGCCGCTATTGATCAGATGCAGGTGCCAAGGATTTAGTACCACACGTGACTCGCTTAGCTACATTTACGCTAGCGCCGCCCACAAGCTATCCATTTTGAAATGCTATCGCGAACTTCCGACCAAAACTTTTCACGCCAAATTTTACGACAACGATTGCACTGATAACCATCAGGTCAGTAAATTGCGAACACCAATCTCTGGATAGCATCACTTTCGAATACCGCGATCAGAGTTTGCTGGGAGAAGATGGCGGAAGATGGAGACGAGATGGAGGATGGTCGAGGCTGGATTGGATCGTACAGAGCAATTCTACAAATTTCTTCTGCGACGAGTCTGCAAAACCTCGATACTGTACCTACTCAATCGCCTCGCGACTCGCATATCTTCTTCTCAAATACTCTGGTCGAGGAAACAAATTTGGTGTCTTCGCGGCTTGACCCTCTTCAATTTTCCTTCCCCACTCGGCATCCAAACTCTTGCTAATACCTCGCATCTTCACAGAAACCGCAATCATGGGTATCAGTCGTGACAGCAGACACAAGCGCAGTGCCACCGGTGCCAAGCGTGCCTATTACCGTGCGTAGTAGAAAGCCCATATGTCTCTGACATATGTTCCAACCTGAAAACTAAGACTTTTACAGGGAAGAAGCGCGCTTTTGAAGCCGGACGTCAAGAATCCAACACCCGTATCGGAACCAAGAGAATCCATCTCGTCCGCACCCGTGGTGGAAACCGAAAATTCCGTGCCCTCCGTCTCGAAGCCGGTAACTTCTCATGGGGATCCGAGGGAATTGCCCGCAAGGTCCGTGTGATTGTCGTCGCTTTCCATCCTTCCAACAACGAGTTGGTCCGAACCAACACCCTCACCAAATCCGCCGTCGTCCAGATCGATGCCGCTCCTTTCCGACAATGGTATGAGGCACACTACGGTCAGAACTTGGGTCGCAGACGTCAAGCCAAGGCCGCCGAGGCTGAGCCAGTGAAGAAGAGCAAGAGTGTCGACAAGAAGCACGCCGACAGATTCGCCGCTGCAGGAAAGGTTGAGCCAGCTTTGGAGAAGCAATTCGAGGCCGGTCGTCTTTTCGCCGTTGTCTCATCAAGACCAGGACAGAGTGGACGTGTCGATGGTTACATTCTCGAGGGAGAGGAGTTGGCTTTCTACCAAAAACAACTCCGAAAGTAGAGGAAATTTGCGTTGGGTTGGGCTGGGGCGTGTACTTCTGGAATTCATGGCATTGGAGTTTCAGTCACGGAATACTTTGTGGCATGTTAGCTCAAGGGCTCTGAGCAAATAAAAAAGAATACTAAGCAAGTACCAGGCCTTGTAACAATTATTGATGATATGATGATCTGCCTTCTTGTGTGTAATTGGTTGATTCGAGATGATCCTGGTGATTATTAACCCCGCACCCATCCATCAGACGACCCCACGATGCTTCGCACATGTTTGGTGGGGATCCCTTCTTCACCAATTCCACATCGCAAGATCTATAACCTGCGACAACCAGATTCGCATACTTCTGGTATAAATATATTGTAGTCGCATATATATTCGCTTTTAGGCCGATATAAAATCAAAACGTCATGATGTCTGCAGCCGCCTCTACCTCTGCCGCAGCCTCCGGACCCTCGATGCCTCAATCAACCAACCCCTCCGTGTCAGCCTCAAAAGCACCCTCCATCGCCCCCTCCAACGCGCCCTCAAATTCCAAATCCCTAACAGCCCTCTCCTCAACCCTTCCACATACCTCATCGCCCCTCCCCCATAGTCCCGAAACCATGCGCCAAATCCAAGAATCCCGCGCCGCGCTCCTGGCGCAAATGAACAGCGTCGGGCAATCAGCTACCGCTTCAATCCAAGAGCGCGCGCAAACTCTTCATTCGAATAGCCAGCAACTTGGGAAACAGGAGAAGGAATTGGCGAAGGCTATGGAGGGACTGAAGAAGGAGAGTGGGAAGTTGGAGAAGGTTGTTAAGGAGGGGGGGAGACGGGTCAAGGAGTTGGGGAATGTGCAGAATTGGGCGGAGGTTTTGGAGAGGGATTTCTTGGTGCTGGGGGAGACGATTAGGTTGGCGGAGGGGGGGAGTGAGTGGAGTGGGAGTGGGGGAAGTTGGAGTAGTTGGAGTGGGAGTGAGGATGGTGGGGATGATGGGCGGGGTGATGGGAAGGAAGGGGGGAACACAGTAGAGGCAGAGGAGGGGAGGGCACTGGATGGGGAGGGGGATGTTGATATGGATCGGGTTGTACCTGGCCAGGAAGTTGTGGCGAAGAGTTCTGATGTTGATTTACAGACGGATACAAATGGAGATAAGGGAAAGGGAAAACAGGATGTTGAGATTGGGGAATCTATGCATTTGGATCAAGGAACAGCGGCTACAGGAATGCAAATTGATCATGTTGGGGGTTCTTCGACCGCTACTCTTGGATCTGGGTCACTCTCTGCTTCTGGTACTGGGACTACTCAACAATCAGGGAGTTCTTCCATTCATACGACACATTCGGCGACCGGTTAAGAGACGCATGTGTGCTGAAATGGAAACGGGGTGAGAAGATTCCAGGACCTCAATTTTACACAAGCAGTTCAGGATGGGTTCACACTCTGGGTCGAACAAAAGGTTGCACCTTCCGTTCTCGTTTCTGGGGCTCATTATGGTAGGTCGACTCGGTCGATGTCGAGGTGAGTGGGAAGGAGCGACCTTCATCCCGGAGGTGGTCGACGAAGTCAAGGAAGGAGCGACCCCAAGTGTGTGGACCCCAACCTTTCAGCGTAAAGAAAGCGCCGCCCAGAAAGCAAACAACCCTGGCTCGTTAATAGATTCCTTGAGAGAGTTGTCGACCTGTGAAGCCTGGGCTGAAACGAGAGTGGCACCTCGAAATGCGAAAACTCCCGCCAACTGCCACTCGATCAACAACGACCTCTCGCAAGATTTGAAGCAACTTCTTTACGACGCCCTCGCAAGACTCAAGATGTTCTCTTCGTCACAAGAATTGAGACGGCAGATGACAACTATTATATTTCTAGGGGAAATTGCCAATCGAGAAAGCTATGGGATGAGAAAGCATCGTGGATCAAGCAGAGAGCTCTGAAGTTAAATATGGATGGGATTCACAGGGGATACAGTATTACATAACACATTTGGAGTAGGTAACAAGATCATGGCTGTCATGGGATACGTATGATTTGGTGGACCATCGCTCACAATTCTTTAGGTATATCATCAATTTGACGTCTTCTATTTCAACTCGAAGTAGTGACGGTTTCTGTTTTCTTCTGTTTTGTTAACTCGTGAGTCGAGTACCTCTTGCATTCATCACGCCGCTGGAGACATTTTCGGAATCAAGTAGTTCGTTCCCTCTGCCATTCTTCTCCAGTCCATTGGATTTCTGCTTGCTCAAACCTCAAGATAATGTTTAGTGTCACGAAATGTCTAGTCACGCAGTATTTGGTTTTCCATTTGATTTTCCATGGAGGAATCTTGAACGAAACCAAGCAGATGTGGGCCGCGCAGTACTTTGGAATACACGTTTAGATGTATGCCCGTATCCTCTCGCCCAGTGCACTTGTTCGGCCTTCGATTTAGTAGTGTGTCGATGTGTCATGATTTTTCCATACTGGATTTGCCCCTCATCCAATTTTTACACTGCCTCAAATATCCAGGTCTGTGGTTTGTTGCAAGTGCCACCTCTCTGACTCGGTGTCCAAGTCCAGGAGAGAAGTTCGCGGGCTGTTCGCGCTCTGTCTTAGTCTTGATATTATGTTCTTCTGGGGTTTCCATGTATCAAGCGTTCGGAATACTATGGTTTAGCTTCGAGCACATAGTCAGGAACACCTTAGTTGTTCAACTATAAACTCCATTTATGAAGTATTACCGCGCCTACAACAGAAGTGGAATATCAATTAGAAAAGAAGAGTTGTGGGATCTCGTCGTTCTGGGTTTTGCCGAGCAGAGATGCTCTCCTTTTTTTTTTTTTTGGCCAAGTCCAGTCTCAACGCCTACTCCAGCTCTAGAAAAGGAAGTCCCCGTTTTCAGTCCGAGTACGCCGTTTCGCTGTTTTAGGGCCAGCCAATCATCTACAAGTTTCAGCAATTATTGCCACCACCCCACGTCTCAGAATGGTTTCTTAAAACATACAGAGCCTCCAATTCTTGACATTTAAGCTTAAGTTTGGGAGGGGGCCACCCGGAAGTCTGTGCAACATGATCAACGGAAATCGGGAGATCCTCTATCCCTCGCCAAGTTCCCCATGATCTTGCCCAGGATTCGGGCTCTTCTTGTGCCGTTCATTGCTGAGACTTGGCTAGCTTCAGTTCCTTGCTCTGAGGCTCCATCATGCCTGAGTATATGGTAGAGCGCGCAGCCCCATTCCTCTAGTTTCCCTCCCTCTTTCTTCGTTGTCTGCTGGTAGATCTCCTCATTTTCGTAATTTCAAATTTTTTAATATCTTTCTCTTCTTATCTCGTTCCTCTTTTTTAGAAGTTAGTTGTGCTAGCACATTAATCCTTCACCATGCAACTCACTTATCTATTACCGTTCGCCTTGACGGCGGTTGTCAACGCAAACATTGTCAAAGATCCTCTACCACTGACACCACCAACTGCTGGTTCAGCAGCCCCAGCAATGGGCGGTATGCCTGCCGCTGCCGCACCACCGATGGCATCAGGTATGGCAAATATGCCTGGAATGCCAGCAGCGGCAGCAGCAGCACCATCTAGTTCAGCAAATGCCGGTGGCATGACTTCAACCAAGACTTTGCCGGAGGTTATCAAGGAGAATGAGTCACAACTCAGCACATTAAATAGTAAGTTCCATCTCATTTTGAAGTTCAAGGAGAGTACTTGCTAACACGTTTATTCAGCCATGCTCGGAACACAACCAGCACTCCTCCAAATGCTTGAGACCATGTCCGATATCACCATCCTCGCACCATCAAATGCAGCATTCAGCAAATTCGAGGCAGATGCAGGAAACAAAGCAGAGGCTGCCATGCCAATGATGCTTGCCGGCATTCTCGAGTATCACGTTCTTATGGGCATGCACATGTCAGCAGATATCCCCAGCAAGATGGTCTTCTTGCCATCTTTACTCGGTAGCTCTATGAACATGACTAGCGCTAAAGCTACTGTCATGGCTGGTATGGAGGGCATGGCAATGAAAGATAAGAAGAAGCGAATGGATATGGCAGCAATGGCCGGCATGTCTGGAATGGCTCCATCGGCACAAATGGCCCCATCAGCTCAAGCAGCAGCCACCAACTCTACCATGGGTAACATGACCATGGCCTTGAGCAACGTCCAAGGTGGACAGGTTGTTGGTGTTGTAAAGAGTGGAAACAAGGTTGAGCTTATGAGTGGGTTGAAGGAAATTGCTACTGTCCAGACTGCTGTTCGTTACCCCCCTTTCTCAATCCTGAAGCCCAAAATGCTAACATAAACAGGATATCATGTTCAAGGGAGGTGTTATACATGTCATCGACAATGTCATGATGATGCCCAAGATGGTCTCCGAATCCGCACTCGACTCTGGACTCACTGCCATGGTCGGAGCTCTCAAGAACACCAACCTCGTCATGACCGTTGACATGATGAAAGATGTCACCGTTTTCGCACCATCCAACGCTGCATTCAAAGCCATCGGAGGAACTGCATCTATGTTGAGCATGCAACAACTTTCCACCGTCCTCGAATATCACGTCGTTAAGGGCACAGTCGGTTACAGCTCCCTCTTGACCATGGGATTGGCCAACAGAACCATGACTACTGTTCAGGGTGCTCAACTTAAGGTCACTGTTGAGGACAACAAGGTCTTTGTTAACTCGGCTCAAGTTGAGACTGAAGATATCCTCGTTAACAATGGTGTTATGCATGTCATCAATGCGTATGTGTCCCTCTTCTTCCCACTTTCAAAAAACACTAAGCTAACCAACCTATAGCGTCATGAACCCAATGAACTCAACCGCGATGCCAATGCCGAGTGCAACCGCAGCCCCAGTTGCTTTCGAAGGCGCAGCTGCTGCTTCTGACGTTCCTTTCACATCTGGTATCGTTGCTACCACCACCGCACCATCTGCATCTACACGAACTGCTAACGCTGCACGTGGACTTGAGAACCCAATCAAGGGGGCTGTTGGAGCTGCTGCTTTGTTTGGATTCGTTGCTGCGTTGTAGGTTATTGTGGACTGATATGACGATGATTGTTGGAAGTGATGATACCAGGCTTGTTGAAGAAGGGTTGGGAAAAGATTGGAATTCTTATTATTAGAATGTAGCAGTCTTTCTATATCTTTTTTGTATATAATATATATTTATTTCTTTTTTTCAAATTGGGTTCTTGTGGTGCTTTGTGATTTTTATGATAGGATTTCATTTATTGTACGGAACGCTTATGCAAAGCAAATAACATGGTCAGGAAGAATGGTCCCAGTACAAGCTTGTCCGAGTACATGATACCAGATCTGGTATACTCTAGGGATACCCCAGCTTTCCTATTAGTTAATTTCTATATTTTGTTTAGCTATCTTGATTATTCTAAACTTTCTAGAATAATCAAATCAAAGGGATCTCACGCGGATAGGTTCCTATTCTCTATGCCCTTAATACGTTCTGGACTTTGGCCATTTTACTTAACGTATTTCCCAGGTGAGCCGATCACTAGAACACTAAAACGCGACACTCCTCTTAAAATATAAAATGCTACCACTAAATTAAGCCTAACTCTCTAGTAAAGAGGGTCGCATATCGTGTTTTAATATATTCAAAGTTGTGATATTATGCTCGAGTGATCGGCTCACCCGGGAAATACGTTAATTGAATTTAATTCAAATACTCGCGAGCAATAAAATTTTCAATGATTGAATTTACTAGACTCACTATAAAGGAGCAACATTATTGGTCAATATTACAAACGAATAATGCATTCCAGATCAAGGGGCTAGGTTGGATAGCAAAAGGCTTGTTTTCTGAAGAAGCACTTGCAAATAATGGATTTCTCAAATATCTCCATATCCACGAGAACCTCGAGTTTGACACAGCCATAAGATTCCCATTTACAGCAAGTAACGTATTTTCCCCTCTGTTTGTACAAGGCTGCTAACAATCATTCAATTCATCTTCCAAATCCCCCAATCGCCTCTTTTTGCTCGAGCTGGCGTCGTGATCCTTCTCTCTTGTAGGATCTGAGGACAAGGAAAATGTTCTCTTCCTGTCTTTCTCAACTTGCTCTTTGATTAGTCCGTCACGCTCAAGCTCAAATTTGCGCAACCTGATTTCTTTTACCTTCAACTCCGGTCCACAACTCGCAGATCAGCTTCCGCCAACCTCCTGGCAAAATCCTCAGATGTAGCAGAGGCGGAGTTGATTGCGGGATTTTGGTTGATTGGAGCTGCGATTCCAAATTTCGGAGCAATCGGTTGTTTGTTGATCGGCATCTCCAAGAGAGAGCGATCATCATGGCGATACTTTTTTGGCGGTCCCAACTTTACCTCTTCTTCGACTCCAATATCCGCGTCCTCCAAATCTGTCTCCAATCCACCATCCTCGTTCTGTTCTGCGCTTTTCGACTTTCTTCGATCGCGAGCGCTTTGGTAGTACTTGGATAGCAAACGCCTTGAATAGGTCTCCATGAAATTCTTGATCCACTACCCGCTGAACTCCGCCCATTCTGCTCCAGATACATCCATGTATTTCATGACGCCATTGCATATCTCTCTATGTAAGCTTGAACGCTGACGGGGCTCTAATTGAGACCAAGGCGTACGTGCCTTCGTGCTGTTGACGTTCCTTTTGATCTCCCTCTCAAAAAGCCCGAAAGTTGCCTTTTCAAGGTTCTCCAGCTTCATGATCAATGAAAAAATCGACTGGCTGATTACTCTAAACCTCTTGAACAATATTTCCACCAGAGAAGGTGCACTCGGAAGAAAAGACAAAATTTAAAAACCGAAAATGATTATTCGTCTTTGCATTTCAGAAAATCTCGTAGGTGTCTTAGAGAATCAGATTAGCGAGGGAAAGGAACCTAGAGCGAAATAAATACACATCACTTCTGATAATGTCTACTTACTACGATAAAATTCTCAAAACTCTCTTGACACGCAAGCTAGTTCATTGGTGCATTATGCTACACACTTCTGTGCTGGATCGTACTCACTTTTAGAATGCCACAAAGGCAAAATTGCCCCTCCAATTTTTGCTCCCATAATACCTCGAAATACCAAGCGAACGCCCTAATTAACCATTAGTCCAAAGGTCCCATCTTGTTTTTTTTCTGCCCCAGCCTCCAAGCTCCATGTTTTCTTCCCCAAGCGGGAAGTTTTGTCTGTGTATGCTCATGCCCAATGATCAGCCCATTCTGGCATTCTCAAGTTCACGATTGGCTCTCGTATCCGCAATCTTCATTATTTCCAACTTCAATTCTTCAACCCTCTGCTCCTGAAACAAAACCTCAATATCCGCAACAGTCTTGGGGAGACCACATGAGTCTTCTTCCTCTTGCTCCAGTCTGATTACTTGGAGCTTCAACCGATCAAGTTTCAGCATCTCAATCTTGAGTTCTTGCTCGCGTAGATTCTGATTTCTCTCTTCGCTAGCTGCGATCAGCTTTGAGAGGTGTGGGTTCGCTGGGGGTGGCACGGAGACTGTGTTTGCGGAGGGATTCTCGTCCCAGTTCCAAACCGCGTGGGGTTCGGACTTGATCATCGGCAGGCCATCATGAAAAATCGGTCCTGTCGTAGGTTCACCGACTTCGAGGTCGTTCTCTGATATTTCGTAGATAGGAACCCGTTCGGGTGTCGATATTTCTTCAGTGTGGCGTCCTATCGCATGATCCCGATCATGACAAACTGATCTGTGAGAAGAGACTGACCTGGCTGTCGCACGTTCTTTTGAACAATCTGTTACCATATATTTGCGCTTACGAGAAATTTGTTCCTTAACAAATTCAATTTCCTGATTTTCAGCAGCTTCTTCTCCATCTTCCATGTTTTGATCATCTCGAGTGTTTGACACCGATAACCTTGCACTGCTCCTTTCCCGCAAAACTTGCTCTTCTTGTGGGCGGGTTTGGGGATGGTCACTGAAATTGGATTCCAATTTTGATAGCTCAGAGCTATCGCCATCTCTATTCCGGTTATCTTGATCCGCTGGTACATGGTCTTTGAATTGGCCATCTCCAGTATAGTCGTCTGGTTCAGATAGTACAGATGCATAGGCTGTAAGCTTGGGTTTTTCTTTTTGTGAAACATGCCGTACATCATACCGTCTGTTTTTTCCAAATTTGTGGTTTCTTTTATTGACTCTGTGCCTTCTCATGATAAGCCTCATACTCGCGAACAAGAACCGCCTCATCCATGTTCTCGACTCCTCTGCCCAAGGAACGTCACTCATCTCGACAGTGATGAGTTTCTCAGTGATATCTCTTGATAATCGACCAATGAGTTCGCTGTCTTTCCGCCACTCGATCGGCTTATCAACCTCTCCCAGTGCTAGGGTGAGAATCGGGTCTGCGATTCGAATGAGTTTATAGTATTTGAATTTTGTGATTTCACCAAAAAGATCTTGGTATGGCTTCGTATTCTCTATGGGTGCCTTTCCAAATTCGCAATTGGCTGGGTTGAGAAGCCATGCCTTTTTTTGAGCGTCATCCTTAGGGAAGGTGGAGAGCCAAGCGGGAAGCATCGTGACATTCAGATACAGATACTGAAGATCATTGGTGTTGTCCGGTTATGACTTTAACTGGGGTGCGGTTGAAACAATCTGATCAGAAGTTTCGTAGCTTTGAAGTAAAGTCGGAACTGTTAAACTGAGACTAGAAGAATGTTAGAGTTGAACCCAGATGAGGACGGGAGTGATATCTGTACTTTTTATTTCTCACAACTCGAGGTGGGGTTGGTGGCTACGGTGAAGTGGGTCATTGGCTGCCGAATTTCTAACGGCCATGAACCTCTTCATATGGTGCTATCCGTAAGATGCAGATGCAATTAACATGAGCGGGGGATGTTGTTATTCATTCAAGAGAGCGTCGGGAGCGACGCGTAACGAAGTTGTTTGCTTTTTCCATTTGCTTCATTGCTTGGCCACGGGTGCGAAATTTACGCCGAATCCGATATTCCCCGATGCCGAAAGCCTCCACGTGAATACTACCATCTTCAAAATTCTCTCGATTGAAGCAATTTAAACTACTTTGGTAGTCTAAAGGACAAATTTCAAGCCATATTCCCGCATCGAAAGTGGATATATTAGCTTCTAAAAAGGTTACTATCACGTGTTTGAGCCAAATACCTTCTCGCAGGTCACAAGCATATGGATTCTGTCAAGTTCCACAAATGTAAAGCAACTAGTGAGAAACACCAGGAATAATACCAACTACCTCTACTTACCGAAGTTCCACATGAGTATGCAATTATTTTAACTATGATAATCGTCTAACAGAGCTCGCTAATTTCGAAATGACATAAGTAACTAAGGGGAAAACCTCCTAGTACAATACATCAGCGAGCTAAAACAACGGCAGATCTTGAAAGCTCATAGTGTTCTTCCCAAGCATTTTATTGCACGATTCGGCCCGGTGAGGGGACCAAATAACAAGCAGTCCAAACTTCAAGGTCCTTCCGGAGAACCTTACGCTTCCACTTATCCCATAGTCAAAACCGAATATCCCAAAAGTTCCATTCTACACAGTGAAATTATACTCATCGTTCGATTCCGCGGCGTCTCGCGACGTAATGTCGACCAGCGTCGTTGTTTGAGCGTGGGCATTTTCTGGAGTTTTCTGGTGCAAGTTTCATCTTCTGCAACTCCAATTTCTTAATCTTCAGCTATGTTCTTTAACTATGAGTTCCTGCTGGTCGACTTCGAGCTGTTGTTGTTCAATCTTCATCTGTACTGCGCGACCTTTTGAGCTTGCTTTTCGATTTTAACCTCTTGCCCCAAAATGCTCTCGTGTGCTGGCGATTGTTCCTGGATAGATCCTTTCCCAAAATCTCCATTACCAAGACCTCTTGGCTCACTCTCAAAGTGTTTAACATTTTCATCGCCACCAATAGATATCCAAAATTCTACAAAAGTTGTCTTCCAATCGTCATCCCACTCGCTTTCCGATTCTGACATGCTGAGGAGTTCCCGATGTGTGTATTGCTCTTGGTGTCGTATTTTTTCTTCTGATAACTTTGGACTGATCGTTTCCTCTCTTTTCAAGACGAAAGAAGTATGAGCACAATTCTGGTAATCTTGTTTGAGAGTTAATCACTCGAAGATGTGGGATGGCTCAATATATATAGCTATGGCGCCTATACCCGCATAAATAGCCAAGCAAGAGCTAGTCTGAAGTAGGATTCCGTAGTAAAAGTCTAGCGTGCTGCTAACTGTAAGTTATGCCGTAATTTCAGCACCCAAATTCGAAATGACCCCTTGACATCACTCTTTGTAGTATTTTGTGACTGAAAGTTGAATTAGAATTAGATGCAGATGTTACTTACTAATGTTAAATTTTGGCACATTCCTGGTCGCTAACTAGCTATTGAACCATCTTTTTTGGTGTGTCCATGGTCACGTACGCTCTCGGTTATTTCTCAACATTGTGATGGACCTTGAGGGAAAATACCCCTCGTTGCTTCATATTTCTCGCACAATCATGCGTCATTGTCCCAAATGTTTGAGCTAATTATCACAATTATCCTAACGCTTTCAGACAATGGCTTTGATTATTCCTTGTTTTTAGAATAATTGCACAAATTATTTCAAGAAGCTGGAACAATGAGCCATTCCATAAGAGTAAACATGTGCGAACAACACACCAAAAAAGAAATCAGTCAATGAACCGCCTTCTTTCCACGTATCTTCTTATCCCGCAGCAGAAACCCCACATATTTCTCAAGTGATTCCTGATGCACATTCTCGCCACCACATTGCTCTATAATCTCGAAAATCGACCCCGAATCCATAAAAGCCTAAACCAAGCCTTCCAAGGTTCCATTTTGCGCATGTCTGTCACATTCTTTGATAAATTCCTCGGCCTCTTGTCCTGAATTCCGAGCTCAATGCGTGTTCCTCGTCATCTGGATGTGTGCGCTTTCTGGGTGTGAAAGTCGAGCTTTTTCCAAAACTAACTTACCAACACTAAGCTCATGTTGTTGAACTAAAAACTGCTGCTCGTCGATTTTCAATTGTTGTTGAGAGACTCGAATCTTCTGTTTTTCGATTTTAAGTTGTTGCTCAGCCAGTCTTTGTGCTTGTCTCTGCATTTCGATCTCGTGATCTAGGATATCTTGATTTTCACCTTGAATTGAGGGGTTGTGAAAAGCGGAAAAAGCGAAGTTTTCGTGTTGTGGCGATGGTTCTTCGTCATCGATGATTATTCCACCCCTAAAAAAATGAGAAGTCAGTTCCCTATTGTCTAAGAAAGTCTCTGGGTTAGGTCCAGAGTATCGCTCTTGAACAGGAGAGATTTCAGGGATTACAGTGTAGTAGAATAGAGCCAAGATTAATAGGGAGGGGGGTGACCAAAGTTCTCCTTACTTACATGACTTCGTCGACTAAACCTTCGTAATTCCCAAAAGTACCACCTATAGGTCCTTCCCCCTCTTGTGCGAATTACTGCTTTATGATGACATCATCCTCTTCAACCTCGATATCCGAATTGTGATGGGGGTGGTGGAGGGCGATCGGAGTTTGAGGAGAGTGATTCCGATCGCCAATATCGGAGTTATTGTCGTTCTCATTTCCGTCCACATTATCACCCTCGTAATTATTCTCGTTGTCATCCTCGTTGTCATCCACAGAATTATCTGACCGTGGTACTAATATTTTCTCATTAGACTTCAGATCCTCCAGTTCTCTTTTTCTCTTAAAGCTTCTCTTCCATAGTGTAACAGGCCAACGTGTATGTGCCTGAAGATATGCATATAACCACGGAAATATATCCTCGGTCCAAGCTACATCTGTCTCATTTATGATAATCTCGCTGATACCCTTAGATAACTTCGCTAGTAGATGGTTATCGTCGCCGTGGCGTTTACCAGTCGGTCCGTGGCCAATCTCACGTTCGATGGCAGCGTAAGCAATTCTACGAAGGTCCTTAATACGCAACTGTGTTACTTCCTCGAACACGGCTCGGTAACTTTGAAGGTTGCGGAGGCCGTGGGCAAATTTTTGATGCTTAGGGTCGCGGAGCCATGCTATGACAATGTCGACGTGTTGGCTGTCCGGAAAACTGTCATCCTCAATGTCGTCTTCAATGTCGTCTTCAATGTCGTCTTCAATGTCGTCTTCAATGTCGTCTTCAATGTCGTCTTCAATGTCGTCCTTGTCTTCCTCTTCATCGTCATGCTCGTCGTCGTCCCCGTAAACGGTCTCGCTATCCTCGCTATCAAGCTCATCGTCCTCTTCAGCACTCTTTGGTCGTTGCACCAACTTTTTCTAGTACAATTTTCGAACTTTCCTATACTTTTCGTGCTTCCGATTTCTGGTTCGAAATTTCGTTTTCCAATTTTCGATAAAGACCTTCAAATATGCCCTAAGATATGCGTTTAACCACGGAACGACCTCATTTGCCCATGCTACCCTCTTTTCCACCATATCATTCACCACATGATCACTGATAGCTTGGTTAACTCCTGTAGTAGTTTTTCGTTCTTACCATGACTTTTGCGGGTGTCTTCATCACTAATGGCGGTTTCGATGGTGTCGTAAGCGATTTGCGCAAGTTTATGGACTTTCATCTAGGTTATGGCGCAAATTAAGTCGGCGTAGTGAGACATGTTTCTTGAATCGCCGGCAAACTCGCGGTGTGAAGGGTTGCGGAGCCATATCTATAGAAACTCGTAGTCAGTATACTTCTTTGGAAATATTAAAGAATAGAAAGGGGTAAGAGTCTTTTGGACCAGCGTAGAAGTGGTTAAAATGAAGGGTGTTTAAGCTCTACGCTCTACCCAAAGAAGAAAACAGTTTAGAAAAGTAATTACATACTTTGGCAAGGCCAACGTCATCTGCCGGGAAAGGAGGGAAATCAACAGCTGGAACTGGTTTGCGCGTAGTGCCAGGCATGATCTAGGTTTCGAAAGCAGATTAATATATTGGCATAAAACGTTAAGTGATATGGTAACTCACTGTGTAGATGCCTTTTAACTCAAGGCCGTCGTCCAACTTCGGAGGTTGTTACCATGAATCAGCTTGATCGGTTGTTTTAGGAAAAAAGGCGATGTAAGAGAGGTTTGAGACACACACTGGCTGAGTCAGAGGCATCAAAGGTTGTGTCGTAAGATAAGAAGCAACTAGAAGACACGATGCCGAAGATTCTGCAAAGCCTCGATGCTAGTGGCCTACACCAACTTAACTGGGAAAGATTCATTGGTCGTACGTCTGGTGAATTTGTAATTTTGCAGCTACCTTTCAATTCACTCCTGACAGGTAGTGACTTGTTTTCATTATTCTAACTTTCTAGAATAATTGAACAATTAACCCAAACGATATGCGACAACGAGTGAGATTACTTGAAAACATATAGGACAATATTTTCAGTTGTTCTAAATGTTTAGAGCAATTAAGTCAACTGTACGAGAGACTTAGAACAACGAATTTCAGTTACGAGAGTAGTGGACCGAAATCATAAATACAAATGTGTTCTTTTTGCTAATGAGTTGAGCACAACCCCCACCAGTATAGCGTATTTCCTTCATTGCTGCCCTTCTTTACTAGAATTCAATCCATTACGGTTTACAACAACTCTCAAATTTCATTCTCAACACTCTCCCGCATCCCGCTAATGTAAAGGGGGTGACTGACGCCTGTCAAAGCTTGGCACAAGAATTCCAAGTATCACGAAAGAGCTTTTTTCTGAATTGGTTGATTTGAACAATTGCTACTAATTGATCTTCCTAGCAAAAGAAATTTCGGGTATTAGCAGATTCATGGTTAAGGAGATTTACATGTCAATCAATTTAGCAATTGTATTTACCCCCAAACCGTAAACTCACCAAAAGAATCGGCATCGTTATGAGTGGGAGATCATGGAATCTTCCGGGCGTGGTGCTATCATCAGATAATTAGAGTCTTAGGGAAATGGTGGGGAAAGAAAGGTGGCATGGAAACAGAATTAACGTGCTGGTAATGAGTGAAACTACATAATCTTTTCAATGGTGTGTGTTTCAGTGATAAAACAAGAAACAGACATCGAAAGGCACAAGAATATACCATGGCACAATCTCTCACTGCATTGTTGGTCCTCTGCATCCTATCACTCTCCACGCCCCTGAAATCGAGCTTATGCCAGAAGTGTTTACTTGAGTGTGTATTGGGGACGGTCGGGTGGTTGGGGATAGATTTGGTGATACGTAAGAGACTCTTACACTTCGAATTTACGGTTAAAATTGAATTATTTGCTTACGAGGAGTCCTCACATTTAGAATTCGGAAATACGTATAGGAATTCTTGTCGCATGGCTGTTAGATTTCAGATCCAAAGGGGAAAGCGGTCATAAGTTACTACGGCTCCAAAATTTACTAGTAGAGGGCACTTCAATTCTAATCTCAATTCCAACAGATTGTATGTCATTTTAAGTGTTTGTGTCATTCCCCATCCCCATGAACCCAAGCATTTCTAGCAATATCCTCATAAGGAGAACCAGACAGACAAAATCGATACCGATCCAACACTCGAACCCCAGAATCCTTGGTATCTCCAATAGGTTTCCAACAAGCACTATTCTCCTTCGCCCAAGCTTCTAACTGCTTCCAATCTCGACACATGCGAACCTGATCATGTCCACTATTTCTTCGTGGTTGGTACCCAGTGTATCGAGGTATATCGCTTGCTTCGTGCTGATAGGTACGGTGATATCTGTATAAGAAAGCCTATTATTACTTCTGCAGGCAACAAAGCAGAATAGGATTGATGGTTTATATAATTAGGAGTTTATCCTTTGTGAAAGGGATAAGGAATTCAAGTCTTTTACTTTTGCTTCTTGGAAGTGCATCATTAGAGAAACAAGCGCTGCATATCAACACTTCGCATAAGATCTCATCTCGGAGAATGTTGAGACAGTGTATGAGATGTAGGTAGTTGGAATTTTGTGTGGAGTTCTCATGAAATTCGACGATGGCTGTTCTTATTGTTTTCTGTAAGGTAGGATTTGTATTAGCATCGCGAAGGGGTTCAGTCCATGGATACTTACAACATAGTGCAAATTATGATATCCATTAATCAAATACATCCCCTTCGATTGACCCTATGAAAATCGTTGCGCACGCGGAAGCCCATTCGATTTCGCATAATCATCATCAAGTGCAATATTTCAAGTCGTTTTCTTGAGAATCTAAGCTTAAAGAAATCCGACTTCGCGGAGGTGTCATCGCTTCTCGCAGAAAATACCCATATCAGAAGAGTGATATTCAAAATAACGGAGAGCAAAAGAAGAAAATTGTGAAATCTTCGAGGAATAGCTGGGCTGGATTTTTCTTCCGGGAAATGTATTTTCTCCCTTTCCTCCTCAATTAGGGTGTCTTGATATCCCGTAGCCAGAAGTTCTCGCAATTGCTGATACATTACTGAGATTTTACTTCCAATCCATTAGAATATGACAGAAACCTTTGTAGAGTGAATATCACGATCATGTCTGCATGAAGTTGTAGTGCCGGCTAAACTTGTAATCTTTCGAAATGCCAAATGCCGAACTCGGTTAATTTGGGTGTTAGACAGCCGATTTAGCCGACAGTAAATATTTTGGTTCACAGAATGACCCTTTAGACCTGCTTCTTATCATTAGGAAAGTTATTTTAGAATAAATGAGGCTTTGAATCTACACTGCCCAAAGAGAAAAGCTTCAGGGATGTTCTCGTAGTGATGCTCTGCTTGTACCCTCATTAAGCTCTTCATATTCGAGATTTCCTCACAATTCTAAACAATTTTATTCTCTAGATGTAATTCACGTAACTAGACCTTCCAAAAACCGGCTTATAGATAACTATAAGGGAAGACGATATTTCCATTACTCGTAAAATGGGAGAAGTTGGAGCGCAGAATCTTGTAGAATTAGATCATTTACAATAGACTTAAAATTACAATAAATAACAAATCTAGGTTTCTCAAGATTCGTTAATTACTTGATTTAATTATACAAAAAGTTTAACACGATACCTTGAAAGGGAGGTTACTATGTGTAGGAAATAGCCGACATCGCTTGTTACGGAAGTATTCACATCAATGATCACTTTTCACGACTTCTAAGTTCTGGAGTATTGAAATTACAGCTCTGATTCGTTTTAAATACTTCGAGAGAATTCCGCCTAGCGAGCCACTCGTATTTGTCTATGCAGTCCTATTCCCAGAAACCACTCGAAACTCAGTCCTTACCAACCGTGAGAAGAACCCCCAGGTTGGTGGTTCATATGCGCTGTTCTATCGTAACCCAGTCGCCGGATTCTCCGCGCGTAATAATTGACAATGAAGGGTCGCTGGGCTGAAGTTCCGGTGGCGAATACTCGACTGTTTGAGTTCCGCGCGTAGCAGTAGACAATGAAAGATCGTTGAACGAAAGCTCCGGTAACGAACAGTCGACTGGTTGAGTTGGTGGTCGTGGCATTCCAACCCCGAGTGCCACAAGATAATTCATATATGCGATCTCGTGGTCGAGATTGAATGTGAGATCCAGAGGTTCTTCTTCTACGAACTAAGGGAAAATAAGCCTGTGGAACTGAATGGGTGTTTTGATTGAGCCTACTACGAGCCGGTTCACTCCAGGTGGCACTTGAGTCTTTCTGCGATGAACCTGCGACTTCTGAAACATCTCAAGGAATACACCCATAAACGCAGCGAAGTAAGCCTTGAGCCACCCACCCACAAAATCCGCCCAATGAACCTTCTCCTTGAAGTGCATTGCAAAGCGGTCTCCTACAACCCAAGCAGTAATATTCCGAGCGAGCTTGTCAACCAGTTCTCTGTCCATGTGGTAGCCGCATCCTTGTCTGCTGTTGTACTCTTCCCCAATTTCATTGAAAATGAGCTTGTTGGTGTTTTTGGTGAATTCCCCAGTACTGAAGTTTATACCAGTGATCTCCCAGGCAAGTGGCAAGTAAGATTGGAAGTCGTCTTTGGAGGTTGGACTACCTTCGAACTTCCAGTTGTCTTGGTTGCAGAGCCATTTTCTTGCTAGTTCGATGTTTCGACTGGGGAAGGTGTGAGCGCGTTGTGCGGGAGGAACTGGTCTGCTAAAGAGTCCATTGAAAAACGAGCTATAGATAGCCGGAGCATCCAAGTAAGAGGGAAGCCGCTCAATTGAGTTGGCGATGAAGGACTCGCTGGGCGGAGTGGGTGGAGGAGGTGGAGCGGGTGGTTGAGGGGGTGGAGGCATCATGCGTGACCTGTAAAGAATCATTTGGCTGTTAAAATGTTGGAGGGGGCTGGTCAAACTTACATTGTGCTTGCATCTTGGTTTAAGAGGCTGTATTGGTGAGCGCCCAAGGCCAGAGGCGTAGAAGTGGGAGAGTCGGCAGGGTTGGAGGGTAGGTTTCTTGATCTCCTGAAAACATTTCTTTAGTTGCTAAGTTAAGATAAAGTGTCTAGTTCAACCTACATTGGTCTTAAAATGCCGAAAGCCATTCTTCATGATGGGACTTTGAAAAAGGGTTGCAAGGAAAATGTGTTGGAAAGATAAGGTGTGTTTACGTCTTCAGCTTCGGCTTTGGGTGAATGGGAACAGCGGTGAACTTTGTTTTGCCCTAAAAGAAATTGCAGGAGATTGGTATTGGGCGGAGTTTATTGGAGATTGCGGTAAGTGAAGGATGTAAAAAGTGAGTTAAGAAGATACATCCATGATGGCATCAGGGCAAAAGTGTGGTCAGTTGTACCTTGTTCAATTACAATCATTATTCAAGGATATTTAGGATAATGATAACTTGAAAAGCCCTTTCAATTTCTTGTTGTCGTATGTCCAGAATGACACATATTCTCACAACAATTTTCAACTCGCTTAATTATACTTCCCATATGTGCGCCCATTTATAGTGTCTTGTAGGGCTAAGACAATAAAGAATAAATCTCTGTAAGAGCATAGAGAAATTTTGCTCACATTCAAAGGAAGAGATGATTCTTGCGTCTGTTTTCAAAGGGCGTTAAGAGCTTTTTATGCTAGGATGGTGACGTGAAATGTGTGAAGATCGTGTTGAGAGAAATCAGAAAACAGATTATTTCTAAGAGCAGAAAGAGTAGTAACACTGGGCTCTCATTAAACACTCCATTACAGAGGCTAAAGAGTTAGAATATCGTATAGCTCCAAAAGTACTCACAGGAAGACGAGGTACGGCATCCCATATGTACCAAACTCCAAAAACGACTAAATCGCAAAACAGAAATCGTAAATCGCAAAATGTCACTTTTTATAGGTAGAAAATGGAATAACTTTAAGTTAAATTCTCTCTCTTTCTTACTATGTAAAGCCAGCTATTAACAGTAGGTTATTTACTCTTATACTCCCCCAGTTAACAACAGAAAAGAGATCGCGGTTATATCACATGTGTGGTTAGTGTGTGGCAGTGCGTAGCTTGCTTTTGGAAGAGTCCATTTTGACGCCGAGGCACCCACGGTCGCATCCTCACTGTCGCATCACTTCCTTACTATCATTTCGATAAATAAGAGAAAAGAAGGGAAAGAAAGAGAGGGAGAGAGAGGGAGAATTGTTTGCTAAACTCACCTTACCCACGCTAGGAAAAACTTTCCCCTGAAATGTTTGCTCCCCTCTTCTTCCCCCTCTTTCTCTTTGTAACAGGAGAGAGGAAGAGAGGCAAATAAGGAACTAGAGAGCTGGAGCAAGAGCGTAGTGTATTAAGAAAGACGAGAGATAATGCGATACGCCTCGGGGGCCTTGTTGAATTCTATACTATAAATACTTGACTTTTGCGATTTGCGATTTGCGATTTAGTCGTTTTTGGAGTTCGGTGCATATGGGATGCCGTACGAGGTAATAAATCGTAACATGTTAAATTAACAAAAATATAAGAAAAAACGAACAGATGCGCAAAGTCTCAATTTATCATTCCTTCACGTCTTGAAAGTTTTTAACTTATTGGGTCAGGTTTTTTGGCGTTGGTACTTTTTAAGTAATTGTGTCATTATCTATTTTGTTTACAGTACAGTGAGCGCTAGATAACAGATTTTGAACCAGCCTCTCTGAAAGCTAAGCAACCTTTGGAAGACGTCATAAAAATAGCAAAAAAATCATAAAGTTATTCTTGAATTATCTCTAAGCATTCACACCAGACTTGCATCATTCCCTCCATAAGATGTTGCACATTACATTATTCTGTGGCTCTATCAGCCCTGTTTGCCTGTAGTCCCCAAGGAGCTAAATTTACCATGCATCCAGGCCCTAAGTCCTCCGAAGCCACATTCAAAACTAAAACCACACAACCTTGACAAGCATCACACGAGATACGCTCCTTATATCGCGGGAAACGTAAAATGGCACTTGAGAACAGCTACACACTGTTGGCCATACAAACGATCAGCGACTAGCGATACTATCAAAGCCACATCCCTCAACCAGCGAAGGCAAACACACCTCGAGATCCTATTACCAGACCGTTGGCGATATCAATCGGATCGCGTCAAAGCCGGCCTTCCCACATCCCTCCCACACGAGCGCCTTGAGGCATTACGACGTGAAGATGACTGTTTGATGGGACGTGATGGGGGAAGATCTTCGACTGTATGACGGTGCGAACGCGCTATGCAAGCTCTAAAGGCTTGCTGGATGGGACTGGAACAGTCGTGGAGTTCTTCACGAGGTCATGCTATAAGGTCAAATCCAAGGGCGAAATACACAAATGAGGGTTGGGTTGCTTGCGCGAAGAGTTGCTTGTCAGGACGAAATCTGATAAGAGGGCATAAATGAGGGCATTCGAAGAGTCAGAAGGATCACTAAAGCGGATTCGCGCCACGACCTTCCTCGAGTGCAACGGATACCTCTGGCTGCGGTCACTTCTTGGGCCATTCTCTACGTTCGGATGTTGTGCCGGCGGCTCAGTATTTGAAGCTTTTGGGTTGGTTGTTTGCACGCTGTTGGAGCGGTTGAGGCCCAAAGTTCAAAACAAGCTCATGGCAGGAGGTGGCTCAGTGCTTCAAGTGCTTCGCTGGGACGCTGTCAGGCTGCGGTAAGGACGCCGAGGTTCTTTCTTTTAAACTTCAAGCTTCATCGTGGTTGTACTGCATTCAAGCATTTAAACTCAATTATTAGATTCATGTTGTGTGCGAAATCCTGAGATTGTGTTACTGCCAGTGCAGTTTGGAAAGCCTCACCGATATCCTTTTCTAGGCCTGAACGAACCTTACCAGGCGAGAAGATCTAGATCTTCAGTGCTTGTAAGTGCTTCATTGTTTCTGGGACGAACCAGCAAGCAGTACTCGAGTAGAGTATCTCATGCTATTGCGGGGTTGCTCTCGCACAATATCTACTTATTAAGCAGCTATTTCCTAGCAATATCCAATTATATCGTTCAATTGAAAGAGCTTCGTTTATCAGGAAAGCTTTTGCTCCTGTTCGTCACTCGTCATTGTTGTGCTGTGCCTCATTGCGGGAAGGATTCGGGAAGGATTCGTTACATGTTCGTCGATCACGTTTTTAGGGTTTGAGATGTCAAAAAAAGGTAGCTCAAAGAAGATTTGGCTGCACCGGAAAATTAAAAACGAGGAGCCTCACCAAACCGGCGACTCGTGGAACAGTTGTATTTACGGACTAACCGTGAAATCTAGATCGACGTGTATCCCATCCCTCATTTATCAGCATGCACCAAACTCTCAACCCGCAGGACCAAGAAACCCCACGCGTTTCGTCGTCTGATGTCAAATGTTATTATACTTGTACTTCGCCGTCGCTTCTCATCCTGTCATGGATAATTGTCTGCGACAACCATGTGGCAAAGAAAGGAGCGAAGTATGAATTTGCCTGTGGTTGAGGTCACAGCTTCGACTCCTTTAAGGGCCCATTTTGACGACTCGGATTGTCGAAAGGATGAAGCGAGGGTTTATGAGTCTTCCGTTGTTGACAACGAGAAAGCACACTCCGGTCCTTCCAAGTTGAGCTTCTATCAACAGCTGAGATTATTTTTCCATCTCAATAGTAGGTGTTATATTTGAGTGGGGGTTTGCAACTTGCTAACATTCATAGGGGAACCACTTCCAGATCATTCTGATATATATTATGGAAAGGCTGACTGGAGGTCAATTGGAAATCTACTGCTGGCAGTGTATGCCACGCTTTTCTCCGCGATCTCCCTAGCTATTGCGATATGGCAACCACGATACGGCAAATGGATCAGCCCTACCGGACCTTTGATCCCGTCAACAGCAGATCTCTTATTTTCTTTATTTGCAAAAAGTATCGAAATAGCATCTGCGGGAGTGTATATCAACTTCCTCGGTCAGTTTCTCACCAGGAGATCCCTTCGATCAAGAGGGATTGGACTCCCTGATATCGCGGTTCGTGAGTGGCTTCTTCAGCCGGGGTTCATTATTTGGGATTGGGATAATCTCAAGTATGCAAGCACGACAGTGTTGGGTTCCACATCATTATTCGCTGCCATTGCAATTTATTTTTTTACTACCGCTTCCAACTCGCTAGTATCGCCTCATATCGCTCTGGGCCCGTGGGAATCAACCCAATTTTCCGGAATGGTACAACAAAACTTCGGCAACTCCATTGTTATAAAGAAGGACTGTTGGGCGCCGATAGATTCTCGAGTGGATTCTCAGAATATTGGGGAATCATGTATAAATGTCCTCGCGTCAGGGCTTGCAAATCAGGACTTCAACAATTATATGAAATCGTGGGCCAGAGTGGTTATGGGCTCGAATAATGCTACTTCGAATCTCTCATATCGACCATCGGCATCTAGCTCGATCTTCACGGACACGAAAGTCCAAGGAAGCTGGGTACAAAAGTCGTCAAGCAACATTGCCACCAGCTTTGACCAGTACGGCAGAGTTGTGAACAATATCACCCTCTCAATGCCTCACCCAGTCGTCTATTATTCCGCCCAAGTGGAATTCCCCGATCCAGTTAAAGGAACAGGGTTTGGAGAACACATCATCAAGGCCTCTGTTGTGTCTCCGACGAGTAATACTCTATGTGTCAATATGAACCGCTCTGAAGTCGCGCCATTGGTTTATGTTGAATTTCCCAACGCTCGATACACAAATGCCAGCGATGGACGAAGAATCGCATTTAAAGACTGGGAAAGGGATCTCGACGCTAATATAACATCATACCGGGAAAACATAACTCAGACCCAAGTCGAGACGATCTTCAAATGGGGCCCAGTGTACGATAGAAAGCCCCCCATTTTTCCCCAGGTAAGTTTTCCACGCACCTCAACCAGTCAACATAATTAATTGATTTCCAGTGGCCCATCGATTTCAACTCCATAGCCAACATCTCCGTCCCCAAATCCGACTCCATCTACCTCCTAGTAAAATCCCCCAACACAACAGACTACACAGTCTGCCAAATCTACGGCGTCCTCTCCTCAGATTGTTCCACAAAACACACGCAAAAAGTCGGCGCCTCATCCCTAACCTCCGACTGCGACGCCGACGCCCTAAGTTTCGGTGCCTCCATCGCCCCCGCAACCTTTCGACCCGCCCCCTCTCGAGATTTTCGAGATGTCCTCGGCGCTTGGGCAACAGCAATGGGATTAAACGGCGGAATGCTAAGTTCCAACTCCTCCCTCGTCCATGTACTTTCTCAATTCGTCGTCACGAATTCGAGTAGTGGTGGTAACAAACCAGTCCTGAACCCCTCAATGCCCTCCCTCTCCGAAGCTCTAGCCGTCCTCTCAAACTCCATGCTCCTAAAAGCCTCCATAAACGCCACTTTCTCAAACCTAACAATAAAAGGCGCGCCCCTCGCAACACCCCAGAAAGTACCCTACAACATAATCGTTCAGACGCAGCAATTCCGATCCGGTCCGCCCGCTCCTTGGCAAGGAATTTTATATCCCATTTTGTTGATCATGTTCCTTGCGAATTTATATTGTCTAGTTTATTTTCTGCGAGAAATGGGACTCGTGAAAGATTTTCTGGAACCTGGGAATTTGTTTAGTGTAGCGGTTGATAGTCCGGACGAGAGTGGGGGTAGACAGGTGGGAGAGGGACCGGTGGGGAATCATGAGGGCGTTAAGTGGGCGCTTGGGAGGGATGTGGATAGGAGGTTGGTTTATAGGAGGGTTGGTGGGGGTGGACTTGTTGGTGCTGGGGAAGGGAGAGATGAGAAGAGGGAGAAGGGTATGGAGGATGGGGGGTATTTTTAGAGTGGCTGGATATCTGGAGGTGAGGCAGTTTTAGGTTTTTGACTCACTGGTCGGTGACTAGTTTTATATTTAATGACAGAGACGTTTTCCATGACACTTAAATCCTATGACAATACATTTAAATTTTGCGCGAGTAAGCCAGTAAAGTCTGGTGAGTAAGCTAGTAAACAATTAACAAGCTGGCGAGTAGCAAGTAAGCTAGCAAGATAATAGAAAACTAGTAAACCAGTATATACATGAAATATAGGGGGAAAGGTGTGAGTAAGCCACAGGTAAGCCATAATCTACTCGTGGCTTACTCTTGGGTAACTCGTAGGTAACTTGTAGCTTACTCAAAAAGACTTAAACAACAAAAAGGTGCAAATATCAACTCTTACTTTCCTTGCTAACTGGTACTATGGATTTGAATTTTCCTTGCATTTACCCTGTTCTTTCACCAATGCGCCCAAGTGAATTTTATTTCTACCTACTAACGTCTTAATTAAAGCAAAGTTGCTTAGTAAACACAAGGACTTCATTTCATATTGGTTTCAGTAAATAGCGTGAGAACAAATTACTTAGTTATTAAACATTACTCAGAGTAACTCAGAGTAGATTTAAGAGTAACAGGTCGGCCGAGTAAATAAGAGCAACGCCTATTACTCTACTCTGAGTTACTCGGAGTGATATACCATATGTGAGATAGTAGATATAAGTATTTCTAAGTAAGGTTTTATAAGTCGAAAATACTTGTATTTTTATTCTTTAACAAGAAATGCTTTTAAATGAGAGTAATCACTCTAGAGTAAGAATACCATCTGGTTACTCTAGAGTAAATAAGAGTAACAGGTAGTTACTCTACTCTACTCTACTTATTTCTCAAACTGACAGTAACTCGTGAGTGAGCTAGTGATTAAACGCGTCAGCCACCAAAATTTCGGAAGCCAGTACGTTAGAAAAAAGCCAGTAATATTCACTTGCTTAATAAGTAAGTACTGAGTAAACTACTCATCGTGTTTATTAGTACTGAATACTTCTCTCCTATGCAAATATAGAATTCCAATTTTCTTTCATATGGTTTACCAAGCAATTTCCGGGTAACCTACGAATAGTATTATTCGTAGGTTACCCAGAAATAGCAATATAGCAAGCTCATCATTTTACCAACTATCTCCATTTCAACCCAATCTCAAACTCCCCAGTTCATAAAATAAAAACCACTCTCTTTCCTTTAATTTAAAGATTAGATTCCTTGTCCCTGATATTGCTGATCATAAGTTACCCAAGAATAGAAGGATACTTAACATCAGCTATTCCTGCGTAACCCTGTAATGGCAGTGTATAGTAGTCAACACTTGTTCAGCTTTTTTACTTATTTTGAAATCTATACCAACTCCTCTCATAAAGGCCATCCACAGAGTATCAATTAATAGGCATCCCATTATTGAGAAATTGACAGTGCTTTAAGCCACTCGTATCCCGTGATGGCTTATAGGTTCAGATCCAAGGTCGACGGGTATGAATCTAAGGGAAGAAACTCGTCTCTCTGTAGTTGGTTGCGCGATATTTATCGACATGGAGAGGTAATAAGCGACCCATGGAACTTTCGGAGTTGCTCGAGTCTCATCTTTCATATCCCCTGGTGGATTCAAGGTCAAGGGCAAGAATCCTAAGATGGGCGAGATCCAGTCGAGGTCAAGGGTCGAGGTTGCGTCGAGATGGAGAGAGGAGCTGTCGCTCCTAAGATGGGTGTCTGTTATGTTCTTCATGGACATGCAAGAACTCCAGATGAGCAGGAAGAATAGAATTACCGCATCAAAGAGTGAACAGTATTTTTTGTCCTCGCGTGCAGATATTTGGCCATTGAGAAACAGCCTCGGTGAAGAGGGAACCACCACAAACTTGGTCTCTGGGGAGTAAAATTTCGAGATGGTTCTTTGAGCTGGATGCCTGCCTTCATCTTCATAGATAAGAGGGAAGGTTCCAAGAAGATCATGAGCACGATCCAGAGGTAGGGCTTAGTGTCCGGTCGAAGGAATATTGGCGTGCATAGATGCGCAGCGGGCCTTGGATCCCTGTGTGTTGAACAGAAGGAACGACTTCGATCTAGCACTTCAACTGTAGGAGAATGGACATGAAGTCGCTCTTCCTTCGTACTCTTCTTACACGATGACCCTCTCGACGATGAAATCCGGCCTCGACACCTCCACGGGTCCCAAGCCCGCAGCAAAGCTAGGCCTTCCTCCCAAAGTGATGGAGAAGAAAATTTAGAATGTGGAGGACGGACAGGAATCGTTTGACAAGCATCTGCGATATGTTAGAAAGGTTCTCAGATTGAGAGAGGACTTCAAACTCACCAATGCAGAAACCACGACCCTTACCCCACACGATATCGATCGGGTGGCAGATTCCCTCACCACCTCGAAATAGCCAGCAAACAGAAAAAGCCCACAAGAAAGGTAATTTGGAAAACAAAAGTCTCCCAACCCAGGTAGCCACGCCTGCCAAAAAGAACGGACCAGAGCCACGGGGACACATGTGAGTCTTCTGAGCTACCTCGGGATCAGTCTGAGGGATTGGCCTCAGCTGTTGGCCTGTACAGTTTTTCGTGTAGAAGCCTTGAGAGTGCGTGTAATGGAAAGGTTTTGGGGGCGAGTCGGGTTGTGGTTGATAGAGAAGAAGGTTGAGAAAGAAAGGAAGAGAGAGGGACGGGGGAACGAGAGGGTTTTGTAGATTTTGGTTGGGGCGCTAGGCCTGGTCGCCTGGGTCGTGGTCGTGGTTGTTCCTTCCTCATTGCAGCTCTGCCTCAATCGCGCGACCATGGAGTCGAGGTCGCTCCTTCCTCGTTGATCTCAAATCGGGTCTCGACCCTCAACCCTCGGCTCAGCCTACCTTGACACTCCGACAATCATGAAGAGTCTGCAAGAAAGGCCGGAGCGATCAAGGGTGCTACCTTCAGATATGCTTCGAACGCTTTCCACAAACCCTCCCAGGTTCTGCAGTGCCTGGAAGGGGTTAGTCTGGGGAAGGAGTGGCTTTGAACTTGTCTCAACTTCTCAAGCGACAGGAGACATGCAATCTGTAGGCCACGCTCTCGATTTATGGTTTGGCGATAGAGGCTCACAGCGTGATTTGCTTGAGCTAGGTAGGTTAATCGATTTCTCCATTTTCTCTGTGGCTCGCTCATTGCTCCAACAACAGTGACAAAGAGCCCATTTTCCATCGATGTGAAGCTCCTTTTCATAAAGACTGTCTTTCCATCTGAACCTTTTACTCTCCAAATGCGTCCCCCACTCGCCTTTCAACAACCAAACCTCAACACATCTAGAAAATCAAAAGTTAAGGTTTCATATTTCCGAGGTTATTGCTTCTCAAGTGTTGAGCAGAGGCTAGTAAAGAAACCAATCAAACTCGCACCCACTTCCAAAAATCCCCGCGAGCCCAAAAAACCACGTCCCTTCTCCGTCAGGACATTTGAAAAATGTGGCACACTTGGAAAACACTACCTAGGTATGGTGTGGCGTGCTGCGCTGGCCATCATCTACCGTGATTCTCGCCTTTCGCGGCTAATGTCGAGGGACAACCTGGAAGGCCAAAGAAAGAGCGACCTTGGCCACCTCGCCTCACCTCATTGCCATAAACTCAACAGGTTTCTCTCAACCCTCTGTAAGATCATATTGACAGTAGGTTACCTACCACCAGCAACCCAAAAAAACCGTGACTATCCCGTCGAGTTATTGACGAGGTCAAAATTATCTGGTAAAAAAAGGACGAGCTATTGGTAGGTGAGGTGACCTACCGATAGTCACATCTTGTAAAAATATCTTGTAAAAACAAATCAAGCTATTGGTAGGTGACCTACGTACGCACCTTATAGAAATATCTTGTAAAAATATCTCGTAAAAAGAGCCGGGCTGTTAGTATGTGACCCACCAAATAATCTAAAATTATCTTGCAAAAATATCTCGGAAAAAAAGTCGAGCTATTAGTAGGTGAGCTACCGATAGTCTGTCTCGTCTTATAAAAACATCTTGTAAAAAAAGAAGTCATGCAATTAGTAGGTGACCTACCATTAATCATATCTTGTAAAAATATCTTGTAAAAAGAAGTCAAGCAGTTAGTAGGTAACCTACCGATAATCTCAGAATGTCTTGTAGAAATATCTTGTAAAGACAGTCGCCCTGTTCGTACGTGACCTAGAAATAGTTGCCATGTTTAGGGTGTGTATCGACAACTTACTCACGAGTAACTCGCAGCTTATCCGCCAACTAATTGACGGCTTACTCGCAAGTCATCAACAACTCACACACCAAAAAGATAGAAATCACACATCTCCATTGATTTCATCTCTCATCTATCTACTTTCCTCCCTCAACCTCCACCCTCCCACGCACACCATCACATCTCATACTACCCTCCCCTTCCACCCCTTTCTCTCTCCATCTCCACACCCTCACACCATATCTGCACCCCACCTCCTCCAACAAACTATTTTATATACAACAATCCCCCACCCAATCTAGGCTTAGCTGACATATAGTGTCTGACCCCTCGCCTAGCTCAGGTGAGATTCTCTCTTGTCTTCCTCAATCAATACACAAGCACCAATCATAAACATACATTAAACAACCAACCCCTCGCTCGCCTTCCATGCAAGTCCAAAAGTAGGTTAGGGGGAATTTCTAAGAAGGAAAATAAAAAGGGGAAAAACTTGGATATCACAGAGAGCTCGTAAGGATGCATATGCGTCGCTAAGCCAAATCGTCGTTGTCACCACAGGTCGTTGCGGATGAGTGAGAGAAAAAAATGCCATGGTTTCGTTCCATCTTTCGTACGGGAAAACACAAGGGGAGAGAAGAAGCGAAAGAAGGACTGTACAATAGTCGAGTGTGTTATGGCCGTGATTCGTGGGAGAAAACTCGAGGATAGAAGGGGACGTGATTAATCGAGTGCCTTTCGCAGATCGTTGAATTTCCGGTTTTGCGATTCAAATTTGGAGTTGAGCTATCTTTCTTCAGTCATGCTTCAATTTGTGAAAGGGGGTCAAAACATACCTCTGCGTACATCATCTTGGTCTCCACAAGATTCTTCTCCATCTCCGCCATTTCTTCCTCAAGTCTTGAGTTCTCCTCGTGGACCTCTTGGTTTCGTTTCATCAATCGGTCCATTTCACTCTTTAATCTCTCTTCGACTTCTTCGGGTTGCTTTTCCACGACGACTCGCAGCTCTGTGACCTGGCCTTTCAATGATTCACTTTCGTCCTTCAATTCCTCGTTTTCAACCTTGGTTTTGACAAGATCTGTAGCGAGAGCAGCGTGTTCGGTATCATGTTCCTCCACTCTCTCTTCTAATTTCCGGACTTTCAGTGATAAAGCGTGGTTTGATGCCTTTAGATTTTCGAGTTCCGCCTCACGTTCCTTTTCCAATCGAGTTTTCTCTTCCCACTCCAGAGTATATGTCTTGAGAACCTCTGGCGTAATCTTGATGGCACATGCATCTTGAATGAGATGATCGGCTCGGTAAACCTCTTTGTCAATGCTTGCGCCAGAGTTTCCAAAGAATCCAGATTCGAGAATCGAACCCTTGGATGGGGATTGGTCAATGTAAACATCGAATAATTGGTCCTTCAAGAACGAGGTTAATGCGACCATATCATTCATACCAAGTAGTGTTGCGGTATTCTTTTGCATGAGCACAATTCCAAATTTCAGAATTGCTGCTAGCCCCTCACTGAGAATAAGATCGTATATTCTGAGGACAAGCTGTAGGGGAAATCGGTATGCAAAAAGGGTCAAAAACCATTGAGTGGCGTAAAGATGTGGCGTAACTTGTCGTCTTTGGAGATGGCAGTAAAGCGCAGGCTCAAAATCTTCCAACAATCGTTCGAATAGATAGAGATGCATGTGTAGACCTGGCATATCGTGAATGAACAAGTCTCGTAATTTGTATTTGCTCATGAGCCGAACAAGCAGGCAAAAGGCTTCATCTTCAGGCATCTAATGACATGTTAGTTCTGATCTTGTGATATAGGTATTGTTTATCTTACGTTAAAGAGTAGTGGCATGGCAAGAAAGTTCATGCCTTGTGCATAACCTACACCCTCATCGAACAGAGCGTAAGCTTTGCACACTCCAAATAAGCCCTCTTGTAACCCAGCACTGGCAGCAAACTTAGAGTAACTTGTTCGTGCCCCCAAGTCTCGCCTGATGGCCTTTTCTAATTTGTTCAGCGAAACTGCATCCTCTTTTGCCTTTTTCTTCTTCTGGGCAACTGCTGCTGCTTGGGCTTTTGCCAACATATCTGGATCTTTCGGTGGTGAGGGAGATCTTAACCCATTCATATGTATCTGGGCTGGCGTTGAGTGATCAGAATGAACTGATGATGCAGAAGAAACCACCTCATCCTTATCTCTGCTGCTGGAAGAGTTTGTACTTTGACCCATGGCACTAGATGTGCTCATCCGATCTTTGTCCTTGTCTGTACCCCTAACCACCAACTCTCGATATACGCTTTCCAAGTCTTCGTTTTTGCTTTGAGCAAGTACTTGCCAGACCACGCCTCGAATCGCATTGGGAATACCAGTGGATATAGCTCTGTTCAATTCTTCTGGACTGGTTCTTGCGACAGCAGCTGGCCCCTCGTAGACTACAGATTGCCATAGATCCCAATCAACAGGCGCAGATGGGTCCCCCATTGCAGATGGTCCAGCAGAAACCCCGGATGCGGTTCCTGGAGCAAGAGCTGGGTTAACTGTCGAAGGATTTGGGCTCGTTGGGTGGACTGGTGAAAGAGGGGAGTGTGCACCCAGTGACAATTCTCGCTCTGCTAATCCGGGACTCAATGTGCCGCTCCTCTCGATCATGCCAGCCAATGTAGCCCCGTCCTTGTCATCTGCTCCTAACCCAGTAATTCCGGCCTCCTCTCGCATTCGTAGAAGCTTAAATCGATCCCGCAGACTATTTCTCATCGGCCGTTTGTTTCCATTTGTCCCATCCGACTCGCTGCCCTCCTCAAGCTTACTCAACATCATTTCGGGGTTACTGCCAATCGTGGCAATTGATGAAGCTGTGTTTCTTCGCTCATTGTTTGGCGATGGTAGTGGAGATACAACCGTTTCTTTGGCAGCTGTAGTATTCCGTGAAAGCCAGGAGAAAGGACTCGTCAATTTTCTGGATGGTGGTGGAGGGGGGTGTTGGAGGAGGGCTGGTTGAGGCGGTGGAGCTGGAGGAGCAGCCCAAGGAACAGCAGGTAGTGCGCCTGATAGACCTTGAAGGGAAGGCTTTGAATTCTTTGCCGGCAGAGCTGGGGGTTTGTCTTCCGGAACAAGGACTATTGAATGTGAACATTGGACTAGATCGGACAGGGTATTCACACTTACCATTTAACGGGGCCTCTTTTGCAGTTGTTGACCCTTCTTCATCCAGATTTACATTGTCTAAAGAGGTAGTGGAGAGACGATGGGATGTTAGTAAAGGTGATTTCGGTTGGCCTATTTCAGTTTTGGTATCGTCTGTCTCTGTCTCTGCGGCATGTGGAGTATTCCCATTCGTTTCAATCTTCTCTTGAGAAGCTGGGAGACTGGGTAGCGGAGGGCGTGGTTCTGTGGACGAGTCTCGTTTGGCACTCTTCAAAGAAGACGAACGCCTTTTGGTCAGCGACCTCGACCTTACCACCTGGGCGGTTGCCATTTGTGCGGATTCAATCACTGCTGTGTCATTGGCATCCTCAAACGTGTCCTACCAGAACATACACCGTCAGCCAAGATCTTGTGGTACTGGAATGCAGGTCCAGGGAAGTGGGAGTCTGCGAGGCAAGAAATGAACGTACATTCTCCCGATCAGAGGCATCGACCTCGGAGTCCCTCCTGCCTCCTTCTGAACCCGAATCGATTTTAACTGCCTCCTTGGACTCGATCGTATCCTTTGACTCCGTTCTCTGATGGTCCGCCATGATGCTGTCAGGTGTGTAGGAAATTAGTGGGTGTCGAGGTCTTGAGCCGGTGCTTCAGGCCATCAAAGGGGGGCTCTGCGGCCAGGGCCACGGAAAGATATGCGGGAGCAGTTCGTGTGGGTAATTCGTGATATTCTGCGGAGGGTGGTGAAGCGGTGAAAGTTGGGTATGCGGTGGAAGGAAGGTATAGGTGGTGGTAGAGGATTGCAGGTTGACAGATGTTGATTGTTGAACTCGCAATTATTATTATTTCGAGGTGGTTCAGGTCGCTTCTGATACGGCGGGCCGGCAGAGGGTCGTCGGAGGTCGCTAGACAGCTTGTTAGACAGGGGGACGCTGTCGGGCTGGGGGATTTGGTTGTAAATTTAAAGGGCAATTTGAAGAACCCAGGAAGACACACGCAAACTTAAATTGCATTTGCGGAGAGAATGATGACTGACCGCTGGAGCTGTTTTCAACAAAACAACATTCGTATTTTTCGGCTACGTTGTTCACGATATACCGCATATACAGCATATACAGCATATACAGCATATACAGCATATACAGCATATATAGCAGTAAAGCATAAGAAGCTCACCTCAGATGGCAAGCAAAGTAGTCCCCTAGCGGCACGTACACTACAGTAGCGTACCTGCCTTGATCTGACATGTTCAGCCACATCTGATTTAGACCTCAATAGCTAAAGTAAATCCCCCTTTCCTGTCACCGCAACCAAGCAGCTGAAGAGAACCTCGAGGACTCGAAAAGTTTCAAGAAACAAACGCAATGCCAGAATCTGGCTTCTGCTTCATTGTCGTGTGCCAACCAATTAAAAGGGGTCAGGTCCTCGAAAAAGAGGATCGTTGTAAGCTGAAACACACCAAGATTAGGGCGTTGGGGCCGATTCGCTGTCAAGTTTCAACGGCTTTTAATATTTGCCACGACCAGAAGTCGAGAGCTGAGCCCTGAACAATCCTTGGAGATGATGCCGCCCATCAGAAAATACTTGTATGTTTCCGATGCCCAAGGTCATTCGGACATTTGATATCGACTGCGAAATATAACTTCAATTATCGACTGACAAACATCTTACATTGTACGAACCAAAAATAGCATCAGCACCATCAGCAGCATCTCACAGGTTGACGTGGAAAGCCCCTTTCCGGACTCTCGGGAGCGGAACTCCCAGCAACCAGGGGAAGTCATGGCTTGGCATCATCAACTCAGCCCTAATTACCTTGGAAGTTGGCTGGCTAGAATGGCTGGCTAGAATGGCTCGCTAGAATGGCTCGCTAGAATGGCTCGCGATGGACATTAAACTTGATTGTTCTAGAACACCCGGGTTAATAGTATAAATTGTTTCGAGTGTTGAGAATAATCACTTTGTATTGTCCTAAAAAGATGGGACAACGAGAGCTAGATAGCCAGGGCAGGTAGGTGCTTACCTATTACTGCCGCTTTTTAATGTCCATCGCGAGAATGGTTACTAAAGATGTCTAACAATTGCAATGGGAGGGGAGTTTCATATTCTGTGAGTCTACTCTCATTATCCAAACTCTTGCTTCCTGTAAAAAGAAGTCCTAATCATCCTTTCAATAGCTGAACTTCTCGCCAATCAACTGCTCACTCAAACTCCACAATTTCTCCGCTTCGATCGAGTCTCTAGCCCAGCTTTGAATCTCTGCTTCTTCCACAACACCACTATCCGACAGATACCTTCCATTGTATTCTGCGGTGTTCGGTTAGTTCTCGAAATACGGCTTTAACAAAGACGCTCAACTAACCTGGCTTATCCAAATCCGGGTGAAAAGCAGCAAAGATGTGTGTTGCAACACCCTGAGATGGAGATTTAAAAACATAATCCCCACCCCAAATCTCCCAAAACTGTTTATAACCCATAACTCGATCAAGTTGAGCTATTGTCATCCTCAATTAGCCCACTAATCATTCCACATTTCTCGATGGAGTTGACTTACCCATCTCCGGAAAATCCTCATGGGATACTTCCCTAGCCAGATTTGTCGAAATAATAACTCCGGGATGAAGACTCACAGAAACCAATCCCTTCTTCTCCAATTTCTGGGCAATGGATTTGGAGAAGAGCATATTAGCAGTCTTAGACTGAGCATATGAAACCCAACGATTGTAAGTCTTGCCATCCTGTTGAGCAAAAGATAACCCATATTAGCACCCTTCTCCCCAACAATCAATCCAGTTCAAAAAACCCCAAAGAATAACTCACATCAAAATCCACATCCTCAAACCTAACACCCCCCCACCTATACCCCGCGCTACCAACATTAACAATCCTCACCCCCTTCTTCCCCTCCCCCATCCCCTTCAGCAACAAATTCGTCAAAAGAAAATGTCCCACATGATTAGTACCAAACTGACTCTCAACCCCATCCACAGTCTTGGAATAAGAATGTGCCATTATCCCTGCATTATTCACCACCACGTCGATTTTCTCCCCCAGCGCTTCGATTTTCTTGACTGCGGAGCGGATTTGGGTTTGTGAGCTTAGGTCGAGGACGAGGGGGTGGACGCGGATGGAGGGGCTGATGGCGGTTATGGCTTGGGCGGTTTCTTGGGCGCTGGAGAGGGTACGGGTTGCGAGGATTAGGGAGGCGGGGCTGTGGTGTGCTATTGCGAGGACCTAAGTTGGGGAGTTAGGGTTTTTATTGGGGTATTTTTTGGGGTGGGAGGGGTAAATGTCTTTAAGGTCGTTGAGGTCGTTGAGAAATTGGGTACTGACAAATGTTGCTCCAAGTCCTCCAGGGCTTACACCCGTGACTAAAAGAGTTTTGTTTGCAATTTGGGATTGGAGATCTAAGGCGATTTCCTCGGCGGTGGTGTTTGCGTTGTAAGGACTCATCTTGAGATTCTATTGCTGGCAAGTCTTTCAGAAGTTCAAGAAGGAAGATGATATTTGATTCAGAAGAAAGAAGAAGGATGGCGATTGTGAATTCTCTATTATGTCTTCGTTCCACGGCTACTTTATACACTTTTCTCTTCTCCAAAGCCTCACCACCGAGAATTCCTTCCTCTGTCTTGAGACGATCTCTATTCTACATTCGGATGAATTCTTTCACAACATTACTACCCCGATCGGTCAAAAAAATCGTTCGAAATACGTACTCGTGGTGATGATCATGGGAATCACATCATCCAGGTATTCCTGACAATGACAAAGCTTGTATGTTGGGGGGAAAACTAGCATATGGATTACTTTCCCAGTTAGGTCGAATATTTTGTTTTCCTAATCGGGGTTGGATCCGGGGATAGAGGATAAGTCCGAGTCATACAACAACCATCAACCTCTTGAGTTACGTGAAACAGCTCATATTTTTCGTCATCTGGGGTTTAGCTTTCGCTTTCGCTTTGCAGCTTATCGTTAGACAACGCTAGAGAGAAAATGGATGAATAAAAATCCCGTCTCATATTCCTGTTCTATATTTCTCCCCTTTTGATTCTTCACCCCTTCCCTCCATCCCCTCTTCTTGCAATCTTTCCCCTACCGAAATATGAAGTCCGCTCCAACAGAAATAGTATTCTCCCTGTCCTCGAACCCCGAGGACAGGGTTGATTATCAAGCAGAGTTGTTTTGTTACGGAAATGGACCGGTGAAAGTACCAGGGCCCTGGAAAAGAGGGAGGCCGAAAGGAGGTTGGTATTTCTATTTCTCTCTTGCTCTTTTGAGAACAACGCGTTATTCCAGCAATTACTGACATAAACCTATCAGCTTTAAACAAGAAATCAACCAAACTCCCCACAAAACCCAAATCCCAACAACTAAAATTCCAATTCATCCACACCACCCCGCACTCACAAGCCATCAATCCAGAATCTCGAGCGGTAATTCGAAAACACGTGAAACAAAAAATACATTGTCAACTACCTCGAGATGAAGATATCAGTACTAAGTCAATCCTTGAAAAACATTACGAGGAAATCAAGAGCCCGGAAATTTTAGGTATTGAATTGGAGTGTTCGAGGACACTTTCGAAATGCAATTTATACCAGATCCCGGGTGTCGATCCATTTAATAAATCGTGTATTAAATTGGAGCCTTATATGCATGATCTTCTAAACTACTGTTCGTCTTCCACTTCCACTTCCCCTTCCTTCTCCTTCTTCTTCACTTCCTCCCTACCCATTTTCTCGCTTATGCCCATTCTTCTCACCCCCACCTCCACCCCAAACATTTCCACTCCTTTTTGTTCCGTCTCACTGACAGGAATCAAAGTCTCCACCCAAATCTGGCGCACCCTCTACACCCTAGAAAATCTCGCAAACGTAAACCCAATCCACACTTTCTGGCTTCCTCTCGCATTCCAAGACCCTGCAATGATACATTCCCTCATTGGGTGTGCGGATATCTATGTGAGTGGATATCGGATTATAAGGGAAGGAGGGAGGGGTTTGAGACATTTGCAAGCGTCCATTGCGATTGTGAATTTGAGATTGGAGAAGCTGGGGAAAAGGATATGTGGAGGAGATATCGGGGATATAGAAGGGGAAGGATGGGAGGATTGTGGGGTGGGAAAGACGAAGAAGTGTAGGGTGGAGATTATTATTTGTTTGGTTGCTGCTATTGCTTTGCTTGAGGTATATCTTTCCCTCCCTACTATTTCCTCTCTTCACAAAATCTTAGATGAATTACTGATTTATAGCAAATATAGTATGGACAAGGCCGTACCCAAAACTGGAAAATCCATATGCTGGGACTAAAACACATCATCGGTTTAGCAGGTGGTATCCAGACTCTTCTCGACAACCCACATATTTTAGCCAAGGTCTACCGAGCGGATCTTTACGGTTCACTCGATTGTTCGGAGGCTCCTTTTTTCTCCTACCAATTCCCACCTACCATCCCCACTATCCAACATCCAGCTCCCCCAACCCAATTCCCAAAAGGATTCAACACCCCCTCACTCATCTCCATCCACCCAACTCTCTACACATGCATCCAGCACTTCTCCTCGACCTTCTTCTTCTGGTCGCAACCCCAAAAAACAGAACACGACGCAGAGTTTGTCAGAGGTGTTTTGACGAATACCCAGTACCTCCTTCTCTCGCAAACCTTCCCGCTTAACTCGAGGAGCGAGTGTCTGAGGATAACACTTATCCTTTTCTCGCTGACGATCTTGAATGAACGGCCTAAAGATTGTTCTGTAGGGAAGAAGATATGTGGGATTTTCAGGGAGAGGTTTGAGGGGTTGCGGGTTGCTGAGGGGTACGGAGATGGAGATGGGGATGGGGAAGGGGTTGGGGTGGATCTTTTGCTTTGGGCTGTTTTCCTTGGGGTTTGTGTTTTAAGGTTTACGGAATGTGAGGATAGAGAGTGGTTGGTGGGAACTTTTAGAGAGCTTTGTATGAAGGGTGATGTGGAAGATTTGGAGGAGTTGAAGGGGGGGTTGGAGGGGTTTCTGTGGGTTGAGTGTATTCATCTTGAAGGGTTGATGTGGGCTTGGGGTGAGATGGGGATTTTTGGCGAGGGCGAGATGGTAGTCGTGGGATAGATGGCGGGTTTTAGGTGTTGCATGGAATTTGATGGTGGACTTGTTTTTGTTCTGAGCTGGATTTGAATCGAGAATCTTGGGCTTTGCTCTAAGTACACTACCTTCATCTATTACCCCAGAAACTTAACACAATCTCAACTATTGTGTGAAAGCATATAGGAGAATGGAGAAATCAGTTTGCCTATTATTCTAAACCTTCTCAGAGAATGAAATTTACTGTCTTGGACGTTTTCGCATAATGATTGCGTAAGCGAGTGTACTCAGAGCAAAGCCTATGTTTCTTACAGTTCAAGAGTGCTTTGAATTATGCTTTGGGAATTTTGGAAATCTTGATCCGTGTAAGTAATCTGTAACAATAGTGTCATTAAAAGGATGTTCCAAATAGACACTTCAAAGTGTGTACTTCTGGGCAACAAACAAGTTTCTAACGAATAGTGTGGGAAATGAGTAGAGTAGAGTAGATTAGTAACCACCTACTCTATTCTACTCAATTGATTTTAAGTACTACTCTACTGTACTCTATAATACTCTAAGTAACTCAGAGTACTACTTAAGTAGTTTGGGCTAAGTCAGAATATACCGGACCGGGGCTCGGAGTAGCATCGGAGCAGTCTATATCTAGAAGGAGAGACTAAAGAAGAAAGAAGAAAGAAGAAAGAGAAGAAGAAAAATTACTTTATTATTATTTAAAATAGACTTTTATCTTATATATTACTTAGAAATATAGACTATTTACTTATATACTTACAAAATTATAGTTTTAATTTAAAGTATATTACTTAAAGTACTACTTAAGTACTCTTAAGTAACTACTCTACTCAAAGAACTCGCTACTCAAACTCTACTCTACTCAACTCGAAGTAACTCAGAGTACTACTTGAGTAGTTGAGTAATCTTGGCCCACACTGCTAACAAATTTGAGCATTTATGAAATTCTGCAATGAGATTACCTAATGCTAGCAGAATATAAATGATAAGTTTGTACTTCTACTTTTGAACTTGGATAAGATATTGAGAAGCGAGGAATCTAGAAAAATGAGATATTTTGTAAGAAAATAGTTCTGTGAATAGAAAAGGTCTATCTCATTTCTATATAATATTATAAGTCGTACTTTCCCACTTTTGATTATATTGAAGATGGTTCAAAAATAGGTAGCTATTGCTAAATCCAACTTTTCCTATTTAACTTATAAAGCTGCAATTTCAGTGAGACTCGTAAAAACACAGTACCATATGTGTTTCTCAAGTCCAAAATTCAACATAACCTTGGAAGAAGGTGGGTCACACGTGATGTACTTCTATCTCTCTCTCGGTGTGACTTCGGAAACCGGGACAAGGCTAGCTCTCAGCCTTGCGGTATCATTTTAGGTGAACCTTGCCAGGCCAACAGGATTGTGAGAATGTTGGATTCCAAGAACAAAGATATCGGAGCAGTTGATTACTTGTTAAAGGTCTGTTTGGTTTTGATCTGAGAATGAGGGTTTGAATTATTTTAAACACCAAAAAATACTAGATGTTTCTGATAATGCTGTCTGGGAAAACGACTGAAGTCAAAGATGAGGAAAAAAGAGACAAGACCTATGTAAAACCACTAACTATTGATATAGAGACTCTTTATTTTATTTATAGCAGGTCGCGAGGTTGAGAAGTTGCTAACTGTGCTGCTGCGGGGAAATTATAAAATGAGAAGAAAAGGAAAAAGAAAACATACCCCCAGATTAAAGAATGAGAGGAAATACCTAAAAGTGATAACAAAGTGTTATCGTATCTAAGAAGTGCTCTTTGAGGCTGTGTAGCTAAAGGTAGCACTTAGCTTAGCTACATTCATCTGCCTAGAGACTAGCACGACATCAGCTTGTACCTGAGGTCCGGCTCCTGAATTTGATTTCCAATAACTACCTATACCTTTCCACACAGGTTTATTCAAATAAAATCCTGCGTGCAATTCAAAGATATCCTAACTTTGCTTAATAAAATACTAGATGCGATTTGCTGTTGTTGGGTGAATGCGGGTTTGAAGTTTCCCATGTAAATCGATCGCTGACGTAGAAAAGACTCTGAGCCATCAAAGTTTCCACACCTCAAAGCTCAGAGCTTCCTCAACTTTCTTCCTCCCACCACCACCAACACAACAACAACCCTCCACCACAACCACCACATCCATCCATCTCCTACACGACTGTCGACACTACCATTCAGCCTACGTAGGATTACTATCGACCGAGAATTAGAGAGGCGCCTGCACCGTTCCTCTCGACACGCTCTTTTCGATTCATCACCATCTCCATCCCGAACCTGACCATATTAATTTCATCAACCCTCGAATCACTACGCGCCACGCGACCATCTACGATCATTTACAACCTTTCTTTGAGGTCCTGTTGCTGCGCTTCAGCTTCATCTGCCGCGATATCACGACCAAATAATTCCTGATCACAAACGAGAGATAGCCTCGCGGGAACGCCTGTTGCCATCCATATTCGACTTCATCCCCACGACCGCACACGAAGTCTCTCGGTCTCGGAGTTGCCCCTTCGAGGACACTCCATATTGGAACAAGCAAGCTGTCGCCAGCTAGGATCCAGACCTAAGGTAGTGGAGGGGGTCACTTATTAGGATTCCGCGGGTTTGCCGCTCCCGCCTTCACCATGGTCCAAATTACAAAGACTATGCTGCCGAAACACGCAGAGACTCTGGTAGGTTCCGAAATTGCACATTTTAACAAAAACTTTGCTGATTGAGAATAATAGTCACCGTGGATCAAAGAATTTCGCACAGCTGCGTGTTCTACACCCTTGCCCCTCCTTCCGCAACATCTGTCGACGTTCCCCACACGATGGCCCTTCCCTAGAGGTGACTTGTATCACTGGATCGCACTCTTGAACCGATTTGATCTTGTTCTTGAGAAATTCTGCTCGGCATACAAATTGAATGAAGGTCCACAGACAGTGGAGTTTGGACGCCTGATTCTCGAATCTTCAACTGAAGAGCCCGGTATCGATTCAGCAGAAACCCCAGACCTCGATGCGCTTGGATACAGCAAGGATGGCGATCGTCAATTGGTGGAGTCAGTTCTCAGCTTTTCTCGAATGCTTCTCCAGAATTGTGGCAATCGTGCTGTTTATGCCAGTAGCTCGCATATGAATAGCCTGCTCAACTCGACTTCATTATCGATCATTCAAGGCACCCTTCTGTTGGGTTCCGAATTGGCACAGAGATATCAATCCGCTTTGAAGCGTATGCATGTCTCATCCAGACATGTCAGTGCAGGTGTTCTCGCACAGCACTACAATATTGATCTTGATCGCGTTGTTCAACTGGCCTTGCCATTCACCAAGACAATTGTGACCCCAGTGGAGCCACAGCCAGCAACGCCCACAACGCCGAGTACCAAAGGAAAGGAGAAGGCTGTATTTCAATTACCTTCCTTTAACCAGAAGACTACTAACACCACCTTGTATGCTAATGATCTTACTTCGATGGTCAAGGGAGCAAATGGTGTTAGCAGTAGCCCTACTGCTGTTCGAGCTGGACAAAACAACAACTCTGCCCCGGCGACTGAAACTAGCTGGGAGCAATGGGGGGATGTAAAGGTTACTTATTATCCCAAGCAAGACCCAAATACAGATGCGCCCATCAGTGCTCGTGCTCCAACTACCCCAGCATCACCTAGTCCTGTAACCCCAACTCCAGTCCGACGCTCTTCCAACTTGGGCCCCCAGAGTCACCGCTCAAACAGACATTCGGGATCAGATGAAAGTCCATCCGCAGTGCGATCTCCTACCGTCACAACTGAAGATGCGGTCCGTCAACCAGCATATAAGGTTGTTGAAATATCCTCCTCCAAGCTCAAGTCAACGAGTATCCATAAACTCCTCGAAGACAACACACGTGATTTGCCGAAGGAGCTGCATTACGAGCTCTTGACCAAATTACGACTTGCGTCTGCCTTGACAACATCAGTTGAGACCCGAAGACAGATTTTGTCCATCCGCCTTTTGGCAATTACCAATCTTGCCTATATTCACCCAGAAGCTACATTCCTCGAGAGTGTTTTGAAGCAAGATGCAGAGGAGCCACGTCGAATGCAGCTTGCCTACCAGCTTGCAGATATGGTCCACCCACCTGCCGATGGTGATATCGCGGTTCCTATTCCTCTTCAGACCTTGGCGCTTTCAACTCTCGAGGCTCTGACAGCATACCAGAGCAAATTCCCAGACGTCTGTGCTGCTTTGAACACAACAGTCAACCATGGTGTTCTGCTTTATGTTGTAAGAAAGGCTGTGGCTGAGATGAATATCGAGGAAAGTGGTGACAAAATCACCGAAAAGGATGCATGGCGTGACGCTCTATTTTCCCTCCTTTCCGCAATATCTCTTAATGGTCGCACTGGAGCAGATCTTGTTACTGCTGGTCTTATACCCATTTTGGTTGAAGTGCTTAGCTTGCGTACCAATGTCGCCGAGTGCTACCACCCTAAGATTCTCTCTTTTCTCGATAATATCATGTACAGTGCACGCGATGCTTTCCAGGCTCTCGTCAGTGCTGATGGCCTCGATGCTGTCTCCAACTTGATTGTCTACGAGGTTAAGAATGCTGCTGAGAATGCCGCTGCTGGTAAAGGCATCCCAGCTGAATTTTGCTCGTCTGCCGTTGATTATACGATCCCGTTTTATCAACAACAGACCCTCAAATGGCTTTTCAAGTTTATCCATCACATGATGTCGACCGCTGGGGGTTATGGAGGTAACTTCGATCGACTATTGCGTAACCTCATTGATTCTTCACCACTGCTAGGCAGTCTTCGTCAGATCATTGGAAACTCCAAGATTTTCGGTTCCATTGTGTGGACCAACTCCGTCAGCATTCTCAACGATTTCATCAACAATGAACCTACTAGTTTTGCCATCATTGCTGAAGCTGGATTAAGTAAAGGATTCCTTGAGGCTGTCACCGGAACAGAAATCCCAGTCCCTGAAACCCCAAAGGAGACTAATTCTCAACCTGCGAATGAAGAGACGCCTGCAGAAGCAGCAGCTGAGACCACCACCCCCAGTTCTCCGTCTGACGATGATGACGACGACGATGATACTGGCGATGACGAGTCTCCGATTTCGTCCCGTCGGCCATTATTGTCAATGTTGGAGACTCCGCGAGAAGGTCCTCTTGCCCGTGGTATTATGCCAACCTCCGAGACAATCAATATCATCCCTCAAGCATTTGGCGCATTATGTTTGAACAACTCTGGTATGAAGATGTTACAGTCTTCCCGCGCTTTGGAAATATTTTTCGAGATTTTCGAGAGCCCAGAGCACGTCAAATGTATGGAGTCCAACAAAGAATTGCCTGCAAATCTCGGAGGCACATTTGATGAATTGGTTAGACACCACCCAGCACTCAAGACGGCTATCATGAATGCAATTCTGGACATGGTCGCAAGAGTTGGTTATCTCTGCAAGACCAAGGCCGAGAAGCAGAAAATCGGTGCTAAGCTGTGGACTACAAATGCATCTGGAAAGACGGTGATTGCAGACGCTCAACTCGACCAACCTGTACAGTCACTCAAGGGAAAAGAGAAGGCAGTAAACAACGAATCTGACCTCGATGTGGACATGCAGGATGCTGCACACGCTTCGGAGACACCCCAAGATGACTCAACCTCTGACGAGTCCACTCCAAACGCATCCCTCACTCCTTTTGTCTCGGCCGTTGGTACTTTCTTGGTCGCAATGTTAAGCAACTCGTCTGTTCGTACGGAATTTTGTGCTAAGGGTGGCATCGAATTTGTCCTAGATCTTGTGGACTCGCCATGCCTTACATATGATTTCGCTGATGGAAGTGCAAGCCGAAATCTCCATAATGTGATTGCACTCCTCGCAGAACCGAAGCCGCATCTTACAATACCCTCGTTACTCCAACGCACACTAGCCGCAACGGAAACTCTTTCCTCCTTCGCCAATTATCAGGAAGGGAAATCTTTCTTCGCACCATTTGTGAACGCAGAGTCGCAACAGTCTGCAGATCTGGAATTTCTTGCTCGTGGTACGGACTTTGCTAAGGCTTTCGTCAATCTGCATTCTCTTTTGACAACTCTTCATGCATGTTTCCAGGCTGCTACTTACAATGCTCGGAATACAAACCATAACTTCATGCAAATGAACCTTGCTGATTACTATGTTCAGCTTGTTAAGTCTCTTGGGCCGTTGCTGGGAGCTGCTTTGCGAGAAGATATCCATATCATCAAGGTCATCCCTAATCACTGGAAGAATGCCACGCGTGTCAAGGATACTGGGTTTGGTGAGGCTATCTCCGAGAGCATTTCGGAGGTCGACACACCCTTGCCCGTAGCTGAGGAGGTTCCAGAAACAGATGATGCGGTCTCTATGCCTCCGCCAGCCCCTCAAAACGGACTTGCAAACTCAGAGCTCGAAGCTGCAAGAGTTGCGGTCAAGGCCGTGGAAGAGAGTATGAAGTCGCCAACAAAATCTGAGAAGAGTAGCGCATACTTCAAGAACTTCCAAACACTTCAATATCTCCTTAGCAAAGTGTCAAAGAGCATCACTCCTCTCTTCCAAACACTAGGCAAGGCTTTAGTGTGGAAACGCAACCCAGAGCTATTTCAAAAGCAGAACAATAATGCTATTGCAAAAGCACTTGCTGAAAGCATGATACTTCAACTGGCAGCACCAAACGAGACTTCGTCAGTTGAATGCTACACATACTGGATTGGAGTTTTACGTGTATTGAAGGATTTGTTCATTGATGTCTCGCGCCACAACGATCGTCCAACACAAATAATCACAATTGTTCTGCTAGCTTTCAAAGACAATGGTGGATTTGATGTACTTAACGGAATTCTCGATACCTTCACGACAGAAATTCGATCGAGTACTGAAGATACGGACCCGAAAGAGATGACTACTGAGGCTTCAGTTCAACGCGAGTTGGCGACCGCCGGCACAAGACACATTCTCTCAATCTACGCGCAAATCGTGAATGGAAAATATATCACCGAATCTCAGCAAACCACCACTATGGCAGTACACCGTGAACGAGAGCGTTCCCGCACTGACCAGTTTTCACCTTCGCAATTTCTTGTCGAATTACGAATGGCCGTCTTGCCAATTGTTCGTCGGTTGTGGCAGTCGGATTTCATCGAGAAGGGCTCGAGTCAGATCTCAGAAAAGCTGATTGAAGTCATTCGCACAATCTGCATTGCTGATAGCGAGCGAGACGCAAGCAAGCGCTCAGACCCAATCCCGCCAGTATCCAAAGTGCCGAAACAAAAGTTCAAGGTCAACCCCGAGCACTTTGCAACACTCACATCTGGTCACTCTTATGACGCTGACCTTGCAAACGAGGCTCTTTACCGCTGCAATAACAACCAATCATATGCATCGGAGTATTGCAGAGAGGCGACAGAAGGTAGAAACAAGCGTAATCCTATCCCTGAAGGTGACTTGGTTCTCAATTCGGATGCGGCAACCTCTTCACGACCTCGTACTGGTGCTTCTACGGGTACAGCAACACCTGATGACACTGCTATGGCTGTGGATATTCCCGATATCGTCTCACAGCTCAATCAAATTATTCCACCCCCAGGTAACGGAGAGGGGGGCTCGGAAAACTTCAGTGACATGATTAGTCAATTTACTCAAAATCCCCCTACAAATGACCAATCCCGTCCGGGCTCTGTGTTGGGTTCTCGGCCACCTAGCGCTAGAGCCCAGAAACCCTCGCCACTCAAGAACTCGATTTCCGTTGACGACCAAGAACCAGAGCCAGTACGCATTACGGTAGACGACCTTAACGAGGAGCGAGAGGCCATCAGAGAGGATTTGATTGACAAATGTCTCGATGTTATCAACGCTCATGGAGATGTGACCTTTGAGATATCAGACTTGATTACCACCGCTGTGAGCAAGTCTACGGATGCTTTGAAGAATGTAGGAATTACATTGGTTATCGCTCTCATGTCTTTTGCTGGCGAGGAAGACCTACGCACAGAAGGAAAGAAAATTGCTGCATATGCCAACTTGCTAGCCTTAATGTTGCGTGATAAGGCATTCTATTCGGCAGCTATCGGAGAGCTGAAAGAAAATCTTGGCAATCTACTCAGTTTTGTTCGACTATCTCCAAATCATTCTGTTGATGAGCCTTCTCCATGGATTGCCCAGATTCTTTTGGTTGTTGAAATGTTATTGAGCAACGACGCACGACCGCGCAAGACCATATGGACACAACCAGTTGATGAGAACGAGGAGATCAAGGAGCCAGTACTGGATTCATATGATCCTGCTGTCACCGACGACGAGCGATTGCAATTATTTGATGCCATTCTTGATATCCTGCCTCGCATTGGCAAGGACGAGGCACTTGCTCTCGCAGTTTTACGAATTTTGGTCATTCTCACACGCACGCGATCAGTCGCTGAAGCTATGGGCGAGAAGAAGAATATTCAACGTCTCTTTGTCATGGCCAAGCAGCTTGCAGGCGTAAGCTCAGCTCGCATTCAGAGTCCTTTGATGATTATCCTACGACACATTATTGAAGACGATGACACAATCAAGCAAATCATGCGATCCGAGATCAAGGCCTACTTCGATTCATCTCGCACACAGCGAGCAGTTGATCCACCAACTTATGTTCGGGCTCTGGCTCATACTGCCATTCGCAACCCAGGTTTATTCGTAGAAATCACAAATGAAATGGTAAAATTCAACCGCTGGTCATTCCCTTCCGAAGGCCACGGTCGTCAAATTGCCCTCGTACTTAAAGAGGCACCTGCCTCAGAAGATGCTACTAAAGATGCTGAAGATGCAGTGACACCAACTGTCCAGGCTACCGAAGATCTGACGATTCAAGATGTCAAAGTATCCACCGAGGCCGAAGATAGCGAGATGCAAGATATTACAAAGACACCTGGCCCAGAATCCAAGCTACCCATTGTAGAAAAGGCCGATGGAGTCATCCATTTCCTTCTTTGCGAACTGCTCAACTACAAGGACGTAGAGGATAAGGACCCTGCCGCAGCTGCAACCGTCGCTGAACAGGCAAGCACCTCTGGATCAGGGAACGAGGACGTCACAATGGCTGGAGCTTCTGCGCCTCCAGAGCCCGCCCCCAAGGAAGCGAAGCCTGCAAAATCTTCTACCAAACAAGAGTTCAAGGGCGAGGAACATCCGATTTACATTTATCGATGCTTCATCCTACAATGCTTGACTGAGCTGTTGTCATCCTACAACCGCACAAAGATCGAGTTCATCAATTTCAAGCGTAGCGCTCCTCCTCAGGCAATGACCCCATCCAAGCCACGTTCAAGTGTTGTTAATTACCTTCTTTTTGATCTGATTCCAATTGGTACACTCGACCATGCGGAAACCACGGCACTACGAAAGAAAGCAGTTACATCAACATGGGCAGACTCGGTGATCACAGCACTTCTTGCAAAGACAGGAGAGAAACCTTTGGATAACAAGCAACAACCCTATGATGGAGAAGATGAGTCTGATCTATTATTTGTCCGAAAGTTTGTTCTTGAAAACATCCTCAAAGCATACAAGGAGGCCAGCTCCTCCCAGGAGCCACTCGATGTCAAGTATGCTCGCATGCTAGCACTCTCTGATCTCATGACCCATATCATGAGTGGCAAGGAGAATGTTGCACTTTCAGATACAGCTTTAGCCAGTGCATCTCAAAAGCAACTTCGACGTATTATGTTTGATAAGGGATTTATTTCAGCTTTAACTGCTTCCATCGCAGATGTTGATTTGAACTTCCCTGGTGCGAAGCGTGCTGTTAAGTACATCTTACGGCCTCTCAAGACCCTCTCCACAACTGCCATTCAGCTCAGCGACCTTGGCCTTGTCTCTGGAAGTTCTGGACAAAACGAAGAGGACGAGATTGAGTCGGCCACATCCGTTTCTGACCCTGAAGATGAGCGCGAAGAAACCCCAGACTTGTTCCGAAACTCGACTTTGGGTATGTTTGAACCTGGCCACGAGGGTGACACCTCTTCCGACTCTGAAGATGGTAAGTTTTCCAACCCCTTTGTGCTTTTCTTGCTAATACATTATAGACGACGAAGAAATGTACGAGGCTGAATATGACGAGGAGATGGATTATGAAGAGGAAGATGCTGAGGATAACATCAGCGATGAGGATGAAGCTATTGAGGGCATGGGTCCGATTGAAGGTCTTCCTGGAGATGTCGGTGTTGAAGTCATCATGGATGAGGATGATGATGATGACGACGACGATTCTGACGATGAAGGATCAAGCGGCGAAGATCATGATTCCGAAGACGAAGATAATCGTGTCGAGATCATTGAAGAAGGCGAAGACGGTCAAGAACTCGGCGCCGATGATGACATGGACGATTGGGAGAGTGATGACAACGACGAAGATGATGACGAAGAGGAAGATTATGAAGGACAGGCTGCCGACCAAGAAGAGCTCCGTAATATTGACATGGGAATGGGTGGCATGGGTATTCCCGTTGGTGGCTCCCTTAGCCACATTATTCGAGCTCTTGATACTGCAAATGGCGGAGAAGACGCTGCTGAAATTATGGAGCGCATGGAAGAGGAAATGCAGGCCGAAGGCATGAATCCAGACGACGAAGATGGCGATGAACGAATTGCTGCTGAGTATGTTGAAGAAGGCGATGAAGATGGTTGGTCTCCCCCCTATATTTGTTCTCATTTCGATATTAACCTTTATTCACAGACGAAGACGAAGACGAGGATGACATGGATGAAGAGGACGTGCTCTTTGAGGGAGGTTATACAAGTAAGTACATCATCGCCCGAGTGATTTACTTTACTCTAATTTGCATCTAGTGGATGGCCCTGGCGCAGGAGCTTACGGCTGGGAGGGTGAAGTGGAAGCACCAATTTTGCACCGCCGACCACGTCCCAGCGGCTTCCCTCCATTCCCCTTTTTCGCTGGTCGTGAACCGCTAGGTGGTATGTTACAAGATTCTCCACTACTTTCCGAGCTTTTAGGAAACTCAGAACCGCGCGATGATCCTACCGAAGTGTCTCAATCGATTTTACGCTTGGGTCAAGCGTTAGCAAACCGAAGAATCAGAACTAATCCGAACACAGTTCCAGGCGAATATCGCGCATCGTATCGTACACACAGACCTGGCGGGGGACCATCTCGAGCTGGTGGTGACGATGGGACCAACCCACTTCTGCAACGAAACTCGACCGGGAGAGACTCTGGACGCAATGGAGGGACCCTTTCGTCATTTCTGCAGGCAATGTCAGGTGCAGGTGAACAATTTGAAATTAGTGGCCGACACTTTGGTGAGCCCGCCGAGAGACAAGCAATGTTGGAACTCTTGATGGCCAGACATTTACCTATGGCAGGTACCACCCGTAGCGGTGCAGCCCTTCAATTCCACTTTACTACCGCTCCGGGTCAATCAATTCCACCTGAGCTGCAGGCATTGTTTGGCCCATCCCGTGGAGCCCGTGCTGACCCTAGACGCGAATCCCAAGAACCTGGCGCATTCTTCACTCCACAATCAACTACTGCCAGATGGCTAGAGGAGGCGAAGCTCTTATTCGCCCCTAATCATCTTGAAAAGGCAAACGATATTGTCAACGCAATTCTAGCTGTATTGGTTCCCCCTGCGATTGAGGCTGACAAGGCCCTCAAGGCTGCTGAAGCAGAGCGTGTTCGCAAGGTAGAGGAGGAGAAGAAGAAACAGGAAGAAGAAGAGCGAATTGCCCGTGAAGCTAAAGAGGCCGAAGAAAAGGCAGAGAGAGAAAAGAAGGAGGCCGAAGAGCGAGAGGAGAGAGAAGCTGCTGAGAGAGCAGAGGCTGAAGCTCGTGCTGCCCGAGGCCCTGAACCAGAGTCAACTGAGAACGAGACAAATGATGGAGATGAAATGGATGGCGTTGAAGTTGAAGGAGATACGACGGCACCCGAGGAAGCACAGCCGGAGGAGACACCTGCGGCAGATCGCCCAAGACTTACAACTATTATCCGTGGAAATCCTTACGATATTACCGACCTTGGAATTGATGCCGAATTTCTTGCAGAACTACCTGAAGAAATTAGGGAGGAAGTCATCATGTCAGCTGTGGCAGAGCGACGATCTCAAGCAGCAGCCACTGGTGCACAACCATCTGATATCGATCAAGACTTCCTGGATGCCCTTCCTGCCGATATCAGAGACGAGATTATTCAACAGGAGAGACAAGATAGACGTAGACGCGAACGAGAGGAGCGTAATCGTCAAGCTGCTGCTGCTGGAGGACCAGGAAATGACGCTGATATGGACGCCGCTAGTATTCTTGCTACCTTGCCTCCCGCTTTGCGACAACAAGTATTGATGGAACAAAATGAGGAGATTCTCACACTACTTCCACAGGAAATCGCTGAACAAGCCCGTGCTGCTCAGAGAGATTTGCCAACTCACCATGGAAGAGGCCCACCTCAGATGGCTCGACGAACTGGAGGTGACCCACGTCTTGATATTGCTGCTCAGCGCCCTCAACGACGAGCTATTGTTCAGATGTTAGACAAGCCTGGTATTGCCACACTTCTACGGTTGATGTTCATCTTTCAACATGGTAGTCTACGAAACACCCTCAACTCCGTGTTGCAAAATATTTCTATGAACCGTCACAACCGAACCGAGGTTTTGAGCACAATCCTTCACATCCTCCAAGATGGTAGCTTTGATATGACAGCCGTGGAGCGAAGCTTTGCACAACTATCTCTGCGAGCAAAGCAACCCAAGGACAAGGACCCTAAGACCCCACAAGGTGTCAAGCGAACACTTACCGGCATGACTAACACTTCCGCCGCACCTGCGAACTTGGAAGCTTCTCCACTTATGGTTGTTCAACAATGTCTATCGGCCTTGGTCTACCTTACGCAAGTTAATCCACACATTCCGGCCTTCTTTTTGACAGAACATGAGCCATTGAGTGGCCTGAAGCGCAATCTCAGTCGCAAGGGCAAGGGCAAGGACACCAAGTCTGTTAAATACCCACTTAACTCGCTTCTCACTCTTCTTGATCGTCAGACTATTATGGAGAGCTCTCATGTAATGGAATCCTTGTCAACGCTACTTAATATGACTACATCACCACTACAGGCATTACAGCGCAAGCAAAAGGAGGCTGCCGAGGAGGCCAAAAAGGCCGAAGAAGCTGCATCAGCAGAGCCTGTTGCAGAGTCACCAACGGCTCCCGAGGCCACTACTACCACAAGTGAGGAACCATCTGAGCCACCGGCTGCCGAAGCACCTGTTACGGTAACTGTTGTGCCAATACCATCTGCTCCAACAAGTGCCGAGGGTGCCGATGCATCGACATCCACAGAAGCCCAAGCTACCACTCCCGCAGAGACAACTCCAAAGGAGCCAGAAAAGGATACCGACAAGAAGCCACGTCAAATGATACCTCCAGTAATTCCAGATCACAACCTGAAACTCGTCATCAACATTTTCGTTGCTCGTGAGTGTAGCTCAAAGACTTTCCGCGAAACACTTTCTACAATCAAGAATTTGTCTGCAATTCCGGGTGCGAAGGCAATCTTTGGTCGCGAGCTCATCTCAAAGGCTCAGGGTCTCGGAGAGACGATATTGGTGGATCTTGAGGCTTTAATTCCCCAAATTGACAAGGCTTCCACTGGAACTGAGATCCAGGGAGTCGCATTAGCGAAATTCTCTCCCGGCGGTTCTGACCAAAACAAGCTCTTGCGTGTCCTTACTGCTTTGGACCATCTCTTTGATCCAAAGCGTGACAGAAAGGACAGTACCGACACCGATGCGGACGGGGAACTTGTGGAAAAACAAGATCTACTGTCTTCTCTCTATGAGAACTCTACCTTTGGGCCAATGTGGGAGAAGCTTAGCGAATGTCTTCGATCAATTCGAGAGCGCGAACATATGCAAAACGTTGCCACAATTCTTCTTCCTTTGATTGAAGCGTTAATGGTTGTTTGCAAGAACACCACTCTAAAGGACGCACCAATTTCACAATCCCAAGCTGGCAAGGAGATGATGATGACCAGCCCACCGCCAGAGTCGCGTATGGAAAGCTTGTTCTTCACATTCACTGAGGAGCACCGCAAGATTCTCAATGACCTTGTTCGGCATACCCCTAAGCTCATGTCGGGAACTTTCTCCTTGCTTGTCAAGAATCCAAAGGTGCTTGAGTTCGACAATAAGCGCAATTACTTTAATCGCAGTGTTCATGCCAAAACACCAAATGGTCGACAATCTTTCCCACCACTTCAGCTGTCCGTTCGACGAGACCAAGTTTTCCATGATTCGTTCAAGTCTCTTTACTTCCAGACTGGTGATCAAATGAAATACGGCAAGCTCAGTATCCGATTCCATGGCGAAGAAGGTGTTGATGCTGGTGGTGTTACTCGCGAATGGTTCCAAGTCCTCTCAAGACAGATGTTTGACCCTGGTTATGCACTCTTCATTCCTGTTTCGTCAGACCGTACGACTTTCCATCCAAATCAATTGAGTAGCATCAACGAGGAACATTTGATGTTTTTCAAGTTCATTGGACGCATTATCGGCAAGGCTCTCTACGAGGGTCGTGTTCTCGATTGTCATTTCAGTCGTGCTGTGTACAAGCGAATCTTGGGTAGACCAGTCTCAGTCAAGGATATGGAATCTCTCGATCCAGAATACTACAAGTCTCTTGTGTGGATGCTTGAGAATGACATTACGGACGTCATCACTGAGACATTCTCAGTTGATAATGACAAATTTGGCGTTGTAGAGACCATTGATTTCATCGAGAATGGTCGCAACGTTCCTGTCACAGAGGAAAATAAGCACGAATATATTCGTCTTATGGTAGAATGGAAGCTCACTGGCTCAGTTAAAGGTCAATTGGATGACTTCTTAAAGGGTAAGCAATTCCACACACGTTATACTTCGCATCATATACTAATCTTACACAGGTTTCCATGATATCATTCCTGCCGAGCTCATTGCAATCTTCAATGAACAAGAGTTGGAACTGTTGATTTCTGGCTTACCCGAGATTGACGTTGATGACTGGAAGAGCAATACCGAATACCACAACTATTCAGCATCATCTCCACAAATCCAATGGTTCTGGCGAGCCATCCGCTCCTACGATAAGGAGGAACGTGCCAAGCTTCTACAATTTGTCACGGGCACAAGTAAGGTACCGCTCAACGGCTTCAAGGAATTGGAAGGCATGAATGGATTCAGTCGATTCAACATCCACCGTGATTATGGCAACAAGGATAGGCTACCAAGTTCGCACACGTGCTTCAACCGTAAGTTCTCTTTCCAAAATCGCACTCGCACCACTAGCGAATCATATCACTGACTTCTTTTCCCAGAACTTGATCTCCCAGAGTATGAAAGTTACGAGCAACTTCGTCAGCAAGTCCTAACAGCAATTACTGCCGGTAGCGAGTATTTCGGGTTCGCATAAATCTTCCTTTTCTAATGACATTGATGCATTTGGCGGCGTTCCTAATCTTTGTTTCTCTGCGACATGTACTCCGGCAACGGTTTCTTCAGGCTTGGCCATAAAGCGTGCATAGGAAGTCTTTTTATTTTACGACGAGCATCTTCTTTCTGGGATGTCGTTCATTTTTTGTTGTTGTTTTTAGGTGAGAGAGCGGAGGAAAGGAGGATTTGATCAGCTTGTGCTCTCATTTGAAAGGGGTTCTTCGAACACGTGCAGGTTGTTTCGTTGAATTTTCCTTGATATTTTGGGACATGCGATGGATGCTGATAAGGGGTTTGTGTGAGGCGGCGTGCAAAAAAACATATAATGATTTGAGTGGGGAAGACTCTGTACCATATTAGATAGCTGCAACACATCATAAATTGATGACTGCACTTCTTTATAGTAATACAGAGCTTTTACAAATAATTTAGTGCTTCTGTCTAATGATGGGTTGTGAGAATCAGGGGTAGTGTGTGAGCTAGGTGAGTAGTGCTGTATTCAAGTCGAGAGTTCTGTTACCAATCCCTCCCAGAGTTGATCTCCCGGGCGGGGCACCTCTAGCCGAGACTCTTGAGGTTGCTCCTTCCATCTAGACGTCCATTTCGGTCTGGGCCCTTGATCCGCCTCAATTGCAACGAGAAGGGAAGGCATGACCCCTTGTCTCCAATGAAGAGGCCAGCTGGCTCAACCACTTTGATCGCTCATTCTTTCTAGGTACCAAGACAGAAAGTCTCGAACCCCAGGTCGACCGAACCAAGATTTATGCGGTCACACCTCGGTGTCAACACTAAACCGTGCCAGGGAATTGACCTGGAGAGGGAGAGAAGGGCTCTCCTTTGTCTTCCTTCCACTTTACGTATGGTTTCTTGATGCGGAAACAGATTGCGAACTGTAGGATAAAACCAACTATGGGAGGATTCAATGCAAGGCACCATGATTTTACAGGCAATATCTACAGGAGAAACCACCTAGTGTCGCAATAATAGAGCTCTCATATTGAGATAATTTTGAGATAATTCTGAAGTGGTTGCCGCAAAATCTTCCACCCCCCGCAATTTATTTTCGACGACCAGAATTCGTATATATGGATGGGGAGAGGTGTTTTGGGGGGGGGGTCATACTCGGGATGGGGATGAGTTCGGGTCTTCCCGTTTCGTTTGCGACACCATTGCCCGTCGGCATAGTGAGGACCAAGCATGGGTAGGTCTACGCGAGAGGGAAGGAACGATCTTCATGGCTTGAGTGAATGTCAGTACTGGTGGATGTGCTGAGATGACTGGGTCGAGGTGTCGAGATCAAGCCAGGGAAGCAGCGACCTCGACCATGACGCCGTACCTAAGGTAGCTCATTCCCATGTCGCGTGACTTCGCCCAGCCGGAATCTTTCTGAAGTATATTCAACCAAGGGTATTGGGGGAAAAAATTCCAGGTCCGTCATGATCCATCTAGTCCCCATCAGGATATGTTTTAAGCTGCTGGATGTGTCCAAACCCGCGAGGTGATGACTCTATTCCAGCACATTATATTGTGGAGAATGAAGCGCTGCTGTTGGGGCATTACTTATCTCTTTTGCGTTTTGATTGAGCTTACGGCTTGCGGTGGAAAGTGGAGTGGAGTGGTGCTTGGGAGCTACGTAAAACTTACTTTCCTTAACTTGTAATTTATCCTCCAAGACTTTGTGGTTGGTGTCTTGGGGTTTTTGTTTTGTAGTGGGCAAGTGAGTTGTTTCAACGATGTTCGTGTATGCCTTTTTTGATTTGGGATTCGAGAGTACTGTGTTGGAAGTGTGAAATTAGGATGGGAAAATATGTGATATCAAAAGGGAAGGAAATCTCATTGTTACATGATTTTTCCTCCCGTCTATCAGCCTGATTTGATTTCGAGAAGTCGTCGACTGTAAGTTCCTGCAAGGAACAAGGAAAGAAGAACGCGGTTGGTTCTCTTAAACGGCGGTTTGGATCATGCACGAACAAGTGCTAATATTTCTAGAAAACAGGAGTTCTTCTTGGCATTATGACAATCCTCTGGTTTTGCATCCTACCCAATAAATAGTTGTTCAATACAGCTTAATCTCTTCCTCCTTCAACGTGGTCAGGCTTGGTTCATAGTTCTCCCGGAGAAGCCCTTCCAATCCCATCCCACTTTGTGCCAACAACGGAGCCGGCAGGTATCCCGGAGCATTAGGAGATGTTTTGTTGAAAACCTCTTGCCAAGGAATATCTTGTCGTCCATAGTTGGCGACATTCACAAAAGCCTGGCCAACCAATTTATATCCATCCTGATATTTTCTCACTATTGCAACACACCCGCTTAATTGGAAAACATAGTCGCATGGCTTCGCGTGGACTGGTCCCATCCCTATTACACCGCCAGTGGTTACAAATAAATCCATTCCGTGGTTCAGGAGGACAGCGAATCTGTGGTTCCAACGCTTTATAACCCCTATATCGTCGTGTCCGAATGTGGCTACTGAGACGAAAGGCTCTAATGCCCATTCCACCATTGGGTTTTTCGAAATGATGGATTCCTCCACCAGCGATGCCCATTTCACCAATGAGTGTCCGCAAACCCTCCAATTGCGATGACTTGACAACCAGTTTAAGACGATGGGATCTAAGTTTAACTTATCGGGCTTGGAGAAGGATCCAAGTATGAGGTTTGCTAGAGTTGTTCGCTTCATGTAGCCCTTGTGTGGACGGTCATCGCCTGTTGCGGAAATTGTGTTGAAAGGAAGGTCGATTACTTCGAGCATCCTTTGGAATATGTGATTTGCGTAGCGCGCTTTTAGTGGTAGCATGGTGCTTCCTCCTTGCCCGTGTATGAGTCCTATTCTCTTCCCCGTAAGAAGAAGATAGGGACACTCTGTTTTTGTCATGATGGAAGTTGTTTTTATTGGGGGATAGAGTTGACGGAGACCCCCGGGGTCATCTTTTGTTGGGTTTTCCCACACCGGCGAAGCGGTGGTCCATGGAGGTATTTTGTTGGGAAGTTGGAACCAATTTGGAAGCCATGAGGGTTGCGGGTATCCAGATTGGCTCTGGTTTCCTCCGAAAAAGATGACATGGAGTTTCTCTGGATATCTTCGCATGATAGAGAGCGAGATCTCAAGTCTGATCTCCAAATCAGACTGAACATAGTTGGGCGTTGGAAGCATATATTCCCCATCACCCGAAAGACCAAGTAAGGCCAGTACTTTATCCCTTGGCTCGGTGGATAGAGAGAATCGACTGGCGAGCATAGCATCGAGTAGTCTAGCTTTTTCGCCCGATTTCTCCTGATCCGAGAATTTCTTAAGCGCAATGATCAAATCCATAGCAATGAAGACGTCCTCGCCATGGGACCCTTTGACTCTATCTCTCTCGTAGAGATTCTGGATCCCAGTTGCCAGATCTTCCCATGAGATATGGTCTTTGCCCCATCGAATCTTTACCTGGGTGCCTTTGGCAATTTCTTGGATGATCCATACTCGTCTCCAGTACGGTTGGTTGACAATTGCCGTCAACCCGGAGATCCTGGGCTTTGTACTACCTGGTTTAATCCTGGACCAAGCAGTAAGAGTTTGGAAAGCAGCTTTGGTGCAGTGAGACTCGGGTCCAAGCCAAACTAGAACCTCATCCGCTTTCGCGTAAATCTGTCCCATCCGCTGGAGCTGAAGGCCTTTTTCTTGGAGATCTTTCTGATTAATGCATAAAGCATCAATCCATAGCCATCCAAATCCCGTACTTGGATCTCGTATATGGCGAAGGGCCCCCTCCAAATTGGTTGTCACTGGAACAATGATCCCATTTATCGAAATATTTTTTGTTTTTGATGGATCTCCCCAGTAATATGAGAGAGCCACATATTTTGGTGCTTTAACGAGCACGCTGTGTTCGAGGATACAATTGATCGAGCCATTTGCTGTCAGATCTGGCAATATCCTGAGTAGACGGAATTCATAGGCGGCATAGTCGAGAGGTTCGTATTGAAGTGTAGGTTCGCGATCGCCACCCATTATGGGAAATTGGCAGAAAGGAGCTGACGAGTGTATTGCTGGAGCTTCGAAGCTTTTCTTGTTGTTGGAAGTGGAGTTGAGGCTGGGCAGAGGTTCGTAAGCGGGCTTGATCTACTCTGTGTTCGCGAGACCCCAGCTATAGTGGCTGTGGCATCGTGGTTCGACCAATACGCTGAACATATAGACAAGCCACAGGGCAAAGCTGAAAAGATGCAACCCGATAAGGATGGTGGACTTTGGGCATGAGGGGTTTCGGTAAAATATTTCCCATGAGGGGTCCCCGATATGAATACAATATCTAGGTTTACAAGGGGGCTGCTTCGCGTCACGCGGGCAGAGAGCGCGACATCGCCCCCCGTCAAGCACCCTTCAAGTCAACCTGTGTGTCCTCGGTAAATTCTGAATCCCAAATTTTACAAATTCGAGGAACACTTTTCAAAAAAGGTTATTGAACACGTCAATAATAATGAATCACGTCCTAAAATCCGTCTCATAAAAACCAGCATAATTCGGGAAGGCCGAATGTATTGAAATATAATTCATCATACTTCCTCGTTTTCTAAGCTCTACTAAAATTGCATACATTGTCTCTCCTTCTTTATTCATCCTCAGATTCTCTTTTTCGCATTATCTATATTCTACGAATTAATAAAAAACATTCAATAACAACGCATAATATCACGATGCGACGATGCGATGGGAGGAGAAGGGGAGGAGAGGAAATAGAGTTCTTTTCGGTGTAGATGAGAGAAACTCACATTATTATACGAAGTAAATAATTTCGTCCTCTTACTCACTCATAATGCCAGCTTCATTTGGAAAGGCAAACACATTAAGCGATAAGGTAAATATAGTTCCGCGCAATCACCGCTCTCTCGTCTTTCCATTGCTTGTATCATTTGCACCAAATATGAGATGCAGAGAAGAGGACTTGGATGAAAAGATAGCAAGGTTCTAAAAGGGAAGAAGCAATGTGAAGTACGAGGAAACGAAGCTCAACAACTAAGAATTAGGATTTGAGATTCGGGATCGGTAAAAGTGGCAAAGTGAGGTATTCTAGTCACCCTTAGGAAATGTTTAGTAATGGATGAAACTCGGACCCGCACATCAACATCTTTTATTAATGATATATTAGCTTTTCATAGTTTGGTAACCATCGAAAATTTGTTTCATATATTTTTCTCTCCATGCCGCGTTGATACTCCGTATGAACAACTCTTGTTAATTTTGAGATATCCTCAGTGACCACCTCTGTACCCAAGCAATGACCTAATTTTGTAGACACTTACTATTCTTCTACTTCTACATCTACATAACGATGTAGCTTGAATTCCATCAATCACAAGTTCATTACAGAAGCTCAGACTTTCCATTCATCCCCAACCCCAGAAAACCAGTTCACAGCTACCAGTTCCAACCCATTCTTCTTCACAAACTCATCCGCCTTAAAGGATCTACGATCAACAAATTCTTCTCCCCCAACATCTGCTTTTTCCAATGAGAAACCAGATGGTTCCCGGAATAATAAGAATAGATATCTATGAGGTGTAGCGCTGCATTGAAATTAGTACTTGCAATATTTGGAGAGTTAAGAAGTGTTTTTACGTCGCATCTTTTGCACCAGGACCTAAATAATTCGTTACCGGTGCTTTTGAAAGCGTAACATTTCCGGAATCAGATGGCTGTAATCCAGTAAGAACCCAATGTCTCCAATAGGCGAATTTTGGTTCTTCGGGTGTTGGTGCGTCTGGGTCTACTAGGAGGAGTGTATAATCCGTAGACGGACCCTTTCCACAATGGAGATCAGAATTTCATCTTCTCAAAACGAATGGATGAGTTCTTACCTCGCTAGCAAAAGCAATAGCAGGTGCTTCCTTCGTCTCCCCCGTTTTCAAAAAGTTCCCTAAAGATACAGGTTTCTCCCCGAATTTTATCACCAGCTCGGTGGTCGGTTTAAAGTCTGCGGGAATAAGTGGGGTACTTCCATATTCCAGCCCTGCTTTAGCGAGGGAGGAGGCGAGAGCTTGGGAGTGAGATGGGAGTGTCATATTTGAGTAGATTGTTTCTAGAAAAATTATTGTTTTGAGTAGTTGGGCCATTTGAGTATAATGAGGGAGATTCTGTGATATAAATATGAGATGGTTCGGGTAACACCCCGCTTCTCAGGGGGTTGGAGGTTTGGATTCCACCAATTAACCCAGGGTTGAACTTGGCATTTTGAGGTGGGAGATAAAATAGCTTGGGTATGAGTGCTGTTTTAACTTGAGTATTTTTAGAAGTTTTCCTGTAATTGGGAGAGTACTTGTGCAAGTAAGTGGCATTCAACCAATCACATTGACGTGTCCCAAAACGGCCTAACGGCGGGTGATCTTGCTCGTGAAAAATTGCCCCGCTAAATTTTCGGCGGGACCGCTGTGATTTAGACATGACTACTACTACCCCAAGAAGCTCTCTACTAGCAAAACATTTGCTCATCCTACATCTGAGCATGGAAGAAGTTTAGCAGGTCGATAACTCTCTGCATCCACCGAATCCTACCCTCACCTCTATCTCGCCTTTGACCCATCAATCAAACCATTGGAGAAACCCTTTGCCTTCACGATTGAAACGAGAACAAATACCTCAAAGCAGGAATATATCTTCACTATGGCCACCAACTCAATCAAGTTGCTCACGGGCAATAGCCACCCCCAGCTTGCGAAGCAGGTTTCCGACAGGTTAGTTGCGCTAGCTCTCTGCAGGTCGGGGGCTTGAAAGGGCAGGGCACATGGTGGACTTGGGGCTGACCTGTCGCTATAGACTTGGGATCAATCTTGCAAAGACGATGAGCTTGAATTATTCGAACCAGGAAACCAGCGTCACAGTGGGAGAAAGTGTGCGAGATGAAGATGGTATTCACACTCCCCTCCCCCTTCAAACCCCCCCACCGCACAGCGCAAACTAACATCCCCCCTCCAGTATTCATCCTCCAATCCACCGCCCCAGGAGACATCAACGATGGCCTCATGGAACTCCTCATCATGATAAATGCCTGCAAAACCGCTTCCGCTCGTCGAATCACAGCCGTCATCCCCAACTTCCCCTACGCACGACAAGACAAGAAGGATAAATCTCGAGCTCCTATCAGCGCAAAGCTCATTGCGAATATGCTGCAAACAGCGGGTTGCAATCATGTTATCACAATGGATCTACATGCTAGTCAGATACAAGGATTCTTCAATGTTCCAGTGGATAATCTATATGCGGAACCGAGTACCTTGAGGTGGATTAGGGAGAATTTGAATGTGAGGGATTGTGTGGTTGTTAGTCCGGATGCTGGTGGTGCTAAGAGGTATGTTTTCCCTGCGTACCCCTCGATTTCTAGAAGCAAGGGAGAAAACCATTACTTTTGCTAACTCATTTTGCAGAGCAACATCCATAGCAGACCGTCTCGACCTCGGTTTCGCCCTAATTCACAAAGAGCGCGCGCGCCCCAACGAAGTCTCCCGCATGGTCCTCGTCGGCGACGTCGAGAACAAGATCGCCATCCTCGTTGACGACATGGCCGACACCTGCGGAACCCTCGCCAAAGCGGCCGAAACAGTAATGATGCACAAAGCCCGCGAGGTCGTAGCAATCGTCACTCATGGAATCCTATCTGGAAACGCAATAGAAACTATCAACAAGAGTATGTTGAGCAGAGTGGTGGTTACGAATACCGTTCCTTTGGGAGACAAGATTGAGAGATGTGATAAGTTGAGGGTTATGGATATTAGTCCTACGCTTGGAGAGGCGATTAGACGGACACATAATGGGGAGAGTGTGAGCTTTTTGTTTACGCATGCGCCTAGTGATTAGGCTTGCCTTGTTGGGTTTTGCATTGCTTGGAGGTGGTGGAATTATTTGCATGGCAGGAGGTACATTTGACTTTGAGTGGTTGAATTACGGGGAGGGGAGAAGGATAGGATACTCGTATCATAAATGACTTTGGTGTTTGGAGTATAATCTGGTTGCTTTTTGTCCTTTTTGTTCATTTGGGTACCTCCAGCCTGAGTGCTAGCTGTGCTTCAGGCTACCTCTCGCCATTTGAAGGGCAGCAAATTTGGTGTGGAGAGGAGCTGCTTGAGAGAGGGGGTACTATCACATCACCCTTTTAAACAAGAATAGTTTTCTTTGTTCTTTTATTATTGCATAGAGAGTTTTTAGACTTTTAACAGAGGATTTGAAAATAGGAGACATGAATTTATAGTGGCATGAATAAAGAAACCCCTTTTCCTGTTTTTTTCTTCTTTTCGCTCTACTATTCCGTACTGTAAAGTAGAACTCATGGAGCCCCGTAGGTACGAAGACTTGATCAAGGTACACCCTTTTCACCTGTTGAGCCAAATATATTATGACGACGAAGATACGAAAATTGGTGGTCTTGATATTACCATCATACTCATACTCATTTTCCCCGAGATTTCCTAATTCTGCCTCTTGAAGGCGGAAGGGAAAGAAAGGGTTGATTGAATTTTATTTAATTTAATAGAGAGGATTATGTTATAAAACTTACCTACCCGTTAAGAGGGAAGGATCTTACCTGGCGAAAAAGTGATAATTCTGTAAAGTGGGTTGTTGATTTCCTTGTGAAGTGCAGCAATCAGGAAATGGACAAACGGCATTGAAAGGCAGCAATGAATGCAGCAGTGAGGCATAACTTGGTCTTGGCTGAGGTTCATAGTACCTGGGTACCTTTGATTGTATGAATGACACCACCACAGTTTGAGGTTTGGATCCGTTGTAAAATCATAAACCATGAAGATTAATTCGTCGAGGTCTCTTTTGGATTATTTTCCACGAGAGCTTGGAGGAAAAATGTCTGAAAATAATAGATTGGCCGAGTCTCTTGGGGGAAGGGGGAAGGAGCTAGGAGATGTTCTCAATCGACATAGCTCTTAGCTTAACTACGCCGCAAGGCTGGAAAGTTAATGGCAGAAACTCTAAGATACTCCAAGCTTGAAATCAAAACCAAAGAGCAAAAACTTGTTTTTACATATTAGAAAAATCAGCAAAATGCTGTAACGTCAAATGATCATTTTTATGAACGCCTAGCTAGGTACATCCATTCCCATTGGCCGTTAAAAAAGCCATTCATCCGTTCATCAGGAATTCCTAGAAAGTAGAAAATCTATGCCATTTGTGCCCTAAAATAGGATGCGCAACAGAAGTCTCTCTCAATTATCCCAATGCGTGTAATGTATTTGTTCATATCATTCCACACCAAAGCAAAACCCATGTACACCTAAAATGCGAGTCAAAGAAACCGAAGTCTACTTGCGCATAGAGGAAGCACGACGCTTTCGGGCATCAGCCTTTTGAGCCTTGGACTCGGCGACACGCTTGGCGAGGAGAGCAGTGTACTCGTTCTGGAGAAGATATTAGTATAAGATAATGCAATTGGCAGATGTGAATAAACTTACAGCAGCATCCTTGGTCTTCTCGGAGTTGCGACGCTTCAATGCGATACGGTGACGCTTGTGTTGGAGACGTTGTGGGGTAATAAGACGTTGGATCTTTGGGGCCTTGGTGTATGGCTTCTTGCCCTCACCCTTTGGCTGAACCTCACGACGGATGACAAACTTTCGGACCTAGAATAACACCAGAATCAGCACTCGGGTTCCGCTCACACTCCGCACAGCACTCCTTGCAAGGGAGACTGGCGGGCGATAAGGATATACGGGGTACGTACATCGTCATCCTTGGTGAGACCAAAAAACTTGCGAATCTTGGTTGCGCGCTTGGGACCAAGACGCTTTGGGTGGACGACATCGGTGATGCCTGGGAGCTCGGCGTCACCTTGTTTGACAATGCTAAGGGCGAGAACGGAAAGATCCATAGCGACGATGCAACCACGGACGGATTTACGCTTGCGCTCACCAGTTCGGCGGGCTCGGTAGCAGGAGTGGCCATCGGCGAGGAGAAGACGGACACGGGTTGGGTGCATAACACCTTGCTTCATAGGGAAACCTTGCTTGTCGTTGCCTCCGGTGATCTTGAAGATATAACCTTTGAACTCGTCTCCGACGGAATCACCAGGAACCTCGGCGCCCATTCTGTCATCCATATATTAGCTTCGTGTTTTGTGCGATCGAGAGGGTTCGTAGTATTCGTACCGCTTGTCCATGAAAACGCGCAACTTCTTCTCATCCTCGATCTCGACGAGCTTCTGGGAGCCATTGGCGGGCTGGATAATATGGTCAGTTCGAGATTTCGAGATTTCGCGATCGTCGCAATCGAGTACTTACGAATGAGATGTTCTGTCAACAATTTATTAGCATTGTGAGAAGGTATGCGCAGGTTGGGGATAACTTACAAGCTTCATTCTGAAGGCTGTGGAGGTGGATGTTAGTAGAAGGATCTGGAGGGAGGTTCGCAGCTAGAAATTGTCAGTATTTTTTGAATATGAAATTGAGCGGAAGTGTGGGCATTAGTCAGCAGGGACTAGTACAATCTGAGCGAAGGTGGACCCTGCCAAGAGATCTGGATCGTAACTTCCACGTGATGAGAAATGTAGATGAGGTCCAGAACTGGAAATGACAGTAAAAGGGAAGTTGAGAGAAAAGGTATAGAATTATCTTCGTCGTAAGTACAGCTAAAGAAACTGTAATTCCCAAGTAATTAGAGAAAGATCAAGAATTGCCTGATCTTACTTCACGCTCTCCACTAAGGACATCGCGTGAACACGTGATGATGAATTCTGGATGGAAGGTAAACTGGAAATGACAGTACAAGAGAAGAGGAATTGATTGCCGCAAATCTAGCTGAAGTACCGTATTTCTCTAATAAAGTAGATGAATATTCATAATTACCTGATGATGGGGTTCGACAGCTGAAGTACCAAATGATGATAGAGCAACTAAGTGTAGCAAATACAGCACCAAGGGCAACTGGGAGTACCGCATCTTGAAAGGACATCTACAGTAATTCCATTTGATTAGCTAGAATCCCCCAACAGTTTGAAGAAAAAGGGATATCCAAAGGTAGTTACTAGAGTAGCTAATCTGCAGGTATGAATGCGGTAAGTCAGCGTAGTGCAACATCGCGGGCCGGAGTTGTACCGCGCTGTGCCAAGCCGGATAATAGCTGTATCCATCTCCGATAGGCGATATTGGAAGCAGTGGTGCAAAGAGAAGGCTTGTAACTTACATCTTTTGTGCGTGGTGTTAGTGTTGTGATGGTATTTTAAAAGACAAAATACCATCAATTCCCAGAGCAGACTTGTGCGTCGCCGAGAAGCTAAACCCAAAATGGATGGAATCCAGATACAGGTCACGTTTTCCAGAGGCCTTCAAGCGCCCAGCAGCCTCCCTCAGAATCCTCTCCCACAGCTACTCCAGTTACCTTCAGGCCTTGCTTTGTTAGAGCTCCAAGGAACAATCAACCTACCAAGTTACGATGAACAGGAGGAAGACGTCAATGAACCTAATCAGACGCCAATTGGACGACTGGTCTTCCCAGATTACGACGCCCAAGACAAGAGCACGGCATGGATGAAGCGTGTCTACATGTACGTTGGAAAGCATCAAAGACTCACAGGAGAAGTCAAAAAGCTACCAAAAGCTATTGCAGTCATCAGAAAGAAGCAATCACCACCACAGCAAACAATGGCCCTTGACGGAGAGGCAGCAGAGCCAAAGACCGAGGCTCTTGAGATTGTCGAGATTGTCAAGTACAAAATCATCTTCTCTTCCAGACCGGAGCCCGTTGGAGTTTACGAGGGTGGGAATTGAATTGGCTATACGACTCAACATTGCCAGCTCTTGATGTGGAGGGTACTACCTATGCAAGGATCGACATGACGATAACGAAATGGCTATCACAACCTTACCCCGCCAACTCAAGATATAAGCCTTTCGACTCTACCTCCCAGAAAGACAACTACGCCCTCAAATTCGACAAAAGCTATATATACGATCGCGATGCCTTCAGCAATTTCTCCTCCCGAACAGTATTTCGTCAAAAAACCAACCCCTCATGTACCGAATTCGCACTTCCCAGTCCTTATCTACCGATCAGCTCTTCCTCCCAATCCCGATGTCACGTCTACTTGCGCTACCATCGAACCAAACGACTGGATTAAAGGTGGCGTCTTCAAGCATTACCCATCCCATCATTTCCATTCCGTGACCCATGAATGTTATGCCATCTTCAAAGGGCATAGCCGACTTCTTCTCGGACGGGGACCATTGGATCCTGAATCTACAGATGATACGTTGGTTGATTTGAAGGAGGGGGATGTTATTGTTCTTCCGGCGGGCGTGGCGCATTGTAATGTTGAGAGTAGTGAGGATTACGAATATGTTGGGTTGTACCCTAAGGTAAGATCTGGGCTTTCTTTCGTTAAACCCACTTCATCAGTCATTATGCGAAAAAGTCTGGGATAATTGGAACGAGAGGGTCCAGAAGAATTAAGGAATACAATTTCTTATTCTGCCAGCCTTCTCAAACAATTGCTCGAGAGCCCTTCAAGCAATGAGAAGGGAGGGAACTCTCATTTTCAGAGTCTCGGCGCCTGCCAGATCAATTGGTCCAGCTACCCTGCTGATCCAAACATCATGCCAACTTGTACATTGGTTTGCAGATACTAATTCTTGACTAGGGAAGTCCACACTACGACAACAATTTCTGCAAAGCGGACACGGAGGAAACACGAGAAAAGGAATTGAACGCCCGAGCAGTACCGATGCCCGATTCAGATCCGATATTTGGTTTAGGAGGACCATTGGTAAATGCATGGAAGGAGGTTGCTTCGCATTGAGAATCGTCGTTCTAATTTTCCGATCAATGGCACTTTTTTTTTTGATATCTTGCAATTTGAGCTCTTGCTAGTCGTCGTTGTTTCTGTTCGGCTGGATGGCTTTGGGTCTTCTAGATTTTCGGGGATGACAAATAGGAATTCCTCCGGTTTTTTCTTTTCCACAATACAAGCAGCTTAGTCTCGAACTATTATTCCAGAGTTATGAAATGATTGTCCCAGTTATGCCAAGGAGTTGTCATGACGAAGGCTGTTCACAACCCGGTCCTGCATCGCTTGACACGCTTAGTATGCATCATGATGCCTGTGTCTAGATCCTCTTCTCTTTTCTTAAATCTGGTTTTTATAAACATCGGAACTACGTTATGAGTGTTTATGAGTCTACGTTACATGATGCGTGTGATGTGGAATACTGTGTCTCTACCCTGTTTAATTCTAGTCGGTAGGTTGTTGGTTGTAGCATCAACAACTGAAATAATGCTCATGTACAATGCTATACCCCTCCTAATTTCCACATCCCTCTCATCAAGCCTTCATGTCATTCCTACCCTGGAATTCATATACTCTTCCGCAACCCCAAGCAAAGACCCTGACATCCAATACCATCATCGCCCACACCAACACCCCTCAATAAGCCACATCTTCTCATATATAACCCTCCAACTCTGCATTTCCAAAGGCAAGAGTAACTGCCCATCAATCGCCCCTGCATCTTCCACAAGTTTCCTCAAACATTTTTCACATCTCAACATCCCAGCTTTTCCTTTTCCCATTTGGCCCCCTCTGCCGTTCGTGCAGCGGGGCCCGTTGGGGCTCAATTCTTTAGGGTAATGTCGTTCATAATAAAACGCCGCTTTTCTAGTTTCGGCATCGAGGAGTCGGAAGATTTTACGGATATGCGGGCTGCTGAAGCTGAGGAGGGAGACGTAGGCGGGGTTTAGGTGCGAGAGAATGTTTCGAAGGATTTCTGGGGGGAGGGTGTCGAGTTTAGGTTTAGGGTTAGCTTTTGGTTTTGGGGGGTGCTTGATTATTTTAATGTTGGTGGTGTTGGGGGGTTTCTTGTTGTGCTTTGGTGCGGTGTATTTTTTGGGGTGGTTTGGTCGTGGATGAATGTGTGATGGCTATTCCTTGGTAGCAGTAAATAGAGCCAGAAGAATGGTGTTCTCCAATGTGGTCAGAACCCTAGATAAGGATTATTCTGTGAGTACTTGTATAAGTAGGCTGCTGGCTGGCTGAGCCTTGTCACCCGAGGCCAGTCATTTGTGCTGAGTATCAGACTTGGTGAATATGAAGGCGTTTAGAACATGAAATTGACTTAGCCTGGGTGAAACCTAGTGTTCTTTGTTGAGAAATAATAGAATCCAGGTAGCGAAGTCTTTCTCCTACATTCCTTAGGGCTCAAAGATATCGAAAGAGGCAGATGTTATTCATATTGATCTAGCTCTTCAAATTGCCGATGGCAGAAAAAAGGAAATGAGAAGGTGAAAAATATGGTAGGAGGAAGAAGCTATTAAAACGTAAGATCTTGATATTTATGGTTGAAATTTTCCCTCAAAGTAAAAGGAGTGGATCCAAAATTGTTGTAGATATAGGGAGGTTACTTGGCATTAAATATGGGTTTTTGGTTGGCTGTCCCGTTATCAATGTCACTGGTTTTTTTATATCGTTTGCGCTCTTGCTAGTTTTATGTGCCTCTTTTCTCAAACATCTTATAGTCATATAGTTTTCGAGGTGTCGAGTGAGGATATCTAATCTTTTTTCTTTTCCTACCATTCATATGACTTTTACGGTTTCAATTCCATGGCGTACTTTATAGACGGATACTACCTCTATGCGTCTATCCTCTTCCCATTTCTACCATCCAGACCCATATAATTCGCCTCCCCAAATCCAGTTCCCCCTCACCAAGACATGATTCCTCATTTCTGATCCCCAACTCATGGCTTAGAAGCAAGACGAACCTCACCAGCCTTGCACAGCCCGCAAACGAACCTCCAAGTCTGCTTACTCAAAGGCTCCTTCAATTGTGTCTCAATCCACCCCCCACTACGCAGGAGCGACCTCAAACACTCCTCACAGCAAGGCAAACCACGACAGGGGACGTGGTGGTATATGTACGTGTACTGGAAATAGAGGCATACTTTGAGGATCTTCGCTTCTTGGAGGAGGAATACTTCTTGTAGGCGCGGGCAAGTTAGGGAGAGGAGGGAGGCGTAAGCGGGGTTTAAGTACGAGAATATTTTGAGGAGGAGTTCGGGGAGGAGGGTTTCGAGAGTTGGAGGGGCTGTGGGAAGGGGGTTAGTTTGAGTTTGATGAAAAGGGGAGGGGAGATACTTTGGTTATGTGGTATGGGCGAGTGGATGGTGGAAATGGGTGGGTTGGACTTGGTTATTTGCATGATTTGTGGGTTGAGGGTTGCTTGTTGTTTGTTGTTGGTGCTTTTGCTTTTGGTGTAGAATGATAGATGATGTGCCTTCCTTAGCTGTGGGCGATTTTTGAGGAAACGGCTTCATTGGAGAACTCGTGTGACGTGTTGTTGGTGATGTTCCTTGGGAAATTTAAAGTACTGCTTGTATTATCAAGGTGTCAGGCTGGTCATTTGGACGAACGGGTCTAGTAATCAAAGTCCTATTCGCTTAAATATTGCGATAAGTGGATATGCAGAAAGTACTTCTCCTCCATGTCTAGTAAATGATTGATTTGTCCTTGATGTAGGAAACGAAGAAAGGAAATAGATCTACTATAATTGTAAATGTAAGAAAAAGAGTATAGAATTAATAAGAAACGGCTTATGAAGCTCTGAAAGTTAGAAAGGTCACCTAGTTAATTTTTAGTTTGCAGATGAAATATGCTGTGGTCGTACGTCTCTGTTTCTAAAAAGTTGTATGTTTACTAGTTTTTTGATCAACATATATGCTGTTTAATTCGTTACAGTATTTAAAAGCACAGTCACTGGTGAAGAGAGCAAAAAAGTAAGTCTTGTAGAAAATCCGTTATCTACGCATTAACAGCTTTGCCTAATACCACCAACTATTCTCTGTAGTAGTCTCGATAAATATTTAAGCCATATCCATCCAATCCCTAAGCCCAAACCCATCCAGTAACATTGAGATTACGTGCTCGTCACTAAATGCTTTTCGTATGGCTTCCTCGGATGTTATATCCCACACCTCGGAGTATAACTTGACAGTCTCAATGCTCCATCCCGGTTGTGCACGAAACCATTGGCATTTCTTGCATCGTAGAATGCTCGTACTCTCTTTTGGCAAGACACGGTAAGTGTGCAATGAGCAGTAACTGAAATGTTTCAATTTTTGGTTATCGTTTTGCATGTTGCAGATTTGGCGGAGGCGAGAGCTGGACAGCGAGAAGAGGGAGGAAAAGGCAGGATTTGGTAGATTGGCGAATATCTTTAGGATGACTTCGGCGGGGAGAGTGTCTAGAAGGGGTGGGTTGGCGTTGGGCTTTTGGATCATTTGTTTTTCTGGGAGGTGTTTAATTGTTTTCATGGTTGTGGTTTTGAGAGTTCTTTCTTGGTTTGGTTGGATGCTAGACAAGTGGTGGGATAAATGAGCATGAACTATAGTAAAGAGAAAATAGATCTTAGAGGACTAATAAGGACTTATTTATAGCAAACTTACCTAACTACAAGCATAATAGTATCAGGTGAAGGAGGTCTGTCGCGTGACAGGTAACAAAGAATTAACGGAAGCCAAGACTTAGTGAAACAGAAATAATTTCAGAGGTGTGTTGAGCTCCTGAGGCTCCTCGTTCTTAGAACCCAATGTGAATTTTAGTAAAGGTGTTCATAAATTTAAATTAGAATTACCCTCTAAGTTGTCTTTCGTGAGAAATATGAAAGTACTTCTGTTTAGCTAAGATATCAACGTGGAAAAGGCTTTGGGTTAATCTAAATGAGAAACTTGCCAGGAATATAGAGTTGGAAATGAAGAAAACAAAGCAAGTAGCCGCGAAGTAACAAGCGACGTGAGATACCATACGTGAGATTGTTTTACTTAGTAAGAGATGTAAACCCACTGTACTACGAGTTTAGAAAGAGCTAAATGTACTATCTCAGATCTCTGTTATTATTCTGACAAGTGGGCGTTGAGAGCGTGTGCAACTTTCGTAATAGCTACTACTTATTCGTTACCCCATCATTTCACCTCCATATTACACCTGCATTTATTTTCTTCTATTTAGAAGCTTCTCACTTAAAAATCGAAAGTCACTGATAAACAGAGTAAAAAGACACAAAAAAGACTAGTTGTATACTACCTACCAACCCCACCTCATCCATCCTTGCTCACTTCCCGAAAACCTCGATCCTATTTGGTGTTTCCTAAACCCGTTTTCTCATTCCCCAGCGTAATAAGTCCCACAAGGCCCGTACCTATCCCTCCACGAAGGAATACCCGGCACGTCCTTCCAAGCTTGTGCCCATTCGCCAAACTCTCTTAAAGCATCAATATTCCGTCCCCGATGGCCGAGAAATCTAATACTTTTCTTACATCGCAAGATATTCGTTCTGCCTCTATTCTGGCAATGCGGTAAGGACTTATGCATCTGGTAGTCGAGTTTATCACAATGGTTCTCGTAGTAATATGAATATTGCAGCTTTTCTTTCTCTTCCTGCATGCGGTTGATTTCGCGGAAGCGAGGGCAGGCAAAGGAGAAGAGGGATGAGAATGTGGGGTTGAGGTTTGAGAAGATTTGGAGGAGTACTTTTGTGGGGCGGGTTTCAAGGGTGGGGGAGCTGGATAAATGGGTTTGTTAGTTGAGGTAAGTTGGAGGGTTTGAGGAGGGTTGAGGGGAAGGGTCAAGGGGCCTTACCGGTTCTAGAGAGTAGGATGAAAGGCGCTGGACTATCTTGAGGGCCCTCCATTGCGTTTGCGATAGCAATTTAGTATGTGATTTGTGTGAGTTGTAGTTTGGCTTGAGGTTGTTTGTGAAGCAATGCCATAGTGTTGTGGATGACTTTGTGGGGGAAGGTTTCTTGGAGAATGAGAATGCTATATTTATAGACAAGGAATGTGGTTCTGAAATGAATCTTTGCCTGACATTTTCTTGTTGCTTATAAGTTCACTTCATGTAAAATTGTGCACTTAAAGAATCTGTCATTTGCAATACAGAAGACGCGGTCAAAAGTATAGAGAATACAGGGCAGTACGCTGTAATGCGCTGTAAACTGCCATGAAGGCTTCTGATTCGCCGCTCCCCTGTAAAAATGCGTCGGTACCCTGATGCCATAGGGGTAAGCGAGCCTATAGGGGAAAATATAGAGGCTAATTTACAGGGAGGTCCATTGAAATACAGCGCTCGCGCTAGACTGCAGCTTCAGGGAACCATTATAGGGCATTACAGCGTAGTGCCCTGTATTCTCCATACTTTTGACCGCATCCTCCGTACCTACCATGCTCAAGGTGAATGTGAATTAGTCTCAGTAGTAAGTCCTTCCTGCCACTGATCAGCGAGTGAATAGCTATAGGGTCGCAGACAGTCACTCTGGGAACCAAGCTGGGGTGTTTTTTCCCCTAAAGCTATCACGGACGTAAGCAAGATGCTTTGAAATGTGTGCTTTGTTCCGCAATTACAGAATTGACTGAGCAAATTGCTACTCTGTGGTATTAAATTGTGACTCTAGTAAGTTGAGCTATTAAATTATATTATTCAAGACTATCAGATTAATTAAATTAATTAATTAAAGTCTTGAATGGTTTAAAAGTACAAATGACTAGGTACACAACTGAGTAAGCTTTATTTAATATGAATACCCTAGATATCTAGATTGCTGAAGTTCTTTCAACAAACTATAGAGTTTGGTTACAGCGATTTCAGAGTGTAGCTAGACAGAAGTGGTCAATTGTATAATTGGTGAATAAAAGTATACCAGAACCAACCACCGCACTTGTAAAAAAAGGTTGAAAGAACCCCTTATCAGAGAAATGCTCTGATGTTCAAATAGTATTGCACCAAGCAGTTTGTTTGATAGTATATTGCAGTTGCACTATACGTTACCGCTTTCTCAGTCAAATTTTACGTTCATTGCGTGCCAAGCCACATCTTAACTTTTCACCATCTGTCTAACACAAACCACCATCTTGCTCCATTAAAATGGATGACCCTCATCTTCGTTCAATTCCTCCTCCCAAGATGAAGACATCACAAGCCCGCAGACACCTGGTGGACACTGCGATGGTCCTTTTGAAGATCGTTGATGTCGGTTTGCAGGTACTCCTTACCACTATCCTTTCCTTTGGCTTTGAAGGCGTGTTAGATCCCCACCTGGGAGTCGGTGGTAAACTCTTTCAAGAGGGACATGACTATCTCTTGCAATGTGGTGGTCGTGGATACAGAGTCTTGGGAAAGGGCTTCGGTAAGTTCGCTCCTCTCTTCTGCTTTCCCATGTACTATGCTGACTCGCTCTAGGTACATCGCTTCTCGCTTTTATCACCATCTTGATCCCTGCTGAGACATATGCCGCCTTCTGTTGTTACGGTATTACGACGTCATCTACGAAGGCGAAGAAAGCTCAATTGTTACATGACATCGGCATCAAGTCGAGGACTTCCCGCCCTGCGTCTGCATTGATCATATCCCCGTCCACTATCGCATTCTCGGCTTTCATTCTCTCTCTGTCCCTTCTATGGGCAGAGACGGATGCCTTTTGGTTTCGGGTTGCTTCTCCTCTTGGTTGGTTCTTCAAACTTATGCTTCCATGGAAACCCCATGTTAATAAAATCTTATGGTTTTCGTTATCATCTACAATGCCATCGAACGTCACCACAACGCATCTGCGAAATAATACATTCAACGACAAAAACTCCTTATTGCCGAAATCATGCAACTCAAGACAGAGCGACAAGAACGGGAAGATGTCAAAGAAGCACCCTCAGAGAAAGCTGTAGACTCTGCAGATTTTGTTCACCAATTTCAGAGTACTGTTGAACGTATCATGAAGGTGAGTCAAGAAGTGAACAAGTTCAAGTAAGAAGCAGGAAGTAACTCTATAAAGCGAAAAGGTTTTGTAAATACCAGAGCCAATCCACGAGAGCCAACTGCTGGGGAGGATTTGAAGGACCATGTTAGAAAAAGTGATAATTCTGTTGTTCGATTTCGATTTCGGTACCGAAAACTTGAGAGACTTCGTGACAACCAGTTGGTAGAAGCCATGGCGACAGTAGAGCAGCGCCCAGAAGAAAATAAGAAGGGAGAGACTATGGAGGAGGAGACATCAACGAAGCTTGAGAGCGACGATGGCGAAGATGGAGAGTTGGTTTGAGCTTTGTATTATTTCGGCGTGCCTGATTGGTATTGATATTGGTATTAAAACCAAGATACTGTTATGATGATGGTATTAAGCCATTGGGAGATTGAAAGCAGTTAGCTGAAGTATCTGAAATTACTTCACCTTGATCAATCACAATAATATATGGTGAATTACTCCCTTAATGATTCAAAACGATGTGATAACATTGTTCTTGCACTCCCATTTGAAAAAGAACACGTCGGCACATAACCCTGAACCACCCTTGCTCAACCTCCACCAAAACCATCATTGCCATCACGAACCACGTTGTTTTAAATCAGCTCTTTGAACATGGAATTCGTACCACCAGAACTCATTAAGCCACTCTGCATTGAGCTTTTTACTTTCCCATCTGGCCATCCATCCCCTTTTGCGAGAAAGTGTACTACTATAACTGCACTTTTCAAAGTCCTCGCCATATTAATATTCCTCTACATCGGTAATTTACAAAAAGGAATCTGGCCTATCAACTTAGGTATACTCCTCCTACTTATTCCCGCACCACCAAAGTTCTTTCTAACGATTCTATACAGTTGCCGCCGTTGTCCTCGTTGACCACTTAATGGCCAAAGGAAGCCAATCCCTCCAATAATGGCGCACAGATGCAGCATTTCGCCAGATTATGGAGTTGAAGTTCACGTTGAAGTTTGGGGAGGGTCGAATTGCTTATATGTGATTTGAATGGGGCTTTTTTAGGGTGATAGTATGCTGTGGCTTAGGAGGGGAAGTTTCTGTTGGTGGGACTCGGGAATTGGCGGTATTGAAAGGAGGAGTAAATCATCTGGACATGGGGGGGTCTGTGAAGTTGTTAGAGGGGAGATACAGCTGGTATACTCGCTCAACTAAATCATCACCACTTAAGCGAGTCGAACTACCAGTTCCTCTGTCGCAGTGATATCTTGGAAACAGCTTCCATCCTCGTAATTGACCTCCCAGTAGCATCCCAGCACCAACCCAGCGATCTGGATATACAAGCAGAACCCTGTGAATAAAATCCAAGCATGTCACGTGAAATAAAAATGTTGATTGGATATCTTTCGTCTCATGTTCCACAAGCTGTCAAACGCCAGAAATAACTTTCGTCAGTCTCAGCATAGTTTCACCGAAAAACTTGCGCCATCCATAGCGAAAATATTGAATGCTTGATACAAATAAATCCTCGCTCTTGGTTTCACTCTTGGCAGGATAACTTTAAACGATAGTTTCACGAGAACCTTTTGCTGAGGGTCCTGCCATCTGATCATGGGACGTTGAGATACTCGCAAAGAGAATAAGAGAATGTCAGAACATAGAATGCATCAGATGAACGAATGATGAAGTTGTAAAAATCTTTGTAGATTAAAATATAAATAGCTCAACTGTCTGGTGCTCGCTTTCAGTTGTGGTCCACCGAGGTTCCATCTTTCGCAAAATTTGCTGAACTAATTGTTGTAAAAAAAAATCAATGCGCTGAGGGTATATAAGATTATTAAAAAGTAGCTGCTGCAAGGTTGGTGTTGAAGTTGGCGTCTTTGAATGGGACGTTGGCGGCTCCGAAATCAGTGTTGGAGAGTGCAGTTTGGGCAGCAGAAGTAAGCGACTCCCATGCAATCAAAGGCTGTTGGCCTCCAACAGTAGAAGTGAGGCCACAGGCGTGGTTCACTGGCCAAATACTTTCGTACTTGATTGCGGCACCGGTTCCGGAAAGGGTGTATCCAGAGGTGGCACAATCCCATCCACCGTGAGCCGAAGGGCATACAGCCAGAATATTGGCGGCTGTAGTTGCGCTGGCGCTGGAGAGCCAGACGATAACTCCTTCCCAATCATGACGATGTCCAAGTCCATCGGATGGCTCATCCTTGGGGAAATACCTAATGAAAATTAGTAAATCACATCTGGTTGTCGGAAAGTTCAGGACTTACCAAGAGTACATAACAGCATATCTACCATTGGATGCAGCACCACGAACATAAATCTGACCAGTAGAACTGCTGCATCCACCATTGCTTGAGCCAGAGGTTTGAAGTCCACCACTTATCCAAGTTAGATTTTGATCTCAATATTCTAAGAAGAAAGAGACATACCCTGTGTTACCCGCAGCGTCCACAGCTGGAAATGGGACACATCCATTCACAACTTTGAGGAATGGTTGATAAGCTTCATAAACGGCGCCGACAGTGCCACTGGGGACGGTCTCTGCAAATCCTACAACACTGTGAAGGTGTTAGTTTGAGTAGGTGTATAAAATTTATAGAGAAGACATATGAGTGTAAAATAAGCTCGGGAATGTGACTTACGCATCATGGGAAATGACAGCCCTTCGTTCAACGGGTGATGAGCTAACTGTGGTGGAAGCCAAAAGTGCAGCAGAAAACTGGAGGAATCTTGAGAGAACAGCCATTGTAAGAATTGGAGATGCGATAAAGCTTGGATTTGAGATGATCTTAACAGAGCAGGGGAAGGTTAGTACTTATACTAAGAATCTATGCCTGCCCCGCAAACAACTTTGTAGACCAAGGGCGAAGGGTCACAATCGGGAGCTCTTTATCACATTCTCAACGCAGATCAAGATCGAAGTACATCCCAGCTCCCCAAGATTCGGACAGACGGCCGTAATAGGAAACATGATCGAAGATACCTTGCGCATGGGGGGAGAAGCCGCATACAGACCCACTACACCCTAACAAGCGTCAGGCACGATATGCGCAGTGCAACGGTCATTCAGGCGCAGTAGATTTCATGGTAAACTTTGATATATTAATTATTTCCAACGACGGAGACAACCCATAACTATCGATTATGACAGATAGAGAGGGTTTCATTTCTCCGTGGTTGTCGTTGACATCGCGACATCGGCAACTTCCGAGAAAAGGGAAGCAAAATTTGCTTTTTGTAACGGCCCAGTCTAACTGGATTCAACCAAATGTTTACCAGTCATGTGAGAACTCGGACCTCATCCCCACATAGGGAAGTTAATGGGAGGAAATAAGCATAGGGGTTGTGGGTAAATTCCACGGCAATAATTCTTGGATGGTTAAAAGGCCTCAACATGTTGGGTTGGTGGATATTTTGATTTAAAGGGAGCTAGTATAATAGAGTTCACATGTGTTTGTTCTGTTGTTGAGTTGATAGCAGGGGTTTGGCCACGTGGTTTGGCTCAGTTATGGAAATCAGATATTGAACATGCACGTGCACGCAGTTATTAACATTATTTGCTCTTATAAGGGGCTAAGCTTTTAGTCAAAAACAACCTTAACACCAAGGGGGCAAAGAGTCAATGAGATGAATAAGGCATTTATTTACCTTGTTGATCTCCCAAGGCATAAAGTGCCAACTGTTTGGGTGCAACCATGTGGGCATAAACTGACTTCCAAGGTTGTTAAATTACATATGCTGGATTCTGGAAGACCAGATGACTTGACCAAGAACGAACGAACCAACTTCGTAATCTCATTTCTTTTTTTCTACAAGCTCTGATTCTTGATCTCATTCTTGCAAGTCAACGGAGATTAAATCAATAGCATAATATAGCATAAAGCCGTGCGTTGAGGTTTTTGACCTCTCATAAACGTTTCCCCTGGTCGCGCGAGAACAGCACGTCGACAGGGATCGACCTCTTATTGGTGCTGCGCAGAACCCCTCTTTCTCAACTCCTCAACTTTCCCATTTTCAAGTCGTCGTCATCAACTTTTGGTGTCCAATTGATGTAAACCTGGAAGAAGTATTCCCTATTATTACATAGTAAATTTAGAAAGAATAAAAGTTTTTATCCCGATGTTGTTGCATTTTCCCCACACTTTTTAACGGCCTCAGATGTTCGCGAAAGACAATAAAAGCGACGGAAAAGCCTCGCTACTAGGATATCAACGTTGTCAAGTATATAAGGATTTATCCAAGATATTCTTATCGAGGATCCTAGCAGCGAGCTCTTGATTTTCTGGCTTTCATGTTTTTATCACTCAAATTATTACAAATTATTCCAATTATCTCTTCAAGTTAAGCCAGAAACAATGAAGTTTCAGAGCTTGCTGCCGCTTTTCTTGTTTATCGCGAGATCATGCTACCTCAATTGCTTTCTTTTCGGCCCAGGGAAATCCTAGAAAACTCTTTGGTAGTTTCATGAACAAGCTGGCTATTTTCCTGTTCATTTTTACTTGTGGGACGTTCTGTTTTTAGTGTTCAAGTTTGTTGAATAGGGACGAGGACGAACGAGATCTTACTATTCCTACATCTCCATTATACTTCTGGGCATCCCAAATCACCTCGAGACCTGGAAATCAAATTATTTAGGGGTCCTTTTAGGTTTACTTTTGATGCAAAGTTGCGTGAGAAACAGTTTTCTGGATACTCGCATCACATGACTGCAACCGCCATTAGGCTCAACTTTTTATATCCTTCAGTTCATATTTTAGAGTACATAAAACTGACAATATAAACCCAAAACTTATCAGAAATAGCCCAGCAAAGTGTAACAAAACGCTAGAATGTCAGAGTCACATGACCGTAGTTTTTCCGAGAATAATCCGACCAGCGGTGTAGCGCCGATTTAATCACATTCTTAATTCTCAGCCAAATCAACAACCACTTACTTGAAATATCTTACACTTCACACACTATCTAATAACACTCTTAGAGATGGACTGAAATTCTTGTTATATTTTTACGATTTATTTGGCGCGTTTTTTCTTCTACGTGGAGATCATGTTACACAATAAAGCGACAGTATTCTCTCTCGTTGTCCCGACTCTCTAGAGTGATTCACGATAATTTACCCGGAGAGTTAGGTAATCAAACTACATTATTTTAAATCACCTAGGTCAATCTTCTAAATTATCCTAAGTGTTTAGGTTAATTGCCTTAAATTACCCTAGAGAAATGGAACAACGAAAGAAGTAGGCAGGTGCGACGCTCAGGTATTTGCTGCCGCTTTTACTGTCTATTGCGAGACTCTACCTTCCACCTCGGTTCAACGACATGTCCTTATTTTGACACGACTTCTCACCTTCCTGCACTGCTGCCCAACACATCATCAATCAGCTCGCGCCACACATTACTGTTCATGCCTGACAACATTATCTATATACCTAGTCTTCCAACTTCATTCGGGCGTAAGGGAGGTGGTGAGTTGAAGCAAACCTACGGTCAAATGTTTCCCACAGTGCGATAGTGTGAGCAACATGCGCTGCAGTAGCATGGAGTGTTTTGTTTATGCTCGATTTAACTGATGCTCCACTGACGATTTTACTAGGCAAATTAGAATTGGTTACACCTTTCTAATGGGTTACTGTTGATCCTTATCGACGAAATTCCCGAAGAAACCCTTTGAAGGACATTCCAGGATGACTGGCGCTTAAATAGGAGGCTTTCTTCTCAACCACACAAACTCGTGCCACCTCAGGAGCTATCTGCCTTGGTGGCGTAGACCCCGTAGGAAAGCACGATACAACTCAGACATAAGCATTATTAATGCCCCCTTTTCAACAAAAACAAGGTTCAAGGATTGGTTGCAAAATAACCTCAAATCGACGGGGAAAACACACATAACGCCATCATTAAATCAAATTACTTCCCGCTATCAAGCCATGCAGATTCGAAGTGTCTGACATGACGTCGGCTTTGACGCATTCTGATCCGCATACTCCTTCTTTCCAAGGTGTTCTTCTCCATTTGCATCTGGATGCCTCCGATTTTACTGAACTCGGGATTGGTTTTGTTGACTTCATATCTCGCTAGGTCGTCATCCGCCCATGTTGGCAACGAAAGGTGCTCTGAGGAAAGCATAGCACTTCTTGAAAATACATCAGCAAGTGCTTTTGTGAAAAAGAGCCGAGTTATGTGCTACCTCCAGATTGTGCCGAAGGTCTGTTGGGTCCTGGTGGGTCTACCAACAGGTGTTACTACTGCAAAATCGGGTTCCACTGTTATGCTGATTTGTTTTTGACGCGACATCCTTGGAGGTATTGAGATGTCAAAGTTGATGCAGTTGTCTATTTTCTTGTTATTCCCAAGCGGTATCGGGGCTGTGGTACCCGAATGAAAATGTAGGCAGAGAGTGGGAGAAGAAGTCGAAGGGAGAGTTTGAAATACGAATTTTCAAGCTCTGGGATTTATATGCTCAATTGTTTACGCCCGACTTCTAGGTGGGAGTACAAGTCACATCTTTGACTATGCCTCATTCAATCCCGTCTCTTCTATTTTCCCTTCCGCAAATTAGAAGTCCTTGCATACGGCTGACGAAGGATCCAGATATGAGGACCTCTCGGTCCTCTACTTCATGCAGGGTATTATCCTATCATCCCAGTGTGTGGCAAGGGGATGGAAACACAGCGTCGACTGTCGAATGAATCGCAAGGTAGCACAGAACCAGTTGCGATGAACCCCAAGTCCGAGCTTCGAAATCCCGTTGAAATATCTGATAGGGCTGAATTTTACTTTTGTTGCCTTAGCCAATTGTTAGCTCTCTGCATTCTCGTACCCCGCTTTTTTGGTTTTCGTCCCTGTCGATTTTCTTTTTTTGGCGAACCACTCGTATCTATTCCACAGACCGCCACGATCCTGCATGCGATATGCGATAGATTGACGCTATATCTAATCGGAATGTGGAGAAATCTGTGCGGCCATGGTCTGTGATATCTCTTTTACCAATGTTATAGGTGTCTCACGATGTCATTGTCGAGATCCCATAAGGAGGCCTCACCAGGGGGTGCAGGAATTCGTAACTAGTCAAGAGTCGAATATTTCCACGTTATTCTCTTAATTGTTCGAGCAAGACTCGGAGAATTAATTCGATTTTCTTACAAAGCTCGAACAATTGGTCCATGCTACCTTTATTATCTAAAAGAGTTGGGAGAATTTGTAGAGTGCCAGGCGCCTTGAACTGCCGTCACAAAGTGCTGCAACCCCTAGTGACCTCATAGGTCGAAGACGTTTCTGAGAAACAGAGGTTCTCTCTAGATCACTCTTAAATATCTCCCGCAAATACCACACTTTTTGAAATACCTCCGTCGAACTCCAGGTCTATATCATTTCTTCCTATCTGAAGCCTCGTCCCGATCAGGGTAGAATTTCCCAGCCTATCAGCATTCACTTTACCGATTTCACACGTGGAAGCCTATCAACGATACTTTCCCATCAACGTGGCTTGAGTTTGCATACATCGGCCCGTTGGAACGATTATTTGGCCGAGATGATGCGGGAACAACATTTTATTTTCTTGTTAGAGCTAGCATTTCTCCCTCTGTTATACTTTGAGCCTCATTACTGCCTCACTTCTATTGACTCAGGTCATTAGTTGCAGTACAGCACTGTTGGATTGGTTAGATCAAAGAACCATGGAGCTCTTCCTGAAGAATTCCAATCGGGATCCTCAGATACCCATGTTTTAATATAACTAGGCCATTCCATCCGTAATCATCATATCATTTCTCGCTGTGCGAATCGCACGTCTATCAATATCCAAAGATGGGACCAAATTCTATGGCGCTGCAGTATTGAACAGAAAACTATTCGTCAGTGATCACGATCCCACCAAGCCCATGTACTGACGACATTGCGTTGCATTGCGATTCTTAAAGTTTCAGTATGGTGGACAGTGTACAGCCTCAAGCTGTGCAGTTGGGTGTCATTACAGCGAATATGCAACCCACACGTTGGCCTGATGGATCTTTAGCAGATCTACCACCCAATATTCTCCGTATGGGCTCGTCTTTGCTCTAGTCGCCATAACCTCGATGTGAGAATCTCCGGCGAGTTATTAAAAGCTAAAGAAATAGATGGGGCTGTACATATTTGAGGTGCCACCATCAGTTGTGCAGCTTGTCGTACTCCACCACTTCGTTGGGTCCCTACGGTTGGAGCCCGGAGGGAAACCCCGACCACCTGATGTTAAAGAATTCTGCCCATGTGCTACGTCCACAATCTGCAAAGGGTCTCAGTCTGGCCCGTTCCCATGCGGCCCCATCGACTTGTCAAAGGTGACATCGATTTTGATACGATGTGTTCGGGGGGAACAGCCGTCTGTTGAGATGTCTAACTTTTTGGGGTTACATTTCAGGCTTGACAGAATGGAATTGCTCTGCACCCCGTCACCCACCCTCCCGTCTGCTTTCAGCTACAAGCTATTTGAGTGGATTCAATCCTTCGTCACATGAACTATATTTCACCATCATTCTGGCACTTTGAAGCTTACATTGAAATACTTGAACAATACAGTAGTAACACAACAGCCCAGGTCTCTCCGGGTGCACCCTTTCGTGCGCTAACCTCTTTCTCGATCGACCATACACACTTTATACGTCTCCAACCTTTCTCAGCATCCTCGTCGCACGGCGCCTTCCCCCAGCTATTTTCTTCCTCTCACGGGAAGTTGTCGAAGTCTCCAGGTCGGTGGTCGGGTCGTTCCTGAAGTTAGGAGTGTGCGCATTCATTTCGTATTTTCGAATTTCTTCGTCAGCCCAAGTTGTTTTGGAGAAGGCGTTGTATGATCTATCGATTCCATTTTTAGTTGGTCGTCATCCTGGTGGTTTCTATGTTTCAACTTACTGGGTCGTGGTGATGTTTTCGGATCCTTGGCGAGGATTCCCATTTTCCGGAGATTGAGACATTGAAGAAAAAGGAGTTATTGCAAACCTCGAAATCTCTACGCGAAGCTAAATGAGGCCGAATTTAGCATAATTTGATCAATCTAGTCAAGTAGGAAACAACCAACATATTTCTGCCTCGAAGAGTTCGTTATCAACCGGCCGAAACAAGTGAGAGGGATTCCGCTTCCTGAGTGCTTTTCGGACACGACACCGACAGAACTGGGAAAGAATCAACTTTGTGGCATTCATATCGTCTTTTTATACTCCTTCCTTGGGCTCAAAAGATCAAGATGCAATTGCACCCAAGGCATGTTTGAATCTGGAGTTGACACCCAAAAGGCACACTTTCATCAACTACACCGCTAAACGTTTACCAAGGATTGGGTAGGAAGATACTATGGAGGTTGCATGCCATTGTTGTATATTCAGAGATTGTTGTAGGTGTGCTCAGCCCCATACAATACAAAACAAGAATTCGCCTCACCTTTACAGCAAATCGCGAGAGCAGATTTTAAAGTCTAGAAGAGGACACGTAACTACCAACATCACTGCCAACGCTTGAAATCAGTTTTTTTTCTACACCTCCTTTTCAAAGTGACCATTGCCAGCCTCGTTCTCCTCGGACGTCTCAACAGCCAATTGATTTTGTATGTATAAAGCAAGCCTCATTCAGCAATTGAGTTTTCTCATACAAATGAAATCGTGATTTTGGTTTTCTACAAGCAACTTCTAAGCCACCACCAACCTATCAATCCTCCGTTTATCAGCCGCGGTCAAGGCCCAAAACTACCCAACTCTCGTCACACAACCAAATTGGCGGAAAATTTCCGACGCCTGTAAGATTGGTCATTGTTTGGGGTCTTACGTACCTCCAAGATCTGGGATTGAGAGATGTTCCTGCAGCTTTTCCTTTTTCCTCTACACCGTACTCTTTTCCGGTGAGATGAGCGGTCGGGGATCTTGTAGTATTCTTTTATCCTCACGAATTATTTGGTTTACCAGGTGTCTGTGAAGCCCATTTAGAGTGGCTCCAGATAGTCGACTCTGAATACGGTGGGCCCCAATCGTCCCTATAAGGGTTTTGAGGCTCAAGTGCTTGGAAGATCGGCTTACCACGTTGCGTAATAGTCTTAGACATCGGCCCACGCACACCTACCAAAAGACATCGTGCAGGAAGTTCTCAAATAATTGATTAAGTTATATGGGTAGAGCAGAGGCTCTTTATCAGGTGTACGTTGAACTACGGTCGAGTCTCCGGGCATTAAATCTTCATCGTGCATACACTTACTTGAATTGAATGTTCTGGTGCCTGGTAGAGCGATCTTGCACGTTAGTTGGAGGTGATACATTGACGTTAGAGGATGCATTTTCAATATTTCTATTCTTTGCACTTTTAAGTTGCTTTGCAGAGTGCAAAGACTAAAAACATGAATTATAAGACTATAATGTTATTCTCCAACCTTGGAACTTCATTCCTAAGAGCCAGCAAAAAGAAAAACAAGTACCTTTCGCTAAATAAATACACTCAGCTTAAAAGATGAAACATTCAAGCACAGTATGGGAATCTTTCGGGGGTTTCAAGTACCTGTCAAGTTTCAGCTGCGAATAAAAATAACTAAAGCACGAAGATATGAAAACTTACTTAAGGAAGGGTTTTGGTTTCTTCGACAAACTATTCTGTATTGTTATCTATTGAGCCACTTGATACCAACTTTCTTTGCCGTCAAAGTGCTCACATTCGATGAATTTGAGTATACTGAGAAAACTCTTGGGTGAAACCTTCGTATACAAGAACAGGTCTTCCTAGGGATTGGGAAAATCCTTTGAAATATGACCCTGTTTCTTGTATGCTTGTACGAGGACACTTCGGGTAAGCAAATTCGTTGATAACTAAAACTTGCAGGGGGTGAAGAAAAGAGATAGGCCAAGTAAGTAGTCCTCTCCAGGTGCATCTAGTTTTGTAAGCCAAAAGAAGCAGCACAAATCAAGCTGGTCCGCGCATTCCCTCATCCGTTCGTAGCGAGGCCTAAAAGGAGGATATATTCGGGTTGCTCTCCTGGGAGTACGAGGTGTTTGCGTGAGTGTATTTTGATAAAGTTGGTGGATTTAAAGTTAGTGAAGGTACATTTCCAAAATCCACAGCCACTGGAGTTGTGTTGAAAGTAGGGTTACATTTCTGCAATTGATCACCGAAAGCTTTTCTGTTGATCTCTTCGTGTACCGTGAGCATTTCAGTAGTAAGGTTGTCAAAGGATGTGTTGTTCCAAAAGTTTATAGGAAGAGGCGGAGATGGCGCAAGGGGATTGAAAGATGATGAATATCGTGACTTTGACTGGGCAATTTGAACGTGCTGTCGCCTGGGGGTGAGTCTGCTGGTTGAAGTGTTTCCAGACGAAAAACCGAATAAGTCTGTATCTATCTTATAAGAACAAGGTAGAAGCGGCAGGGTTGGTGGCTCCTTGTAGCGAGGTGAAATCATGCGTCCAAGCCTTGAGCTGAGTTGTATCTTCAACAACGTCCGCAACATCTGTATCAATCGGATCGAGTTCGACCATTGGCATATCAAGGTTATTGAAGACCGCTTGATCGGACATACTTTTGCAAATTCTGGTGATGCTGAATTGGAACTATGGACTATTTGGAAACACGTACTCTCAGGAATTGAGGAAAACGACAATTCAAGTAGTAGAAGGTATTCGGGGAAAGTTGAGAAGGAAACTGGTTGGCTGAAGAAACCAGCCAGCCGCCTGTTAGCGAAATCAGCCAATGAATCAACCCTCCCACAGGAACCTCAGGAACCAACACTAGGCTTGTAATGGAAGTGATATTTTTACCGATCGAGGAAACCTCAGTGATTGGCTGGATCGCTCAGTAGGTGGCGTAGCTATTTTGGACGTCGCTAGGTGGATCAATCAGCGAACCAAGAAGTTTGTCGTTTCTTAAGTTGTAAAGAATGAGACAACAAGTTCCGTTGCCGGCCCCCAAAACCGCAGCATGTAGTACTGAGAGAGAGGGAAGATTTTAGCTTTGAAAAGAAAAATTGATTCCACCCAACAATTTTACTTTGTTTCTTCAGCAATCTTTATTTTCCAAAACGGTAGGAAACTGGCCAGAAACGAGGTTGCAGAGATCCTTCAGCTAACTAGTTGGTATTAGACACAGAAATCTTTATACCGATTCCTTTTCTTAATTTCCGCCATAGTCGCAAGAGGAATGGCAAAATGCCGCCATCATATTCTTGTCAATGCTTCTGTTATCGGTGGTATTGACCCCAATTGGGTGGCTTATATAGAGGAATTGGATTTCAATATGTAATTTCTTCTTTTTAGATGATTATATTTAAAATTTGACAAGTGACTGACAGGTATTAGCTACAGCGGAACTCGCTCTTCCTCCCTTATCTCAGGGCTCTGTCACTCACGAACAAAATCTTGAAGAAGGAATTGCTCTTGAAGAAACTGGAACCACAATAACTCATAACAGAGGGAAAGGGCATAGGATTCAGGAGAAGACAGCTAGAGGTTGGGGGTGGCTGCACCTTTGGTATAGGAACAAGGCAGTAGTCGAGATTTTTGAACAGCCGCTAGTTCTTGTCTTTCTATAAACAACACAAGGCGTTTCAAGTTACAGTCATAACTGGTATGTCCGAACACGGATCATGGTAGTTGAAAAACTCAAGTCACAAGAGAGATTTGACTTTGAATAATTACAAGTATCATGAATGAGAACTTAGAACACTGACAATGTGAACCAAGTGTTTTTGTCAGTTGTAGAAATAAATTGAACAACTTGTTTCTTAATGACACACAGTTGGAGGAAGAAGCGAGGTTTTCCCATTTTCCAGTTCTTTACTGCAGTTTTCATAAGTGTGGTTATGAGACCAATCATATCACTTCAAAGGTGAGTGAATGAAGTAAGGCTTTGTAAACAACCCTCATTAGTAGATCATTAAGAAGCATCTGATCAATTTGAACCCCGCCTTAGTTATTCACTAACCAATGCTTTGACCAAGGGACAAAGTCTAAAACTCACACAACCTACGCATACTCTGAACTTCCATCCACCCCAACACGACGTCGAAAATGGCCAAACAAGACTCACCTACGGAAAGGTTCCCTTCCATAGCGTCAGGGATCCCAGCTTCCTCAAGAAGAAACAACCAAACAAAAGAAGCCATAGTCCGACACAAAAGAGTCCCAAGCATAACACGAATACCACCAACCCTAAAAAGCATTCTCTCACCGAAGCTTCCAGTATCAAATACCTTCCTTAATTTCCAGCGAAATGAATCTCTGCCACCTACACCACCGATACCAAACCTTCCCCTCCCTGCGATACCAGAATTCAGCTACCTCTCGCCAATGAGGAAAGTGCTACCGCCTCTACCCTCGAATCCAACGGCGAACACAAAGCAGAAAGGTTTAGCAGCGGTATGGAAATGCTTTCATTGCGGTCGCAATCTCCCATACATGGGTGTGCCACCAGGTCCTTTTCCAAAATGTTGTGGAGAGGAGATGCATCCACCAGAAGGCTGTAATTTGAGGGTCTGCGAGATTTGTCATTATCAGGAGATTAAAATGGATGTTGCCAGTGATTATAGGTGTCCGACGAAACGAATGGGAACACCGAGTTTGCTATGTTCGGGGTATTATACGGAGAAGGAAGATGGGTGTGGTGGATGGATGGTTCAAAGTTGGAGGATGAATGGCGGTTGGGATGAGGATGGAGATTTGGAAGAGGCGATCGATGATTTGACTGAGGTCGGAGAACTAATGCCTGCGAGCCTATTGGACAGGAGGAGAGTATTTGGGATAGAGGCAAAATAGCGGATGGTCGAGGAAGAGTCGAAACGGGGATCAAGGTGTTAGAAAAGAACATCTTAAAATAATCTCTAATGGATAGAGAACCGGATTACAATGCTCCTACTTCATTCGAAAGAAGACAAGTTCTGGATTTGAAGGGGCCTCGCTTAATGTTGGCTAGACTTGGAGAGAGTTCCTCGCCGGATAATTCTGATTCTATTTCCTTTGCAGATGATTTTGTTTTCCAGGCACAGGTTCTTGTTAGCCTCTAATATGTGTAATCACTCTTCTTCTGCGGGGTAGTTTTCGGATTTCCAAACGTAGTCGGGGAAGAGTGAGGAGTATCGCTACATACTCCATGTGCTTTCTTTTATCCTGGGTTATTTGTTTTTTTTTTTGGATAGCCATGGAATTCTTGCAAGAAATCAATGGACAAGGCAGCATGACAAGCCAAATAGGGGAAAACTCTTTCTGTTCTTTTCCACCTTTGGCCTCAAGTAGGGATAATTATTGAAAAATCGCCAAGACCAACAAGCTTTTGTTAAATCTGAAACTCAGGCACTGAGAAAGTATATATATATCGACAACTTTCAAGAACTTCCAGCCTCAAGTATCAAATCTCAAATCTCGAAACCGACCTCGGTGACATGAAGCCCAAAACAGCCCACAAGCGGGGTCAGCGGGGTACCCTGAAGCCGCGGAAAACCCGGGCTTGATCATCGCAGTGCGATAACACAAATCCCCCTTATCTTCTCACTAAACCTCCCCTCCAACTTTCTCCCAACCCTCCTTCCCTACCCCAATATCATACACCAAAATGGCTTCAACAACAACCCTCAAAGTCCCCCATCTAGGCGGCATAACCGCAGGCTACACCCTCTCACCCCCAGCCTATGACCCCACAAAACCAACAGTGCTCCTCATGAACTCCATGTGCACAACCTCCTCGCTCTACAAAACCCAGTTCGAGGACCCCAAACTCACTGATGCCATGAATCTGTTGGCTGTTGAGCCTCTAGGACATGGCGCTACGAGTTGTCCAACCGAGAATTTTACATATTGGGATTCGGCAATTATGGCGTTGCAGGTTCTGGATGGGTTGGGGATTGATAAGGTCTTTGCGTTGGGGACCAGTCAGGGGGGTTGGGTGGTTATGAGGGTGGCTATTTTGGCGCCTGATAGGGTATGTTGTTTCTTTTAGGGGGGTGGTGGCGGGTTCTTGGCGTGGTTTTTGCGCGAGACTAATTCGTGTCTAACTTGTAGATTCTTGGTGTTATGCCACTTGGAACCTCAATGGACTATGAATCTTCCTACTCGAGAACAAAAGGTTGTTGGGATCCAGCTCCGGCTTTGAACCCGTTTGTCGAAAAATGGACAAGTGCCACAGAGACTCCTGATTTTATCGTGGACGATGTGTGGTGTGGGATGGTTGGTGGTATCGGATTCGGAGCCAGTGGGACACCGGAATTGAGTGCATTCTGGACAAAAACCCTAAAGGAGGTGTATAGAGGTGACGAGGGAAGGAAGAAGGCCAGAATGGCAGTTATATGTCTTTTGACAAGAGATAGTCTCCTGTTGAGACTTGGAAGTGTAACATGTCCTGTTCACTGGTTACAGGTAAGTCCATATCCTTCCCTTTTGAAAACCAATTATTAACCAACTATCAGGGAACTGCGGATGTTCCTTACGCAACGACGATCCAACACGAACAAATCAAATTGTTCACTTCATCCAAAGATGCTAAAGTCGTTATGGTTGAAGGCGGAGCTCATTATCTCAATGCAACACATCCCACCGAGGTCAACGCCGCTCTTTTGGAAATGGTTAACAAATATAAATAGATTTCGTTGTCATATAGCTCAAGCGTAGAGTGTAGATATAATTTGCTTATTCTCCTTTTTAGTCTGCTTTCCAATAATGCCGTTGAACCCTCAGACTTCAATACTAGCTGCCGTTGATGGCGGAGGGGAAGGTCTTACCACACTTTGGCAGCTTGCGGGCCGTCCTGACCCCAAACCAAAATGCCATGACCCGTCCAGCCCGTCCTATTCAGTACAAGAAGACGGTACATGATTGAGGAAGACTGAGCCTTTTGCTTTCTTTCGATTTGGTAAATATACAGTACATTATTGGTAACATTCTATATTTACCTCCCCCCACTTTTAAAATCCCCATCCCAATCCGGTTCCAGTTCCAGTTCCTTTGTTTCCTTTACCTCCCCCCCGTTGTAACCTGCGTAAAGTTCTTACGCACAGCAATACTGTTTAGCGGAACCTCATCAGCACTATAGCTGTCTGTCCTCCTCCCAGATACATTAGCCGTAGTAAAAGCCCCATGCGTCGGTCTCAAATCTTCATCCACCGGCGTACGACACCCCTCCGAACTAACATATTTCGATTCATCAGGGAGATACTGTGGACAATCTCGGAGTCAGTATTGCCATTTCTAGAAGTAAGTTTGAGGAAGACTAGGAGGAAATAGAGTTGTCTAAGGAGGGAATGAGTTATCCGAGGAGGAAACAGTGTCTCAATCCTCCTAAAACCTAGAGGAGGGAAAAATAACTCGGAGAATACCCACGTGAAAAGCGCCCTGACTATGTCTTTTACTCCCCCCATGGTGACCCGAGACCGAGTTATCTGGAACTATACGTCCGTTACTGGATAAGCCGCTTTTAGAAACGTTGGTCGATCCAAGCATGGGTGATGGTGCTCTCATCCCGCATTTTTTACCGATGAATTGGAAGGCTGGTCCCATGGTTGGAAGACACGCGCTGACGATTCCGGCTGACATTTCGATTGCTGTCCAGCCTACTGTATGGGCGAGTGTGTATGTCGGGTCTGCGGAACTGTAGGAGAAGAGGACTGAGAAGCGGTAGGCGGATGCGAAGATGACGCTACATAATTCAAGTAAGCTTTTATCCAAAAATGGCACAAGAATGCGTTGCATAAATAGCAAGAGGGCACTTACAAACTACCAAGACCAAAGGCACAAGTAATTGCAATCTTCTCCGTGGTCTTCAATTGCAACTTCCACACCTGGGGGATAGGAAGTATCAAAGTCGCCAAATCACTGACAATCGTGGAAAGTGCATTAGCAATCCAAGTACCAACCTGATTGATGCATCTCCCAGGTATTTCCGGGTACCAAAGTTTCTGAACCGGAACGCAGATGAAGATGAACACTGCAATAAATTAGTATACGGGGTTCTCAATTTAACTCGGGAGCAGAAAGAAGCGCGTAAAGATGAAAGCTTAATCTCGACCACTAAAAATAACAAAGGAAAAGGTTGCTTACAGAAGGTAACGCATATAACCCATGCAATGATAAAAGATCCAATGATATACGCCCATTTCTTGAAGTACGGGAAGCGAAAGATCCGGTAATACATCATCAAAAGACTCAATTTAGTCCAGACGAGATTAAAAGCATAAAGAACTTCCGCAACGACAAGGAGCTTTGCCATCAGAACGATTTTGGGAATTGGAACGGCATCGGCGTGTAGCCCCATTCCGCAGGAAAGCATTCCAAATATGAAGCCTACAACGACGAGATTCCAAGCCTGTTATTTGGCGTTAGTAAAAATCAATCGAGGTATTTCTTTGAGAAAATAAATACCATAGACCATAATATCATCCAATCATCCCACCAAAGAGGCTGTCTCTTCGCATATCTCGACAGCAATCTCAGAGCAACACAAACAACCGCCAAAATCGTAACTGCGATGACAGTCTGCATCGTCCATGGCTGTAAATTAGAAGCCTCGGAAACCATCTTGAACAACCCTGTACTTTTCGTACCCTGAAAGCTGCACCTCTCCACGATCAAAAGAAAAATAAGGTTAAAAAAAACAACCCGAGAACTAGAATGCACCTAGAGTGCAACGTTCGTACAGAAAGTATAAATTCATGAACGCTCTCGACCTCTTCAGGGGAAACATGAACCACTTTCGATCAGTCCATCACAGACCATCTCCTGATCTGCTCATCGCCCACATAAAAGGAAGTTGGTACGAAAGCAGAAGATCCACAAGGAAATGTGACAGGAAGTGGATTTATGGGGATTCCAACACGAGGGTGTTGAATCTATCCAATGAAGGAGGTGACCGATTTTTTTAGGGCATGAGATGCAGTACCCCACATGTAAGGTTTAATTCACAAAGTGACCAAAGAGAAGCTCCCATTCTTTCGCTTGATCTCCTTAGCTCATAAATGTAACATATAATTTTGGGGCCAATGAGTAACCCACAATCCGCGAAAACCAAAGTGCGGCACAGGAGTGTGGGGGTTGATTAAGACAGCATGCAGCTCAACATGCAGGATTTTTGATTGGTCAACATGTGTAAAACTGGATATTTTAAGGTATCTCTCCATAAAAAGCTTCCTCAAAACTAACAAAAATCCATCTCACTTTTGCATCCAAACAACCAAAAAACAACATCGCCATCTCCAAAATCAAGGCAAGTAAAAAAAACACGTAAAAACTCGGCAAACCTGCCAAACCCTTTGGCAGCGGAAGCACCTCGCCGTCCCGAGAATCCACTCTAACCAAGTCGTCGTTTTCGGCACCTGATCCCTGGTCTGGATTTCCGGATTTACCAAGTAAAAATTGCGGAGCAATCTCCTGATTTCGGACCGGAGGTATTTCTCATTTCGAAAGTATGAAACTGCCACCGAAACTGTAAAGTTCTCCAACAGTCGAACTTCAAGAGTTAAAAAGGAAAAAGGATGAACTCGAAGAACTACCATACCCACCTAGTGACTCCTGGAGTGGGCGACTGCTACGAAGAGAGTTCATATCTCGAGGTTTTCCGGCGTAGAACTCTTGGGGGCGAACGACTTCCTGTCGGTGTTGGAGATTGACGTTGGAATCCTGCTAGTTTGGCCTTGGAAAACACTCGCCTCAGTGAGTTGATTTCTGTGACACTGACATCGCGAAAGACTTAACAGCGATTTTGGGAGAGAAGCCAACTATGAATCAGGTGTCGTCCCATCCTCTCTACAAAACATAAATCGAAAAAGACTTTCAATTGATACCTTGAAAACCCTCGAGAGGGAAATTCCCGGTTTGACACTTGCCTTGGTTTGTCTTGGGCACAAAGGAACCACTCCCAATCCCAGGATCGTCAAAACAGTCGATCGACACCTCGCCGTTTTGATGTGACGCCTCGTGCAGCGAAACGGCAATCATCGTTTCCTAATCCCATCCCAAGACGTCCCAATTCGTAAAGGAAAGACACATCAATGTCTAAGAACGCGTAATCTTTTCCTTCTTCCAGACGAAGGAGCAAACTCAAAATTCGGGGGCGAAAACCAAGCACGTGTCGAACGACAGAACAGGAGAACCACACACATACGGCATCCCAAATGCACCAAAGGCCAAAAACTACTAAATCGCAAATCGCAAAGTGTCACTTTTTATAGGTAGAAAATAGAAGTCAAATTTTCTCTCTCTCTCTCTCATTATTCTACACCTACAAAGCTAACTACCCTAGGCCCAAAGGCCTTTACTCTCGTCCTATCTAGTAATCAGATCGGGGGCCATATTGGGTATCACGTGTGTAGGTAGATATTAGTAGTACGTAGCTGTATTTTTAAGAGAACTCACTATCGCATCCATTACTGTCGCATCCTCACTGTGACATCGTATCCTTCCTGTTGTTGACAAGATAGAGGAGGGAGGAGAGAGGAGGGGGAAGGAATAAGATAGTAGATAGCAAGGTGTGACTTCCGACTTTGAGGAGGACTTAACTTGCTCTCTTTATATGAAGATAGAGAGTATATGTGTATGAGAGAATGATAATTCGCGATTTACGCAAGAGCCTTACATAATGATTATCGAGTTCCACTCTAGCTATAAATACTTGACTTTTGCGATTTGCGATTTAGCCGTTTTTGGCCTTTGGTGCATTTGGGATGCCGTAACACAAGAGAAAACAACGAGAAAAAAAGAACCCTCTTTTAGACAGACAAAAAAAAACTTGTAAACAAACGAACTTGTATACGAAAAATTGTGTATAACATTCCCCCCTACACAAAATGCTCAATCTACACCCTACACCCCTTCAACGCCATTCAATGCAAAAAGAAAGAAAAAACGGCAAAAAGAAGAAGGGGGAATTTACATCCCAACCACAAGCATCAACCCATACCCAACACTAATAACCACAAGCAGCGTCAAGAAACTAGCTGGAACCCCGCGACTAATAAAGTGTTTAACCTGCAAGTATCGCTGTCCAGTCTGCGAATCTTCCATCATGATAGCCGCTACATTCAAGTTAGTTCTATTTCTTCCTAAGCAGTTCAAGGGAAAGAAGATGGGAGGAGGAGACATACTCATATTAGGGAACCCTGAAGTAGGAAGTCCCATGGCAGCACTACACATCAACGCACCGCCCATAACGAGTAAATTAGGATGCGGTTCCTCCATCCCCACACCCACACTATGCACCAGCGGTAAAATAATCAACGCCGCAACCGTATGACTGATAAAAGTAGCAACAACCAGAATCAATGACGCAAACACCACTAAAACACCATACAAAGAGAAGCCTTCAACCTCCTTGGTAATAGCGCCTGCAATCGTATGCAGAAGACCTGATGAGTTGACAGCTTTACCCAAGGACAATCCCCCAGCGGCAAGAATGATAATAGTCCATAGGAAATTGTTGAAATCTTCCTTGGTGAGGATTCCAGTTCCGAAGAAGAGGACCAGAGGGATGATGGCGACGACACCCATGTCACCGAATAACCACTCCAATTGATGACTTACACACCAGAGGATAATGGTGCCCAAAGTGACCAATGAGATGAACCATTGCACACCGGAGAATTTATCTTTCACTGGCCGAATTGGAACGATGGTAGTCCCTCTTCCAGGTTGGAAACTGACTAGGAGAATGACCCAAATCAAGAGGATGGAAATGATACCCACTGGAATAACGATGAAGAACCATATACCCCAAGATGGTTGAGGGGTCATGATTTGAAGCGCAACGATATTCTGGGGTGAGGCGATGGGTGACAGCATGCCACCAATGTTAGAGGCAAGGGCGATGCCAAGAATTAAAGCCTTTGACATTGGGGAATCGGCAGGCAGATTTCGTAACATTGGCTGTTGGTGTTAGCGAAGAAGAGATATGCAGTGACGGAAATACAAACCTGTATGATGGAGAAGCATAACACAGGCGCGGCAACATTACTAATCCACATACTTGCAAATGCAGCCACAAACATATTGGCCACAAGAACAGTTCTTGGTCTTGTACCAGCTTTACTGAGAACGAATGTTGCTATCCGTTTAGCAATATCGTATTTGGATAATGCAGCAGCTACAGTAAAGCCACCGAGAAGCAACATGATTACTGGAGTCCACATGGCAGCAAAAATGTACTTAGTTGCAGCACTTGCATCGAGTCGATGGTGTGGTTTATCATCGGAGCGTACAACTCTCAAGACGACGCATAGGAAAGGAATGAGAAGAGATGTAACGAACAGAGGAATGACCTAGTAGTATTAGAATATATAATTCGAAGTAATGAAGTAAAAACTCACCTCAGTAGCCCACAACAGACTGACGAAAACCAACATTGCCAGACAATTTTGTTGTTCCGTTTTTTTCATAATGGGAATGTAGAGCAGGATGAAAAATATCACAATGATCGTTATTAACGTAAGCATCGTCGAGCTCAGCAACCATGTTGGCAACCTGATTCTTCCCACGGGTGTGGAAAGTTCCTTTGTTTCGGCGGTATCCATATCGTCTCCTTGAAGTCGAGCTTTGGCAGGATCATTGTCTTGACCCAATAGGGTTCTTCTCAGCCCCATATTCGCAGCTTGGGCTTTTCGCTCGATTCCAATCATCTCTCGCCAGACAGTATTTCGCTCCCAAACAACATGCTCACGTAAATGTAATCTTAATTCCTTCTTAGCCAAACCAACATCACCTTGCGTAACAACCGTAGCATATGCCTGCTCCATCTTTAAAATATTTTCCTCGACATGGTTTATGGTTTCTGGTCGAAAGGGGTAGGCAGGAGCTACGTATTTCTCGTTGTACATAGATTTGAGATGTCGGTCGAGGATTTTATCGTACTTTTTCAAAACTTTGGTAAATCCCGTTTTGTTGAGCTGGATGAAGGACTTTAACTCGCATAATTGTACATAGAGACTGATTGCCCGTTTCTTCAGAGTGATGCCGGAGGAATATAGAGTAGACATAGCTTGCTCGGCATAATCGTCGTAGTTTTGACTGTTTCGCCTAATGGATTTAATGGATTTGCTGAATTCGGTTGAGCCCAGCATGTTCTCTCGACTTGCATTGCCATCGTAGGGGGCACTCTTAGTTCGTTTTAAACTAGCTCTTGCTTTCTGCAATCCCGTGGTTTCATCATCATCGGAGCCCTCGTCACTATCCTCCATGCCCTCGTCTATCGATCTGCTGATTGTGCTAGGCCTTCGAGCCCTTTGGAAACTTCGGAATATGCTGCCCTGTCGAGTACGGTCGCTTCGGCCGACCCCATTCCCCCTGAGATCTCCTGCGCCATCCTGCTCTTGGTTCTCGTTCTCGTATGAAGCTTCGTCCTTGAGGAAATCCGACACCTCGCCGTAAATCTCCAGCTCTTTAATTTGGTAGAATGAGGAGATTTTCTCGAGTTCGGCATCTAATGCTCTTTGGAAAGCTGGATCTGGGTTATCGGATTGTATGAGGGGGGAACCTTCGGCATCTTCTTCCCCAGTAGCTGGGCGGTGGATGGTCTTTTCGAGCTGGTAAATTCTGGAAATAATCAGTCCACGGCTCTCCAACTTTTCCCCCGCGGCACGGCAGAGGTGTAGCAAAGGTAGCACGGGCACAATGCAAGGCACAGAACAAAAGTCACCTACAGTTTCTTGAGGTTGCTATAAGCAATGTACTTGCTGCTCCAATCGGGCACAGCATTAAACTGTATGCTGTGCGAGAACTTCATCTCGTCCTCGTGGTCCAGCCGTCGCCTTTTCTCTGCCCGCTTGGCTTCGTGTTGACGTTGCTTTGCGCTGGCCTCTTCGCGATGTTGAGTGTTGGTGTACTCGACTAGTTCGTATGATTCGTTGGACCCGGCGGGTTGGGTGTGAATATTCCAAGATGCAGAGCTACCCCCTCCTCCTGTTCCCTCCACCTTGTTTGTGGGACGATTGTTCGTCGCCGGGGGCGGAATCAAGTTGGGCTGATATGAAGAGGAGGGATTCTTGGGAGGGATTGAGGAGTCTATGGTGAAGACGGAGACGGAGACGGAGACGCATTCAAGAATGGAGAAGCAGTGCGAGACAATCGCATGGCTGGCAAAGATTACACTAACTGGGACTAGGTGGTCGTCGTGGTGGGTCAGAAGGCGTTGGCCATTGTGAATTTCGACCAGCCTCACCAACTGAGACCCGCTCCATGCGAAAATGAGGTCTGCCAATGTGTGGCTTGTACCTGTCGATTGTGGCTCAATTCAGTCAAAATATCCAATACAGGGGTGAGAAGTGGGCACGATTTAAAGCAGCTGCTGTGATTCGTGGATTTGGCAGGACTACAAATACAGCTTCGCTTGTACTTTGAAGAACAGCAACTCCAACTCTCACGAGCCGATTTCCAAGACAAACATCAACACATATCCAAGTATCTTAACACCACCTTCTACAACGGCAGTCATGATGTTTCAAGGGGTAACATTAAAAGTCGCGTGTTCAAAGATGGGCCGAAACCAGTCTAAACGTCGCTCTTGAATGCACTCACTATACGAAGAACTACATTTGTTATAATTTATTACACGAGGCGACTTTTCCACGGTGCCGGCTCTTCTTAGAATTATATCACCATAATACAGCTATTTTACTTCCTCACTTCATTCCTCATGTTTCTAAAATTCTCACCAGAGTCTTTTTTGTGTTCAACAAGCTTTCAACTTCTTATCTAATTATCTCAAATCTACCAGGCCACTAGTTTAATCTCTAGGAATTCCCACTATCATCAACCAACAACTTTCATCCCTCAGGAATTGGGACATCGGCAGCATTCAACAAAAGTCCCGTATACAGATACGACCCCGCAAGATGAACAACCGCTAACAAACTCTCCCTCCCCAAAACACCCAGAGCTTTCTCGTAACTCTCATTTCCTAGGGGACCACGGAGTTTTACTAGTTCCAGGGCTAAGTTATAACACATTTCCTGTTCGAAAACATTAGAACCAGATTCTTCGGCAGCCCTTTCGTTAAATTCAAAAAGGGAAATAATATACCTCCCTCCCCGTCAACCCCCCAGGACACCTCCCCTCCGCAGCCTCCCTAATCTGCTCCTCCCCAAACCCCGCATCCGCCGCAATCCTGACATGAGCATGCACCCCAAAAGCAGATTTACCCAAACTCAAGCTCGCCAGAATCGCCAACTCCCTCTCGCGCAACGTAAGGTCCGGATTGGACACGACTGCGTAGGTGGCGGGAACCCATGTAGGTGCTATAGAAGGACTGTAAAGGAGGGGTGCGAAGGGTCCGATGAATGCTCCATGACTATCTTGTAGTTTGATGTTATTTTTTCCGTAGAGGAGGGCTGTTAGACGGGTGAGCTCGGCGTAGGTTTCTGCTTGCGCTGGGGTTTGGGCAGAGGGGGGGAGGGGCGGGAAACGTGACATTTTTTAGCGGCGTGAGGGGAATCAGGATTGAAGGGAGTACAACATTAAATAAAGATGAAAATAACGGGTTTGAGTTACTACATACCCTCTCAACGTAATATTAGTAGTTTGCCTTTCATTTGCCCCACTTTTCTTCTTTTATGTCAAGATCTTACGTGGGTCTGCATGTTGGTTTTGAGGAAGGTCTGATTATATGCTTATTTTCTATTGGTGGAGAAAGATAAGAGCTCTGCGTGACGAACAAATTGGTTCTGTGATTTTTAATATCCCTTTTTTTGGCAGCCTAGGTGTCGAGAATTCAGAAAAAGCAGTTTGAGAGTACAAGTAACCCGAAGGTAGTTTACAGTTCCCGATATATCCTCCCTGAAAGACTAGATCACGAGACACATGAAGTTAGTGGTTGTACAACATATTATTTTTAGAAACGGTGTGGATGAGACGAAGCCTACAGCATTGTCTTGATAAGAAATAAAATTGATGTGGAACCTACCTCTTTTGCTGTTTATATTATTCTCCGAACACTAAATTGCAAACCTAGCATCTACACACGCTGGATGTCTTCCAAGACTGGGTCTGCTGCTGGGGTTCTTCTCGCAGCACTTAACCTCATTACCCCCATCGTAAACTCAGGTCGGCTTGATGAACTAAACGATGCCATCTCTTCTTTAGAAACCGACACATAGCTAAAGGGAGACCCTCAATCGTCAGAGTCTAATGATTTTGAGCGTGCTAATTGTATTCTGGGCATGTTTAAGACAACCGTTGAAATGATAAGCGCCCCGGGTAACAGTAACAGCTCCGCCTCACTGAAAAAATCAATACCCAGAATTCAGTCGAATCGCGGATGGACATCATATATTTTAATGACACGATCAACATACTTACGACATTATGAGCCTCCTTGCGCGAAAGGGATTTCTAGAAGCAGAATGAAGTGCTTGCTTTAAAGATGGATCATCTGAAAAGAGCACTTTTGCGTGTGGAGAAACTTAGACTTAACGCTTTGTTGTCATCAGAAGGGGTGCAATTGTTGCAAATCAGCTACCAAGCTCAAACAGCCCTCAGTCAATACGTTTTCAAGCTCAATCCAGCCCTGCCGAGGTGGTGGGAAGTTGGGCTCGTGGAAGTTTGGGAATTCCGTGATTTACAGCTCTTCCTGGGTCTTTTAGAAAACCTTATTTATGATATTGAGAACCTCTTGGGACCTCTTGATTGGTGAGTTACCTTAGTTTCGCTTGATTTTGAAGGCTAAATCATGACCCAATGCAGGTCTACCAGATATAACGACGTAGCAACTGGTCTTGTGTTCAAATAAGTCTCTCACAAAATAAAATTTAAAGTTCTAACAGAGTTTTGAATAGGACAGTTCACTCTGCTTTCCAAGCAACACGAACAACAATGAAAACCATGAAGCAATGGTTAACAATCAAGTAGGAACTTTTCATGTTGTCGAAGGGACTTCTAACTCAACCAATAACTAGTTACAGCACTCCACAACCGGTGTTACTAGCAGATGCCAGGGGTATAACTAGGCCTATTTACCTTGCTTTTGTAAACTCAGCTGAGGTGAGCCCACAACATCCGTTTGCATGTAGACATATATTGATTTATGAATTCGGATGCTCCTTCTGGTCCTCAAAGCGAATTGTACATTTCCCACCTACGTTCTGAATATCAAGGAGAAACACTTTGTCCTTCAAGATGTGACAACAATAGAGGACATAAACCTCCAAGTAGACTGGAAAGGCCTATTTTCTCCTGGTCAGAAGGTTATCATGAGAGTGATATATGACGACAGTCGCCCGCCGGACTTTCCCTGCCCAAGATGTGAAAGCGGAAATTCGGATGTGGTCACAGAGATGTCAGATGTTGACTGGTTAGTTCGACCTGTTGCAATCACATGGAGCTATGAAGATACTGACTGTCTTATGGTATTGGGTGTGGTTTAAGATACAGAGGTCGTCGTGTTGAAGGAATCCCACCAAGTCATGTGGAAGAAGATCCACCCTCGACTTCCTCAACGAACTTAGTAGTCAGTCATTTTAGACCCTTAACCATGTATTTTACTACTATAGTGATATACTTGTTTGGGGGATTTCCCCTGCCAACACACACCCAGAGAGTTAGATGGACATGTGTGAGTTATACCTAAACTTTGAACCTTTATTATTGATACTGATATTGGCCTGTCTGTAGAATTGTGGACATAAATCAGCCAGTGATTACTATGACACCAGTACTTTGCGTTGGAAAGTTTTTATGAGAAACTACGACGAGTGGGAAGTCTGGAAGGGTTCGAAATAATAGAAGTCAACCAAGGGATTTTGTGGTTTATTGCGGAAGCCCTAGGGAACCAGGTCAATCGGTCGATAATGTTCACATTGGGAAATCTGAAACAACTCCCAGGAATTCGCAAAATTGTATCTTCATCCCATGTCAACTCTACTAGCATTCTGAGGAACCCACGAGATCCCGTGGACACATCAGCCAATGTGGTGTTGGAAACGTCCGCAGGTTCAACAAGGACAGAAAGTGACAACCCCACGGCTCGGTCTGGAACTCCAGGAATTTTAAATATAGCTCAATCAGCAAATCTTGCAGAAGAAAATAAATTCTTGTTAATTTGTATCCAACCAGGGAAACAAGTTCCAAGATTACGTCAGGTCAGCCCCCGAGAGATACACAACGATCACACGTTCTTCTCCAAACTCACAAAGGAGTATTCTTTAGTCCGGAAAGGGTTAAAGAAGCATATTTTCAAAGTACAAACGATCCATCTAGTGCAGGTAAGTCTACCCTCTACCCCTGGGTTATCGCTTGAGTGTCATTTCCTCTTACTGTTCACTTATCCTAACACAAATCAGTTTGAAATGAGAGTAAACGATATGGTAACTAATATCATCGCACATCGCTTACCAACAGAGAAATTCGCGTCCGCGTATGAATTTAACCCATCTCCACACAACCACCCTCTCATTCCAAATCCAACCCTGGACCCTGTATACGCCACGCATCTCTTCAACTGCCCAGAGGAAAGTTGTGGTGTAAAATCAGGGCAATATCAAGGTGCCACCTTTCTGCAGGTACCCAAGAAGTGAGAAAGAGCTTTGACTTACAGTGGGGTGCTAGAAGAAAGAGTGGGATTTGGGTGTTGATTCAGGATGGGCCATCAGTTCATAATCGCTAGTATTGCTTTGTTGTCGGGATTGGGGGTGGGAATAGGATTTAGGATTGCGGGATGTGACGCTGGGAATGCGTTTACGGTTGCTGCTTGGCCAACTGCTTTCGTTGCTATAGTTGAGGCGGGATGGTTTGCGTATATCACTCAATCATAACTTGTAAGTGGGGACGAGAGCTCCGGAACCTAGAAATCCTTAGGAGGTAATTATGTTTCTATGTTCCTGTCTCATTATATACAGTTACACTGTTTTTTTTTACTTCTTTGTTTTATGATGGAAGAAGTAGTATTACATTGGAATGAAGTGGGGCAGTTTAATCAAGCCTTGAACAGTGCTATGTATTGTCTCTAGTATACTCCACTTACACAATGAAGCTTAGTTTAATATTACGAATAAAGTATCTAAAGGCAGCAACAATATATAGTAGTCAGATAGCTATACATACCAAGAGGCGTCAAAATCACCATCCTTCTGTTCAAGAGATAACCTCCTCGCCCCCCTCTTTCTCCTTATCCTCAAAACTCTGTGTCCCCGAAAGCCCACCTCCCAAAACATCATATATAGCTAAAAGACTAATAGCTAACCCTAACAAAGCAAAGCCCGTCATAATGTGAGGGGTAAAACCCCTGAGTATGGCTCGGGCAGAATCCCTCGCTAAAGAGCACGCCCTTATTGCATTCCCTGGAATGCCAAGCATTCTTTTATTTGCATTTCTACCCTTACTGCATTCCCTGGAATTTCCAAGCATTCTTGCTGAGCTATATAGTCGCGAGAATCACACATGTACTTAGAGTTCTTCATGCACTTCTTAACAATTTAATATTGAACCATACCTTTGAGTTATTCGAGGTCTGGCCTCTCACACATAACCCACCAGACAATCCTCATACTATCAGAATACACCACCGATACCGATCCTGAATAGCTTCTGGGAATTTCTTGATAGCTTCATATGTTATCTCAGCCTCACTACTGACAATTTGGAAAATGCTCGGGATCGTTGATTTTCCCTTTAATAGAATATACCATTTATTCCGAAAAACTGCACCACCAAGTGCGACCCCAAAAATCATACCAAGACTTCGGGAGAAGACTTGGACACTTGTTACTGTTCCGACGTCTTTTCCGAGTTGTCGGGCTTGGACGGCGAAGAGGGGGGTCGGGATTAGAAGACCTGCTTCTATTGCTGCGAGGAGACGGGGTGCGTAGAGAATTGATTTGCTACTATTGGGGTTCATGTAAGTCTGGCCAACGAATAAACGAATAGAGAAATTTTTATTCAGCATTCATATTCGTAGATAATTAAATATTCGTTATTCATAATTGTCGCTATACATTCCTGGTGAATAGCACCTTGCATTATGTTCCAGGGGATCCACATGCTCGGTTCATGCGAGGGGCTCGCTTCCCGCATACCTAAGTTTATGGAATGGTGGATCTACACGCTTAGGTTCATGTGAGTGGCTTGCCACTCACATACTTAAGCGTGTGGGATGCCACCTCTTCTTCTGCTTTATTTTTCATACAATAAGATATAGGAATACAACCACTTGTTGCATCACACTTTATGACTACCAAGTCATACCAACACTTAGTTTTCTAGACAGTCACTAAGTCTAAGAGTTAAGAGGGGGCATATATCACGTTACGCTGACCAACCTGACCTGATTGTACAAGCGTAAGAAGTTTGATTTTAGTCTATTTACGTTTGATCCTATTCCTGCTGCTAGGAAGATCCAACCAACGATGATTATATAGTTGAACTTCTGAGTTTTCTTGACTAAAACACTTGCCACAATACCGGCGGGTGCGGTATAAGCGAGACTGGTCATTTTTTCCAATGAAGAGTGAAGGATTCCGTGTTGTTTTGCACTGAAAAGCTAAGAAATCTAAGTCAGTTACTATTCGAATACAAGAATTACTTACTTGCGAAAACAATTATATAATATGTGTTGCAATGCAGCACTTCTTGCAATGATATATTTCCAAGAAGCAAGAGTGAAAGACTTAATTTCCTTCTTTATTTCTCCAAAGATAAACTCCTAATTATATAAACCATCAGTCCTATTCTGCCTTGAAGTCAGACCTCCAGTCAGCCCTCTAGGCTGACTTTGTTATTTTGCCTTGCCGCCTGCAGAAATAACAACAGGCTTTCTTGTACAGATATCACCGTACCTATCAACAATATGCATAACACCAAAAAATCAACCCCTGAAGAAAGCTAGTCGAAAACCCAGATATCGCTGATCAATTTCCGAAAATTCTCAGAGAAATCATTGGTTTGACAGAAACCTTCCATTGCGCAAAGATAAAGATTGGATAGAGAATAAGTCCCAAAATTAAAGGGACGAGAACCGTTGCTGAAGTCCAAGGATGTGAGATCCCCCCAGAAGTCAATCCCACCAGAAAAAGTGTGGTTGCGGATGTAAAGACTGAAATTCCAATCCAGTCAACACTTCCCAATATCTTCATAAAGGATGAGGTGTCTTGCTGAAGGCTGAGAGTGTAAGTTAATCCGAGGAGACAAATGGTACAAAGTGGGACATTGATCTAGAATACCCAGCGTCATGCTGTGTTAGAACCAATGATACCACCAAGAGGGACACTGTATGGGTGTTAGAACAAACCCATCTGCAAACATAGGGAAATAAAATTTAAGAGAAAGAAAAGCATACCCAAGTTTCGTCCCCAAAGCCCAAGCCATAGCAGCCAAAACCATAAAAAGACCTCGTTCCTCCATCGTAGTAATATCCGACAAAATAACCTGAACAAGCTGCAAAGCACTACCAGCACCAACGCCCTACACAACCCTCTCACCAATCAACCAACTAACACTTTTGGCTGTGGCACAAAGTATACTTCCAACAGTAAAAATCAAAATCGCAATCAAAATCGGACACTTCCTCCCAAAAATCTCACTTGTAGTGCCATAAATTGGGATCGTGACGGTTTGAGCGAGGAGAAAAAAAGGTACCAATCTAGAAAGACTCATTGGTTATTCCTCCGATATCTTTAGCTTTGGAAGCCAGACAAGCTCCTACAATCACTGTATCCATAGAGGCGACGAAGGAGACGGCGCAGAGGAAGAAGAATGTAATTAAATAGAATAGATTTCGGCTTTTTCTCATCGGAGAATTCGCTTTCTGGAGGTGTTTCGTTACCTTCTTGGATATCTGTTGTGAGCTGCGTCTTCGGATTTTCCAGAGTACCATCAGAAGTTTTAGTTTCATTTTCCTCGAATATTCTCGAAGTCTGGATGTTGATGCTGCCATCCTCTTCCACCGTGACTGGGGATTTGGGACTTTCCACAGTGCCATTTTTGTTAACCAACATCATGATTGGAAAACAACAAACAGAACTCTGCTCTTCATGCCGGATTTCTTTTGGGGTGCAAGAATTATATGGGGTCGTGGACTCCATCTCCGAGATCTGTATTTTCATCATTGGGCTGTTCCTGCCTTGTGTAAACATACATCTGACTGTAGCCATCCCCCGGGTGGCTGTCTCTCTTGGGCATTACCCTCGGGGACCCAGCTTCCTCGTTGACCAAACGAAATTATCAGTTCGTGGCCCCTGCTTTCTGGTAGATATCGAAAATTATGTATCGCAAAAGAGGTCCGTACTAGGTCAACGAAGCTTGTAAAAAAATCACTTGTTGATAACAAGAGTTCCTGTGAGAGAACCATAAAATTCTACAGTTGGATATAAAAGTCAGCTTGCTGGCAAATAGCACCAAGACAGTTTTCAATACTCTTTGAACGCTGATATCTCGGCACTTCAATACTAAATGGAGTCATTTTGTGGGCCTCAATCTAAGCGAATTAAGTGCCCGAAATCTAATCGCGGGATCTCAACCTTCAGCATTTTGTTGAGCCGTGCCTCAATTACGGATGTTACGGGACTGGTAAAAACATCAACCATAGTTCCACAGTATAAGTATTTTCACATGTGCTTCTTCAAAATTCACATGAAATTTTGAATGAGCACACATAGTTCAACTCTCAAAATGACGATCCTGGAATCACTAGAACAAGACATCGCAGCAGAATCTCTCCCCCCTCTTCTCAAAATATCCCTACCATTCCCACATCGCCTCAACTGTTTCATAAGACTCTGGCTCTTCAAATCCCTAGTTTCAACAGTCCTCTTCATCCATCGCTTCCTATACCCCCAACCCCTATCATGGAACCCCACAATCCTCAAAACCTACCCCTGTCGACCAACCCTCCAAACCCGCATCTTCTTCCCCCCCAACCACAAGTCCGGAACACTCTTACCCCTCTACATCAACATCCACGGCGGCGGCTTCGCAGTCTGCGACGCCCAATACGACGATGAATTCTGTTCCACCTGGGCAACCCGAACAGGAATGCTCCTCGTATCCCTCAACTACCAAAAAGCCCCCCTCCATCCATTCCCCGGCCCCGTTCACGACATAGCAGAAGTCGCAGCCTCCGTCCTAGAAGACGATACACTACCCATTGATAAATCACGCATAACAATCGCCGGTTTCAGCGCTGGCGGAAACCTAGCATTATGCGCTTCTCAACTCCCTTCCTTAAAGGGGAGAATAAAAGCAGTGATATCTTACTACCCAATAGTAGATTTCGGTCACCCGCCAGAATATAAACTCGCCTCCCGACCTTATACCAACGGCCCGAAAGATTCCTTAGAAGCGTCCTCACCATGGTTCGATTGGGGTTACGTCCCTGTAGGAGAGAATCGTAGAAATCCAATCCTCAGTCCCTGTTACGCCAAAAAAGAAGATTTGCCACCTTGGATCTACATCATTGGTGCCCAATGGGATATGTTGCGTCTAGAAGCCCAAGAGACGATCCATCACTTGGCGGGGTTGGGAGGGCGAGAGGATAAGGAGGTTGATTTTGAGGAGGGGACTTATAAGTGGACGTTAGCGAGGGGGACTTCCCATGGGTTTACGCATCATTTTGGACGGAAGAAGAGTTCTTTGGCGAAGAGGAGGGAGAAGTGTGAGGAGGTTTATGGTGAGGCGCATGAGTGGTTGAGGAAAGGGGGGTTGGTGTAGATATTGGGGATTGAAAGGGCGAGCGATTGAGCTGTTGTAGATGAATTAGATGAAGGGGTATAGGAAGGGGGAGTTCGGATGTACTTATGCTTTTTTGATATTTTTGATTTTAGAAATCTCCCTGGTATATGGACTCGCGATAGCGAATGGAGCTTCAGTTATTCCTTGTAGTATCAACATTGCCGCAAAAACCTGCGTGATTTTGTCAACCCAAGGACTGATAGAGTACCCCTTCCACTGTCTTTCGTGTGAGTAAAAATCTCTTTTCCCAACTAAGATTTGCTCTCGGCTCACAGAAACATCAAATATTAAGCTACATCGTCCCAAAACCGGGCAGTCTCAAATCCTCTCAATAACAAAACGTACTTCCTAAAGACGAGCTATTTTCATCCAGACCCTTTCCCCTTCCCCGTACCCAGAAGAAGAAAGGAAAGAGAAGAAGAAGAAAAGCAACTCACCCTTTCTTCAAACCGCTTTCTCTCTATTAAATTCTCAACCACCTCTGCATTCTATCTCCCTTCCCCTTCCGTCATCAACAGATGCCTTGCCACCCCCCCTTTCTCCCCCTAAAAGATAGTAAGCACGTTAGACATTTCAGCTTCCCAAAAATGAAAACTTTCTTGATCTGAAACAAGGTTGTCCATACATATTTCTTTTTCTTGTGTCAACGAATTGGAGGCTCTAGGCTGTCAAAAGAGAGAAAGAGATGGGGGAAAGAGAGATAAAGAATACTTGTCTGAGAGAGCTATGTTGGAAGTTGGGGGAGATGGGGAGGGATGTATAATTCTAGATTTCGGGGGGCGGGCTTAGTTCATCCTTACATCCCTCGCACCTTCCAAAAAGCAGAAAAATTAAACAATCTATCTCCATCTTCAACCATGAAAAAAAAAAAAAGCCTTCAAAACCCCACTCCATCCCAGCAATAACCCCAGAAAATAGTCTACACAAAAATCTAGCCTCATTATTTACCCGCAAGGCCTCACATCCATTGATAAGTGAAAAACCCCTGGTTTGAGAGAGCTGGAATTAAGTCTTACTCCTAACTCAACCTCGGAGCCAGTATTGACAGAAGAGATACAAGAAAATCGTATACCACGCCTCCAAGGGAAACAAGGGGGGATTTAGAGGTTTCTTTGATAGAGGCAGGAAGTACGTGACGCGGCAATCGGGGGTCGTCAGTGAGACAAGTATGATGAGCTTTGGAGTTGTGTAATGCGACACGAAATGAGGTTGAATGAAAGAATTGGGAGATGATGGAAATAAATGAAGTGAAAATGAAACTAAACGTATGATCTAAAAGTACATCAGAGAAGTTCCAGATCACGACCAAAGAAAGTATTCTATGTAGTAATAAATAAGCTTTCGTTATTCTAGAATTGAGGAAGTAATTGAGGAACCGTTCTGGGAGTCCTAGGCTAGACGACTCTTGGGAAACAAAATCTTTCCAGGGGAAAAAGCAAAGCGAAATTTTCCAACTCGATAAAAATATAAAACTCATCCAACAAATATATGAAGCCACAAATCGGGTATCTGATAATTAAATATGGATTTCAATATGCACTAGCATATATACGTACTAAAATATACTCTCAAATAAAACAAAATAAAAAGAACTGCCCACACAAGGGACCTTGAATAGAAGCATCTATTGCAACCATATGTACATCAAACCCCACCAAAGCCAGAAAAAGAGCAAAAACACCCAGTCAGAAAAAGAATCCATCTATCCAACGAGTGTATCATCCCATGTCACGGCCAAACTAAAAACCTCTGACAAGCAAAGCAAAAAAACCATACGCCATGATATGAATGCAAATGTTTCCCCTTCCCCCTTCCCTTCCCCCTATCCTTCCCATTTCGTAGTATTTATGGTTTGGCGGGAGGTAACTCTCCATCTTTCATATTCCCATCGTCAGCACTATTTCTCTTCTCTACGGGCTCAACAAGCACATATTCAGATTCGGATCCATATTCACCTTCACTAGCACCAGGAGTTGGCGGTAAAGCCCCTGGAATTGGGGGCGTACTATAAGAAGCATTTCCTTTATGCCCCTCCGGTCGCGCCGCGAATCCTGTAGTTAGAGGACTCTTGGGTAATTCGGTTTGCGTGGGGGATTTGTTGAAGGTATCACCGTTCAAGGAGGCGCGTTGTCGGGGAGTGGTTGAGGAGTTGGAACGCGAGGGGATGGGGGAGATTCCGCCGGCTGCTTGTTTGGCTTTTAAGCGTTCTTCGGTGGCTTTTAGACGGGCTTCGAGGGCTTCGAGTTCGGAGGTTTGGGAGGAGACTGCTTTTTTCCTAGATCATGGGGAAGAGGGTAAGAGAGAGCCTTAAGGGTGGTGGTAGTATGGAGGGGGAACCGACTTTTCTGAGACTGCGGCATCTAGGTCGGCGACGCTGTTGTCGATTTTGAAGAGGTCGTTGAGGGCGAGGGAAAAGGATCGCGCCATGGTTCTGGAGGGGTTCGAAGGGTCAGTAAGCTATTGCACGCGAATGATGCGATTGTAGATGGGGCGTTGGAGATGTGCTGGACGTACGATTGCGGACGGACAGCACTTGGCTTCCAGTCGCGATCCATCTCTTCGTCTGACATTGCGGTGGTATTGGTGGTAGACATGGTCAATCTGGTTTGGATGTGAAGGCGGGGGGATTAATTTGAAGCTGTGCTGTACTAGGAGCGGCAGACGGAGGAGCTAGGTAGGTCGGTTGTTGAGCTGGGGAGATGGAGATGTATAGAGTAGGGTAGAGTAGGGTAGAGTAGGGTAGAGTAGGGTAGGAGTAGGGTAGGAGTAGGGTAGGAGTAGGGTAGAGTAGGGCAGAGTAGGGCAGAGTAGGGTAGAGTAGGGTTAGGTGGGAGTCAAGGTCAAGAGAGCGTAGAAGGAAAGGGAATCCCTCGAATAAAATGACCTCTGTGAATGTCTCTCGGCCACGAGGCTAGGGTTGAAGTTTGGCTGCTGGGAAAATAAGGGGCCAGAGGGGGTACGGTACGCCAGTCAGCCTGGTCCAGAAATGGAGTTGCAGCTGGGAAGAGTGGAGCGTGATTTAGGATTGCGCGAGGCTGGAATAGGAAGAAGAGCTGATGATGATTTACGAGCTCATCATCAGCACCATGCGGAGTGCAGATGCACAACTCAAGATGGTGGAGAGGTGGGAAAAGGGGTCATGGAGGGTTGATGCTGGTGGGCGAAGTTACAGGAAGTGCAGGACGCATGATCTTGAGGTCCTGTGTCACAGGGTAGGAGAGTCGCCTAGCGAGCGAGTTGGCCAGGAGTTGGCCAGGAGTTGGCCAGGGGTTGGCCAGGCTTTGGCCAGGCTTTGGCCAGGAGTCGGCTAGTCAGGGGCAAAATCCATTGTGAAAAGGTACAACTCTGCCGTTCTTTCAGAATCTTGTTTGCTATTTTATATTTGTAACCAGTTGTACAAATCTTGAAATGTCAAGCACGATGTCCCGTTGTATTGCACTAGAAGCCGTTTCGTGATACCTGTGGTAAGACCCAGCCCTACCTCCCTAATGCTGGTGCAGTGCTGCTAATGCATGAGGGTACGAGTTACTAGTTGGTCCAGAATGCGGAGCAGATACTTCTCATTGCTAGCTTGATGGGTTTATTGCTGGTATATAAATGAAGGATGAGCACTTTCGAATAGAAAGAACCATTGTTCAACAACTCAAGCATAGGAGTAGTGATCTTTTTCGAAGCGACCTTACTAGTCAATTCCCAAGGAAAGAGGAGTTTAAATCAATCACTTACGCTTCTGTCTCCTAATTCTAATAATTAAACTGCAACTCTCACAACATATTCTTGATAATATCCGTAGTTACTGAAAACATTTCCGAAGCTTCATCTTCATGGAATGGTGTTCCGGAACTAACTTCCGGTCTATCATGTCGAATTCGAATTCTTTGAACAAAACTTTCTGCGTTATATACTTGATCTCTTCAGCAAACCTACATGCAAGTAATCACTTGAAAAATGTTTAATTACCAACATGTTTCAATCCCTACCAACCGCTTCTATTCGTTCAGCGTCCCGTCGCTGGTAACACGTGATTTGAATTAATCGCGCCTTTCCTCCTCATTGGGGCCACTCCACCACGACCCATCATCGAGGAATCTAATTCCATGCGCGCGACTTTCCATCAACACCCACCCACCCACCATCACGACTTTTCATCGACACGACTCTCCCTATGAATTGCGACGCCTTACAATTCTAAATGCTGCATCGCACGCCAGCCCATACTTCGCGACCAGCCAACCCCAAATTGACGGCGTTCGCTGCGAAACCTCGTCGTCGTGGCTCCTCTTCACCTCGTTGCTCGCGCGGTCGACGGGACCTCTGCTACTGCCAGTGAATCCGCCACCCACCCTGATCACTGGCGAGAAGCCTACCGGGGCATGAATACTACACCTTCCTCCTCGCTCGCACAGCCCAATCCAAATGTAAACCAATCGCACTCGCCATCGCCCTCCCCGTCTTCATACACCCCCCTCGAACAATTATTGCTGTTCCAGGCTCTCTTGGAATTTGGCACGCGCGATGAGGATTTCGTTCGAATCTCCGGTCTCCTGACCAACAACAATTTAGTGAGGGATTCTGAGACTTACGATGCCCGACGATTGAGTGTGGATGCATTGCGCCAGCTTTATGTACGATTATTGCATGAGGAAGTGAGGAGGGAGGGGCAAGATCAGGACATACAAGAAGATGGCACGCAGGCCGGATCGAAGAAACGAAAGTTACCCAGTCCAACACTACCTTCACTCAAAGATATCCAGCAACACAATGAAAAGTTACCGTTACTGGTGAACAAGCTGTATGCACGATATCGGGATTGTATGATCGCAGAGATACGAGAAGAAGAACGTAACTATGCTCGGGTCCAACGGGAAATCGCGGAGATCGAGAGAGGAGAATGGGATGAGAGAATATTGAGAGAGGAGCGTGAGCTTGCAAGTAGGAACGGGACAGTACCACCCACCCCACCGCAACCAAGGACGAATGGCACAACCCCAATACTACCTACGGCTGTACCAGCACCAACGCCCCCACCTCAATCAAAACCCAGACCCGTGGAAGTACAGAGACCCCAAGTTGTGATGAAAGGTTCCCCAGTATTAGCACCAGCGAAAGCATCTCCCAAAATCTCACTATCTCCACGAAACGATGGAAAACAAGACGGATTGGCAATTACAGATGTTTTGAATTCTCGACCAATCTCACCTATTCCTCCACCCACAACGCAAGCACCAGATTCTAGAGTGCAAAATGGAACACAAACTATTCGTCCTCCCGCAAAAAATGCACAACGGCCAGGAAACAATGGGCAAATCCAACACCCACAACAAGGCCCAGCACCTCTGCAACCCCCAGCAGGACTACAACACCCAGGGCCAAATATGTGGAAATGGGAGCCACCATCATTTGGACCACATCAGCAGCAACACTATCCCCAGTATCAATCTCCCAGTCCTCAGCAGCAATTCCAGCCACAGCCTCAATTTCCACCCCAATTCCAATCCGCATCACAAACACATCAACCACCTCCTCAATACCCACCACAAGGTCAACCACAGCACTTCAACACACCACAGTACCAACAGCAGCACCAACCCCCTCGTGGGTCATTTTCGGCACCACACGGATTGCCTTCCCCTCATCCTCATGTCCCATCATCTCCTTCCCCTCTGAATACCCAACACCCCCATGGAATACTTCTTCCACCACCCAATGGTATGCGTCAGTCTCCTGGCTCGCCATCTTTACCACTTGATGCTTTGGCGGATATGGCCGGTCAACAACAATACCGGCCTCAATCTGGGTCACCTATGACCCCACAACCAATGCAAGCTCCTCCTGCGAATTATCCAATGCAGTACCAGCAACAGCAAAGACCTCCCCAACCTCAAAATGGTGGCCACCAACCATTTCAGACTCCTCAATACCAAGTGGCTTCTGCTCCCTATCCTCCCCAATTTCAATCTTCGTCTTCAGATCCCAGAGGACAGTATCAAGCTCAAGCCTTAGTTCCTCCAGATAATAGGCAGTATAACTCACCTTATAATGCTAGCCAGGGCCCAAAGCCTATGGCTTCCAACACCCAACAAAATCCGGCACCAAAACCTCGTCCAATGCTACCAAATACACCAATATCCCAGGGTATACGCCAATTCAAGACTGGAAGTGGTACCAGATGGACTCCAAATCCTACAGCGTCAACTCCAAGGCCCAACAAAAAAATTGAGCCCCCTGCCGTGGAGCCATTGAGTCCTGTGCTGGTCCCGGCAAAGCCCCCAACTGTTAAAAAACCAGCGCCTCCGAAGAAGGAAGTTACGAAACCGGAGCCCTCAAAAGTTACCAAAACACCCAAAAGACCGGCGCAGCGAAAAAGAGCGGGTAGCACCGCTTCCTCGGTCGTTGCAAGGTCTCAAAGGAGTCAATCAGTCGCAACAGTTGCCTCACGTGCGGATGATTTCCAGCATGTCAAGCAAGAAGTTGCAACTCCTGTCGGTGGGGTTGATGATGTGGATGAAGCGGACGAGTCACCATTCACACATCCACAATCAACACCAGGAATATCACAAAATCAGACTGGCAAACGTAAACGTGATGCTAGTAATATGTTCGAATCACGACCTCCTCCATCTTCACCTCCCACGCATGTTCTCTGGACACGAGGTTTTCCTAAAATATCTGCATCTGCACTTGAATCGGTTTCTGGGCATAGAAACGCTAGCACATTCGCTGCACCGGTAAAGGAAAAGGATGCACCTGGGTACTCTAGAAGAGTCCTTCGACCACAGGATTTGAAGAGTATTCGTTCTGCGATCAATGCTGGCCACAGAGCCGCAACTGCCGCGGCACCAGCTGATATGAATAGCTCTGCGGTCAACGTTTGGCTCCCTATTTCGGAAGAACTCGTTCCGCCGAAGGGAATTATCAATAATGCGCAACTGGAAAAGGAATTAATGCGTATGTTTGCAAATGCCATCATGTACAATCCCGATCCAGATGGGGGGTTTGGCAGACGATTGCAGGATAAAGGGAAGGCACCATCTGGAGATGTTTTGGGCTATGAGATTGATGTTGACGGCGTGGTGAAGGATACTCGGGCCATGTTTGCTGATGTTGAGAAAATCATCACAAATATGCGGAGTGCTGAGAGAAGAAGCGAAGAGTTACGAGAGGCTAGTCTAGCTACTGGAGGCTTGGTCGTGACCGCAGGAGAAGATGAAGATGGCGATGAAGGGGATGGTGATGCGAGTTCTGTTACTGGGAGTGTAGCGAAGAGAAGACGTAAGGCTTAGGGTTTTAACCAAGGCATGCTTGTTTAGTTGCTGAAAAAGTCCGGTTGATGTATATATTAATTAAAGAAATAAATTTTTGGAACTTGTTTTGTTTTGTTTCAGGTACTTTTATTTTTTTTTATATATATATTTTTTTGAGAAATGGTAATATGGTTTCTAGAATTGTCTGACCAACTGGATCTCGGATTGGATTTGTCATCTCGGCATTTTCCTATCAAATCCCGACGCCCCCTCTCTCCTCACTCTATCTAGGGTTGTCATAGGTTGAGAATAGGAACATGGTTTGTATTGACGCCATATTGACACGACGACACTTATGAATACTGAGAAATCGGATTTTAAGAAAATTTATTTTTGGTTTTCTATTTAAGCCTCGTCGAGTAGAGGTAATACAAACATAGCGGGGTAATCATACACCATGGAACCAGGAACGGGATTCCTCTTCATCCAGGAGACGGGGAATAAACCCCATGAGAAGCGTGTGAGGTCTGATATCAAGATGCATGTTGCGGATCGATTGGTCACGCAGAAGCGGATGAGGCAGAAAAAAGGGGGGGAGGGGAGGAGGGAGTTATGGGTCAGAGATGGAAATGGGAATGGACTTTTACACGAGGAGAAGTGAGTTACAAATGATGTCTTACTTTTTATTGATGAGAGGTGATCTTCTGGATTACTGAACTCTGTAGTGAGGAGGCCAGCGCGCTGCCTCTGGTCGCTCGTGAAGCGAGGAGTTCTCCTTTTCGGAGGACGAGTGCGCAGGATATGCTGGGTGTTTCAGGGGTAGGGATACAAATGAATGAGCAAACGAAATTCTTTTTGCATCATTGTGAGTACGCTTTCTCCTTTACCCCCCATTCTCCTCGTCCCTTAACCCTCTTCTCCTCCGTCTATTTCCCTCCCAACCATACTAACAACCCAGTCCTCCACCACACCTCCAAATCCCTCTGCACAGTAACCACTGAAACAGGCTGGCTCGCCTATGCCGTCACGAACCAAACACTATTTTATAGTACCCTTTACCATTGGGTGTTACTTAATCAAGAATCCTTACCTAGCGAGCTTAAGAAGGAAGATAGGTTATTGAAACTTAAGGGGACGGCGATACGGATGATTAATAGGGATTTTTTGGAGACGGAGGAGGGGGTGATGGGGGATGAGTTGGTTGCGAGTGTTACTTGTTTGGCCAGTGTTAATGTATGTTTCTTCCCCCTGTTCTTGTTCCCGAGATGTGGTGGTGGGGGATGGGTGGAAGGGGAGAGCTGACTGATGGGTTTGCATAGTGGTTGATTGGTGATTTTGAGGAGGCGGGTTTTCATTTTCGGGGCTTGAAGGCCATGATTTCCCGCCGAAAGGGGGTGGGTAATTTGGGATTTGGGGGGCTGATTGGGAGACTTGTTAGATGGTTTGTACTCCCTCTCTATCGTTTCTTTTCAGGGGATTGCCTTTTCTTTCGCGAGGAGCTGATAGAATTACAGGACGGATTCCTGTCGTGCCCAAGTCTCAAACACTCATCTTTCCCTCGACCAAACTCCCCTCGAACATCCCCTCAAGAGCACGGGTCTTACACAAAATAACACGCTGCTAGAAAATAACGTTATAGAACGTTTGAGAAGTGTTTCTCTTGAACTCATCGCTACTCCTAGAGATTTCCTACCTCCCGAACGGAGGGTAACACTAGGACAACAATTCCTTGACTTGGACCGCGAATTACTTTCCCTCATTCATGGGGATACTTATATTCATCAACCTATATTCGCCATCTTTGCACTGGCTGCTTTGATATATTCCGAGTGTGTGTTAAGGGGAATGAAGAGATGTAGTAGGGTCATCAAAACCATTGTTGGGCTTTTGAAATCTCGAATTCTGGAATTTATTTCAATAGATAGAAGAGGTCAAGAACGGACTGTGGGGAGACTGTTTTGGGCTGTTGTTATTGGTGTGCTGGCTACGGAGAAATGGAGTCAAGAGGGGATGTGGTTTTTGGACTTTTTTGTCGGCAAATGGGGTTTGGTGGAGGGGATGTGGGAGAGGGTTTGTGAGCTGCAGGATCAGGAAAACGAGTCTAGTCCAAAAGCTTTTTATTGGGTTTTGGGAGATGAGGTGTTGGATATGGGTACGGTAGTCACACTGGAATGACGAGACAGGGACTTAGTGTATAAGCTCACCAAGAAACTCGTCGGTAGCTTTCAAAGTTTTTCATAAGTGTGCTAATTCCTATCTAAGATAAGCTAAATAATAACAAGGAATATCGTCTAGACCTCCAGCACAGCACGATATCTGATTTCTCCAGTTTCCAACTTCTTGATTGCCTGTTCGATGCCCTCCACGGACATTGGGAATTTCTCAATCACAGGTTTGATTCCATGCTTAACGATGAAATCCAACATCTTCTCAACCTCTTCCGTGTTTGAGGAACAACTTCCGTGGATGGAAAGTTCTTTCAAAATCAGTGGGAGATAGGGGAATGTTAAGTTTCCATTGGCTATTGTGAGGGGGTAGAGGTGGCCAAACGGCGCCATGAGTTCAGCATATCTTGGGGGTGAAGGTCAGTAGGAATTCTTGAAGCATTAAGGTACGTGACTTACAACTCCCAGTTCGGTTGGGCACTAGTAGTAACAACCAAATGATCTAACTTCTTCACATCCCCGGCCTTCAAATTCTTTGTATTCCAAAACTCCGTAGCTCCAAACGCAATCGCTTCCTTCTTCTTCGCATCCGTACTAGAAAATACAACAACCTCACACCCAAAGGCCTTGGCAAACTGGATAGCAAGATGTCCCAATCCACCAATCCCGATAATCCCAACCCTTTGCCTGGGTTTAAATCCATTCCTCAACATGGGAACGAAAACTGTTTGGCCGGCACACATAAAAGGACCGGCATTGGCGCTTTCTATCTGCTCCGGGATTTTGACAAGACGAATGGAAGGCCATACACTATGAGTCGCAAAAGAACCTTGGTTGAGATCTGTGCCTGCGAAGAAACGGGGGTTGTTCTCGCATTGGAAGGTGTAGCCTTTTTGACACTGTTTGCAGATTCCGCAGCCGTCCTTTACGTAGCCGAAGCCTAGACGATCGCCACTAGATTTACATTAACACCTTTCCCAGCTAAAAGGAAAATTGATACTTACACTTGGAAATTCTTGACCGATTCTCCGAGTGCTTCGACGGTTCCTACACCTTCGTGACCGAGAACCATGGGAGTGTGGAGATAGTGAAGATCGGTTCCGCAGACTCCTGAATGAGTGTGCTTGAGGAGGACTTCATTTGGACCAAGGGAGGGGAGAGTGGTTTCATCCTGGGCTATTTTTCCGGAGGGGGTTCCTTTGAAGACTGTGAATTTGATTGACATTTTTGGGGACCCCTTGAAAAAACAACTTTGGAGACAAGTTCAAAATTGGATAAAAAAGGAAGAGAAAGAAGAATGTTTAGTTTACAATTGAAAAAGCAAAGGACTTGACGTTTATATCTGTTCCAGATTTCACGTAGACCCATCGTATGTGATTACAATGCATCAAGAAAGGGGTTTTCGGACTTTGCATTTCTCTTTGACTTAAAATTTCTGAAGATATCTCACCAATCACTGCTATAAAAAGCATGTTGTAAGTCAAATATGAAGCATAGAGCTGTGAAGACAGGATTATTAATCCTGAAATGACCCACCAGTTACTCTTTTGGGGCAGTGGTGGGGCTTACCAGGGTGTGCATTAAATTTCCAGCCAATCATTGATTACTGTTTCTCACGATATCTTGATACTATCTTCGTCGAAAAATCATAGCTATATTAGAAACAGATATGTTAGTAATTGCTTTTTCCTAGTTGTAATCGGGGTTTCGAAAAGATTTGCTGGTCTCGCTTGTTTTGAAAGGGGTACATGATTGACTTATTCCAACCGTGACTACAGTAAGAGACATGAAACGACCAGAAGCTTTTAATCATCCGATAATAGTGTTCCGTTCCTGTCGGACGCAATATTTACGGCAATTTCCCACCCTTAAGGATAAAGAGTTCGTCACCGGTGTTTGTATCCATAGTCGCGAGGCCTATCCACTTAGGGCGCTGGAGATGGAGATCTTCTTATAAATCTCGCATAGTGAACGATTGATCTGAATTTTATGATATTAGTCTTGAAAACCTCATCAGTTGGTGAGTCGTTCTCCTCAAGCTTATCCTCAAAGGCGAGTTCTCAATGCTTCGTGACAATAACATGCTCCACAATCATTTGAAGTTCTTTCGACGTCCACTCGTGTTTTACTGTATGTAAAAGACATATAGAAGGTTTGGCAAAGAGCATAGGCGTAACCTGTATTTGGGGTAGAGTTGGGATACAACTCGTCAAACTCGTCAGTTGAATTTTGCTTAGTAGCAACTATTTCCAGTTTTTCCACGCCGTTCCATTTTGAACACCCTGGGTTGCTATCATTCGTTTTAACGACGGCATGAATATAGCGCTCTCTTTTTCTCTTTTTCTCTTCTCTCTTCTCTTGTTCTATTTTCTATCTCTTTCTCCTCTATCCTCTACTCTTCCCCTCTGTCTTATTTTTGACGGTCGGCGTTAGGACAAAAGACGTCATCTCTAGATTTTTACTATCGCTTGGATACCCCTATTCCAAATCATAGCACCCCATGCAACCGAAATTCTGAATGTTCCGTAGGGATACCTGGAAGGGAGGTAAACAAAAGACTACGGGCCGCTCCGCCAGCCTCAGAACGCCACAGAAGTTTAGAAGTAGACCCTAATACTTTATTCCAATCTTTGAAGAGCATTGGAGATTTAAAACCTATCGAGAAACCTGTATTTTTCTTCTTTTTTTAGAAGAAAAAGCATTCCAAAAATCCACTTACTTTACAGTTCTTCTGCTTCGCTCCACCTCTTCAGACTCCGATATTGAGTAGTGAAAGATATACACAAGTTGTATTTTCCTTTACAGCGTTTTCACAGAACGGCTTCGGTCTCTTTTAGATCAGGGAGAAATTTGCTGTCAAAGATAATTCCGGATCCACCCTTGCATACCTAGTGTTGGCGCTTGCTTTAGCCCCGTTTAAACCGCGTGGTAAGCGAGCCTTGCTGCCAATGAAAGTAACGGCAATTGCGCATTTAAGCCAAGCAAGTACATGCTCACATTGGTCTTAGTTGACGGAGTAGTGATGTTTTTTATGTGAACTCTTTATGGTGCACCAAAGTATTAATTCAAAACATTGTAAGAATTATTGACGCTTGTCTACCGCTTTTTGAACTTTAAAGAAGAGCTTTCAAGATACCCATCGCTGTCTGGAGTACTCGTAGCATTCAACCCTTGAAGATCAGTGGGGTCATGCAAGGCGTTAACTATTTCGATAGGCTGAAAGGAACAATCCCCAGAAATTTAGCACTGTCGAGCCAAGAGTGATTCCCTTAATTAGATGCACGGCGGAGAATCAAAGATACATAGAAGATGTATTCCGGTCAGTCGTGGATGTCGGGAAGGATATATCGATGATCCGTTGACTACCTGATAAGAAAATATGTAGCAAGATATTCCCCTACCTCTGAGTTACCTAGGATACTTCAGGTATTTTATTGACAGGCACTTTCTTATAAAAATAGAATCTCCGGACTCTCACAGCTATTCGAAATTCGTCATACTTGTCATCATCACGTCTTTTTTCATGTCATCTTTTAAAAAGACATGTTTTCAATACTGGCGCTGTTGGGATTTGGTATAGGACTCGTGAGTTAGCAAAACAAGAAGGGGATATACCAAGTAAAGTGCTAATTTGCTCCCCCCAAGTCACTCGTGTATACCATCTGCCTCGTCATTTACAACTGTTACTTCCACCCACTTGCTAATTTCCTAGGACCGAAGTTTGCAGTCATCTCAGAAATTTGGTACTGTAGAGAATGGACAAGTGGCATTTGGAACATAACAATTGAAAGTGCACACGAGAAATATGATTCGTTGAGAGATATCTATTTCACTATTCTCTTCGCTAACTCGACAAAGGGGATGCTGTACGTATTGCTCCCAAAGAACTCAGTATCGCTACCTCAACTGGGGCCAGAGATATTTATGGACATGCAAAAAAGGCAGATCTGCTTTCCGAAAGAGTGAATGGTGTCGAACCGGTCTTGGACAGGCCGATGACATCGTTACAGCGAAGGATCCAAAGGTGCACCAGGAACTTCACAAGTCTTGTCACATCAAGAAAGCTTGAAAAGTTAAAAACTAAAAATATTATAGGCTTGAATCTAGCGTACATGGAGTTCAGAATCATTCTCGCGAAATGTAAGTTGTCTTGCAATATAATGCATGGATTCCAGACGCCATTTCATCAAATATTAATAGTCATGTGTCCTAGTGATATTTTCGATTGGGAGCTTATGAGCAAAGATCTCGATTGGGAAAGAGATAATAAGGTTAACCTCTTATGGCAGAAGCCTCGAATAAAGGTGAGAATGGCATCAAGAGTTGTTGAAGTATAGGAGGAATTTCATTACAACGTATTGGAGAAAACATCCAAAAGAAATTCAAGTTTTTCAGCACCCTAACTCTTCTTTGCTACCACCACCCAATTAAAAATATGCCAAACTATGAGTGCGACAACATCCGTCTACTTAACCTACTTCGCTGGATGATACCCAAACCCAGGAAACTGATTAAAAGCACTCTGATTAAAAGTCAAAAGCGCCGGACACCCCAACAGCCCCGTAACAGGACTAACCCACTGATTGACCAACTGCAAAACAGGCGCCAAATTACTGATTACTCCCTGAAGGACAGAAGGGATACCCTGCTGTGCAGCCTGAAAGGCAAAACACAACAGGTTATTCCCCTGAAGTAGAGTTTGGGCGTTGTAAACCCCACCGGAGATGTCTCCCGGGTCGACACCTGGAGGAACTTGGAGTCAGTTTACTTCTATGCTCGGAGGAATTTGGTTCGGAGAAATTTTCTCCGAAATATCACTCGGAGACACTTCTCGGAAATATGTGCTCGGAAATATATCTACTCGGAAATACCTTCTCGGAGATATTCACTCTGCTCGGAGATATATGCTCTCGGAGATATTTTGAAGATATTTTTTACTCGGAGAAAAACACTACTCACCAACGAATGAATTGGTAGTCCCAGTATTACCACCGAATTGAACGATAGAAGGGTATTTCACAGCCAGAATAGCAACATCGCCTGCAGCAGCAAGGGCGCCGTAAGGATTATTACTCGGTCTTTTGTACCACTGCTGAGGTATCTTCTCATGACCGGGAGTCCATGTATGAGCATTATCCGGACCAGATACCGAGAAGAAGGTTTTGAGGATATTTCGGTCGAGATAGCCTTGGATGTTGTCTGCGGAGTGCTGGTGCGGTGTGTCAGTTTGTTTACCGAATTCATAAGGGAATGGATGAAAGTTAAGTGAGGTGGGTACTTACATTTGACATGAGATTAATGATGAAATGATGAGCAATCGGCGGTACGAGACCTGCAAACGGGGCGGAGAAATAATAAGGGTTATTATTGATGGAGAAATTATGTACGACTTTGTTGTGATCGCGAAGTGTATTGAGTGTGAAATTCTCGGCGCGAAAGTAGAGTTGATCGAAGCGAGGGAGGTTGAGGGAAACGGCATCTCCACCGTTGAGGTATGCATCAGACTGCGCGGAATAAAATTAGTCTTCTGAGCTTCGACTTTGTGGTGAAGGTTGGAGTGAGGTAGAATGAACTCACCCGTGCGGGACTGGCATCACTCTCATATGTATTGTGACTCTTCGAAATCCCAGAAGGGTTATTCAATAAGCCCCCAAGAAGGCTGGGAGGATAAGGTCCACCGATAGACCATGTTCCCGCTGTCGGATCACCAGTCAAAGCAATAGCAATTGCGGAAAGAGCAGCGGCAAATTCGGGACCAAAGCTATAAGCATCGCTCAATCCGGTGACAGCTAGAAAACCCATTGGTAAGTACGTACTCTAAATATTGGAAGAGGAAGGAAATACATACTCTGAGCAATGGTAGTTATACCACTTCGAGGGAGAAACCCATGGTTTGCTGCAGCATTCAAGCCCGGGCAAGGTCCTCGCTTATCATTTGTACCTGGTGCGACGAATTGATGAGTTGTACCCGGGCGAACATCGACAAATTGATCTACGGGGTTAAATTGGAGGCTGGGAAAGGGACCGGAATTTCCCTCGAGGGAGCTGAGAGGAAGAGTTGGTAGTGACTGGCGTTCTTTGACCCTAGATGGGTCTCGAAAGACCATTCCTGGCATCGCTGAGGCAGTGCCGACGAGAAAGAGGATTTTGATATGCATTTTGTGAAAGGAGTACTTGTTGAGTTTGTTGAAGTTCTTGTTTCAGTTGCCACTGTATTTCTTAGCATTCCCAAATTGCTGCTTTCCTCGGTTTTTATACATCAGTTTCTCGTTAGTATCAACAGTCTCATGGAAGTCATCCGGTTGGAGCACCTAAAAAAGCTAGCCCAATTCGTAACTTGAATTTAAAGGGACGCAAATATCAAGAGAAGTAAATGACGCTGTCGATCTTCTGCAGCAACGCCATAACCAATACAAGGCGCCGCCAGCCGTGGCACTCAGTACATACGCCTTGTACAGTCATGCCACTCACTAGCTTTCCCGCCCTGCATTTTCCGAGAACACCAAAAAAGTGAGCGACACTAGAGGCAAAAAATGCCCTCTACTATTATATGACAATGATGTCTCTAAACCACAAGTCCTGTAAGCTAGATATATAAGAACATGTTCTTAGTAGATACATCTAGTTTTTATTACTCTTAGAAGGCTATTTCCGGGGTAATATCGAGAGGCGTAGAAGTTGATTTTGCGAGGCTCCAGGTTACGCGGCTGCTATGGAAATGCCAAGATACTGTAGTTAGTGATATGGCTGAAATGGGAATTGACTAGGTCAGTTGTTTTTCTTTTTCACCCAGGCTACCGTAAAAACAATGATGGGTGGCTTTGAATGGAGGTTGAAAGTGACAGCCCAGATACCAGAGAATGAGACACTGTTTTAGAGTGCCTATTCGCAGGACTTGAAATCCTTGAATCAACTACATACAGTAAATAGGAAAGCTATTTTAAAGTGGATAGAGAGTTGATAAGAAGAGAAGGAACAGAAAATGAACTGGATGGAGCTTGGGCGAACGGGAAATTAGTTTTGAGTATGAAATTTTATCCTCAATGCTCGGGAATCTTCCACAATACACCTCTAGCTTGACAATAAAGGAGGTGACTGGGGATAGTCCACCAAAATAGTGGGTGGAAAAGCTGTAAAAGAGCTTGACAACCTAGCGATCCAAAACCAGCAAGCACCTAACACCGTCACTGACGTTTGTAGTAATTCCTCGAAACATCGTTCACTCCAAAAACTTCTCCGAATGACATCTCCCTCAAAAGCCAAGCGACATGAATACAAATCCAAAGACACTGATAGGAAAGGTATCAGAAAGCAAATTCAGGCTGAGAATCTAGATCTAGGTCCAAAATTAAGCTTAAATTCGGAAGTAGAAACTCCCGTAGATCGCCCTCGCAGACATTATAATTAGCCAATCGCCGACATGCATTTAGCAATCGTGCTTCCAAGGGCGTTCGTGTCACGGTGAAGAAGAGGCTTGGTTATGCTAGACTCGCATACTATGTCGTGATTCGCTTGCTCCCGGGTCAAAAAGGGTTACACATACGAAGCCTCGTACGTTTGTTTGAATTTCCTTCAATGATAGGATCGAGTTCGAGTTAACTCAGCACCGTGTTAACATTCCTTTTCAATTTTTGTTGACAAGAACACTCACCAATAAACAACAGCTCCCTAAACACCCCCTTCCTCGCTCAAACCATACTCAATGACCAGAACCATGTCTCATATGCCGATGCAACGCCTTCCCATAAAGCCCCTTACTCCAATCCTCCTCATACCTTCGTTGCTGTTGCATCCCATTAGTATAATACTCCCACATCTCCAATTTCTTCCTCTTCCACAACTCCTTCAACTCCTTCGGGACAGGCTGTAACTCATTCCCGTCGGTCCAAAGCTTCGCATGCACACTACACACCCCCTTCTTAACATCATCCATAGTCGGTAACTGGATATTCCAGTAATATTGCAGACGAGTCCACGGCATATTCCCACTCAGTCGATGCGCGTAATTAAGCAAATTCTGCTCCGGAAACACAGAATCAAAACGTCCAAGATCGAATAAACTCGTGTAATACTCGAAGACCTCAACATTAGGTTCCATCACGAAAAATCCCGCGTTGAAATAGCCCATTGGGACCGGTGGGTACTCATGCATCGAATTCGTCACCTCGCTCACTGTCCCGAAAAGATATTCTGACGGTAACTTCCCCTCATCCTTTTCTATCCTCGCCCCCTTCCCCGTTTTCCTCGGTTGCGCCCCCTTATCATCGAACACCCCGTCGATATTCTTAAGAATAAACGTGTCCGCGTCAAGAAAGAGGATCCGATCGTAATCCACCAACTCCCAAAGCCTCAGTTTCACCATGACATCTCTCCACCTCGAGTGTCCCGGTTTAATCCAAGAGGAATCCAATTTCTCAACCGGAACGATCGTAGCACCATCCATAGAAAGCTGAGCCACTTTCCACATATCGACACCCTCAGTTGTTAAAACTATCAAGGGGATACCCCTCTTCGTCCTGGTCTTCTCATCGTGTTGCAATTGGTAGTTTAACATCCTTACACTAACAAAGTATTCATCCCTCTCCTTTTCACTCCCATGCGTCTCATCCTCCAACAGTAACGTCGCATACGCAAGATTCAAGCCCTTAGATGGCTGTCTCCATGCTTGGAACCTCGCAATAAGTCGGTAAGGTAGGACGACGAAGACGAGGAAGAGGATGATGAGTCGGAAGAGTCTTGACGACCGGAGGGGCCGGGGTTGGTGATCATAACGTGCTTTCCCCATTATGAGATTTCAAACTCACGCTACTGATGTTTGATAGTGATAGGAGGGATGGCGGGTGGGATAATGGGAGTGAAATAACCACATCATGATGCCACATTTCTATTTTGTTCATGAGGTAGTCTTTTCGTTTTTGCCGGGGATAAGAAGGGTAAATTGGGTATTGATTAATAGCATGGTAATGTGACTTCGCCATGAACCTCATTGTGTGGGTAGCTTTCTGTTGTTGTGCTGGCTGAATGAGTTTAGCCGGTAGATAGATAGGTTCGGCAGATGGGACTGTGTATCGAAGTACTTTACTTACTCAGATATGCATTGCAGCAGAGAAGTAAATTGGGCGGGAATATAAAGATCTTGCTGGCTCGAGGAAATATACAAGATTACACTCCAAGTATGGTCTTCATAACACTCAATAACTTTCCCTCAGGCTCACCAACAATCCCCCTCGATCTCCAAGCCACAAATCGATCCGGTCTCACCAAAACACATCCATCCTCCTTAACCTCCCTCCTTTTCGCCCAATCAAAATACACATCCTCATAATCCTGTCCCCACCCAATAGAATACGCTCGAATCTCAACACCCAACTGCTCACCTACCTTCTTTGCAGCGAGCTTCCATGCCTCGCCTCCAATCCCCGTAAATAACGAAAATGCGCAATGCCCAGCAAGATCAATAGTAGAACACTGTTTCCCAGGACTCCTAGTGTTAAGCCAAGCATGAGGCAGACGACTCCCAGGAAATGTAGTAATTTCATGCTGAAGAACGGGATCCTCAGGTAATGCCGGTCGCCCAGGTTCATCCTCGAGATAAATCGCCTTGGATACATATCGCTGGTTCATTTCAACGCCGACACCATGGTACTCGTGCGAGGTTTGGTTGACGGCACTTTGAAGCTTTTCTCTTCTTGCAACTCCTTTTGGTGTAGCTTCTGATAACTCAGCGAAGTCCTTCTTCCGTACTTCAAGAGATGGATCCATCATCCCAAGAGCTTCCCAGATAGGTATGTGATCGCGAAGGCCCTGGTTTGCTCGAGTGACGATGGATTCTCCTACAGCTTGTCTTTCATGGGAAAAGGTCTCGAGGATGGAACTGTTTGCTTTCCCCTTGAGGACGTAGGAGATTTTCCAGGCGAGATTGTATGCATCTTGAATACATGTGTTTGATCCAAGGCCATTGAAGGGAGGGTGTCGATGTACTGCGTCCCCGAGACAGAAGCTATGCAAAAAGTTAGAGAACTGAGGATATGAAGCAGAAACCAAATTTACATGTTGCCATCGGAGTAATATTCTGCCACAATCTCGTTGATGAACCATTTCGATATTCCAAGAATCTTGACGGGTAATGAATCATCTCCTATAACAGATTTGACAACATCCAGATAATCTTCGGGGGATGGCGAGAAATCCACACCCGCTCCGGGTGCTGGAAGCATAATAAACATCCATCTACAACAAATTAGCATAGCTCGATGAATGTGATCATTGCGAGAAACAAATGCAAAGCAAAAAAAGGTGCAGGTGTAATTTCCCGAAGAAGAAAAATACACATACTCATTCCACGGTTTAACCATTCTAGCAACCGTAGTCCAAGCAAAAGGATGATGTTCCTCATCCGGTCTCATTATCTGATGAAGGTTCCCCATCCGAGAATCAATCACATGTGATAAGTCAACCTTTACCAGAACATTTGTTGCCAACCCCTGGCCTGGTTTCTTTACCAGTGGTATCTTCAATTGACGAAGAACCTGACTTCGAGCTCCATCACAGCCAAATAAATATTTCGACTTGATTTTGTACGTAAGATGTGTCAAGTTGTCCTGGATATTGCTGATGATGGTGCCATCTGGTTGGCGTTCGAAGGACAGAAATTGGGAATCGAAGCGGCAGGAGAAGCCATTGTGTGTTGCGTGTTGTACGAGAATTGGCTCTAGGACCGTTTGGGGGATGTCTACCTACTAAAATTAGCCTCGATTGTTCCAAGCATACTACTCTATTCCAGAAATATTTTTGTCATGGGATTCTTACATGCGAACAAGGACTCGCAGCATCATAGTCCCCTGCTCTCGCGGGATCATTACCCCATGAATATATTCGCGCGAATTCTTCCCCAGTCATGCTCCTACACCATCTTGTATGCTGCATGGAATCGCCCTTCACCGCCACCTTTATGCACTCCTCCTCCAAACCAATGTCTCGTAGACACTCCAAAGCTGCCATGTTCGTGATGTGTGCGCGAGGGGTATCTGCGGTACTCGGCGTTGCTGCTAACATTATCCCTTTCAGGCCTGTGTAGAATATTAGCAACAGAGGGGTTGAAGGAAGGATGGTGTATATTTACCATGCTGTGTAAGAAAGCAGGCCAAAGATGCTCCAGCAGGTCCAGCTCCGATAATGAGAAGGTCTGTCTCAACCATTTCTGAACCTGCGGAGGTTGAAGTATTATTCTGCCCATTGACAGTGCCATTTGGCGGAGAATCCGAAGCTGTTGCCATATTGTTGAAATTCGATTTCCACTTCCGGGGTCAATTGATCGCGTCTAAGCTTTTGCTAATCGGGAAATAAAACTTCAATGGCCCAATCCAAGCTTTTGTAGGGAGGAGAAAAGGAAGGCATCGTGAAATCGGTCGTCTGCCAGTGGTGTAAAAGCTTGTACGCAGAACTCGGCCGCTGATCCATGATGACCTTTGCTGACGGGAAGATTTATCATGATTGAATAATGATGTAACACTCAAAAATACAGAGCGATCCCCACACACGATGGAGTCGCATCCCTGAATATCTCGTGCTCCAAGCACTGATAGGCCTGGAGCTACGAGAGCCGGAGAAAGGCTCCATTATCCCAACTTTGGAGATATACTCATAAATGCAATAAAGAAGGAAACGCTGACTGAGCGAGTACTCAAGGAGGTACAAGACAAGTACTTGTACTTGTACTTGTACTTGTACAATTCAAGTTTTTTTCTTTTGCGCAAGGCCAGTGGGGAAATCTCTGGGGCTTGAGGCTGACCCCGGAGCCCCGCATTCTTTCTTCTCGTCACCCTTTCCCCATTGCCAGCCGTCCCACATCCAACAACACCATCGCTCTTTCCCCCACATAGACACTTGCCCTCTGTCCTCCAGGTCGGCCTCAGAAGGTAGACAATATGGCTTTATATATCTCCAACCTCTTTCCCCCTCAGCTCTCCTATTCTGCCGCCTTCCGGTAGTCCGAAAGTATATCAGACACCCCCCCCCCACACCCCCCCCCAGAGAGCATTGAAGAGCACTACTCCTCCCGCTTTACAGACACGAACCTCCAAACCTTGAAGAAATGTCACCTTCAGCAACTCAGAAGAAGATCAATCTGAAGAGAATTGCTCATGTATACTACACCCACGTAAACCTCGATGTCGCCCATCAATTCCTCCTCGATTTCGGCTTCAGCGTCGTATCCCGAACAGAAGACAAAATCTACTACCGAGGATACGGCACCGAACCCTTCGTATACTGCGCAACAAAAGGCGACGAGAATGTATTCGGCGGTGCAGGCTGGGTGGTAGATTCAATGGAAGATCTAGAATTGGCAACCTCCCTCCCAGGCGCAACTCCAATCCACGATTCCGACGCCCCAGGTGGTGGAAAACGCGTAACCTTCTACGAACCCGTCGATAACTGCCCTTTCCACCTCGTATATGGACAGGATGCGGTCGAGATGACAGAGACATTCCCAGAATTGGCCTATAACTTCCCCACCTCGAAACATCGACCTGTTAATAAGACACAACGCTTCAAAAAAGGTCCCGCGCCCATCCACAAGATCGGCCATTTCGGGCTCTGCGTGACGGATTACAAAAAAGCATATCATTTCTACACCACAAACTTCAATTGGAAACCCACAGAACTAGTCTATGACCCCGAAACACAGGAGGACATCACAACGTTCCTGCATCTCGACCGTGGGGATGAATGGGTAGACCATCACTCATTCTTTTTCTTCGAAGGACCGAAGTTTCACGTCCATCACTCGAGTTTCGAGGTTTTCGACTTCGATATACAGATGCTGGGACATACGTGGTTGAATGAGAAGAAGTATGAGAATTGTTGGGGGGTGGGACGACATGTGATGGGGAGTCAGATCTTTGATTATTGGTATGATCCGAGTCGGTTTATGCTGGAGCATTATATTGATGGGGATCTTGTCAATGACGAAACGCCCATCAATAGAACGAAAGCTGGGCCGGGGAATTTACATGTGTGGGGTATGTTGGGACTTTCTCTCTGCTCTTCTCTCTCCAGACCCTTTTCTTTCCTTCGATTCACCCACTCTCCATCTTCGAGGTATGCTGAGCGCCCATGGCTAACTTGAGTAGGCCCAGAAGTACCCGATACGTTCTTGACATGAAGGATCAAATTGCTTGTATAATATAGTTCAAATATTCTTTCAGGTACTGTACGCAGGCGAAATAGTCTACCCAGCAACTCTCGGACATTGTCTCCATGAGAAATTAAGTGTTGTATAAGATAACAAACAAGATCCCATGTGGCGCCTCCTTCGCCGTCCATCGATTAAAAAAACACCCCAGGTAATGCTACTGAAAATCAGGTGGTATGTCTCCTAACCTTTCTCAAAATCCGAAAGCGATTTGATTTGATTTCCATTCTCCACACCCCTGACACGTAATCTCGTTCTTCCACTCATACAAATGCCCCGGTCTCACTTGGAACCCTGATGGTGGGTTAAGACCTTATTTGTACGGAAACGGATGACTAGGTGACTTGACTTTGTAGTTTTCTATAGATATGTGATTTAACTCAAAGAGGAAGAGAGGTTGGTTTGTATTCTTTATTGGGATTTTTGAGGATATATTTCGTAGCGAGTAGGCCAAAAATACGCTTTTATATCCATGTCTCACTCGGGCCGGAAATTATCTCACGAACCAAGAGTACAAGCAAGAGGATAGAGGTGAGTTTTTATTTTATTTATACGAAGCGTAGATTTTGCTGCAGTTGCTTATTCGTACACCTGCTACTATGAAGGGGAAAGCCCGCGCAATTAGCCTGCGGTCATAACCTGGTATGGCAGCAACTTTCCCTTCCGCCCAAAAGTAAAGAACAAATGGGAGAGTAAATTCCTCAGTTGGAAGACTCCTCTGTTGCTCTGTACCCGCTTTCTCCTCCTTCGTTTTATGAATCATCTTCCTCAGCAGCGAACTCTAATATCTTTTCCTCTTAATATCTCTCCCATGACCTCGTATTCATCCTCCTCCTCCTCCTCCTCACCACGACGTCGTTCCATAGCATCATCAAGAATCTTAGCAAATTCCTCGGACGTAGCTGGCAAATGACTGAAATCGAAACTATAAAGAAGGCGCGGAACGACCGCTTCATCAAAGTCCCTCCACGATGCTTCAACATCATGGAATCTTGTGCTCATGGAGTTGACCTTTGTCGTGTAACCCGCAAATACCTCGAGCTCTCTCGAATCTAGGTCGACAACGTATGCGAATTCACAGAATATGCCGTCGAGTGCGAATTCCAATTCCATCTCGTTGAGAAGTTCATCCTTGGTGGAGGAAGATGCTGCCGCCTCGAGGATTCTGGATAATTGGGAAAGTGAGTAGTATTTTAATTCAATTCCTAAAGTCGATAGAAGAGGTATTGCTTCTCTCTAAATAGTGGTTCAAAAGCATATGAGAAAAGGATATGAGGGTGGTAAACGAAACCAAAAATAACTCACCCGGCTTCAATATCCTCTGAAACTGATGACCATTAATATCCGAGCGCATCAATATCGCGAAGATCCTCGCCGCTTAGAAGTCCTTCCAAAACCATCCCCTTCCAGTCCTCGAATCTCTCAATTTCGCCCTGGCTCATCTTCGATTTTTCTTCCTCGTCTAGACCAGCGTACTCGCCTTTCTTAAATAGCTCGATAGAGGCAGGGTTCGAAAGAAGCGCTTCCTTGAACTGGTTAAGTCTCTTGGACTCTGTTTTTGCCTTGTGGCCCGTCGAAGGAATAACGTGTTCGAGACCTTGTTGAAGGCGTTTGATATTTGCGGGAATGGAAAGGAATTCGTAGATGGTTTTTCCTTGACCCTCTGGGCTGCTGTCCCCTGGAGATGAGGGAGTTAGTAAGCCCCTGTTTGGGCAGGTGAGAGATGGAATGAGGTATATTACGTGTCTGAGATGTATTGTGCGATGACGAAGTTGTTTTTGTAGACTACGCAGATGAGACCTCTGATTCCCATGGTTGTTGTGGTTTAGTAGTGTTTCTGAAACTGAGTAGAGATGATTTGATTGGGTAATCCAAGCTAACAAATATCGCAGCTTACCTAGCTAGAAGTAATGATTGTTGGCATGGAACGAAGATAATTTACTAAGTGTGGACTAAGCCGACTATTTAAGTCCTGGATAGCGCTAGCAGCCACGCTAGCTAACAGTCATGTGATTGACATACTCCTATTCACCCTTCATCATTAAACAATAAATATCCTTCTACTTTTCCCGAATCCCAATTTTCCCCAAACCCCTTTTTCATTTCCCCAAACTCCACCCAAACACAAAAACCATTTAACCCCCTCTCAACCAACCCGTTCAACCCAACATTCTCTCCCTCTACTCCCAACCTTCCACCCAACACCCCTACAAACACACCCCAAAATCTCATCACCAGCTCCCCACTCCCCAATCCTAATCCGCTCCAAAGTCGTATACCCCGATAGCAACAAGCTCGTGAACAGTTTTCTCTGTTCCGCTACAGACATATTCTGAATATCAAGATATTTCAAATTCCTCAAGTGCGTGGATGTCGTGGGAGTTTGAGTGAAAGAAACAGAATTAATCCGCTTCCGTAATTTGCAGATGGCTATCGCTTTCACCATCGGTTGAAGAACTGCCGTGTGTTTTAATTCGATATCGAGTTGCTCTGGGTGCTCACCCGTGTTGTGAGGTGGTGGGGAATCAGGCTCCGTGATTGGTGGTAGCAATAGCGCCTCTAAATCGTGGATTTGAATTCCGGTGTCTATACTCAATTCCGAAAGTTGTGGACAATATCTTGTGAGAAGTGGAATATGGGATGGCGAGGTTGCGAAACCGGATAGGTTTAGGGAGCGTAAGGTTGGTGGGAGGAGGGTGATGAGGGTGGATATTTCTTCGACGCTTTCTAGTTGGGGGACTTCTTCTCCGGGGGCGTTGCAGAGGAGATGGAGGGTTTGGAGTTGGTTGAAGATCCCTGGGTTTTTGCGAATGAATTTTTGGATGGTGGATAGGGCGAAGGAGGGTTTTATTGTTGTGGTTAGGGAGCGTAGTTTTGTTGTGGGATGGAGACCAGGGAGTGCTTCGGCGAGGAAGACGTTGGAGGTTGTTAAATCTAGATCTTGGATTCGTGGCATTACCTCGAGGAGAGATTTAACTACGGCTGTGGTTTCCACGTCGCTGGAACGGATGACCATCTTTCGAACTTGGGTTGAGACTCCCTTTCCATATCGTTCGAGAAACCAGAGGAACTCGGGTGTGATGGTCGGACCCCATTCCAAAGAACGAAGGGAAGGAAGTTGGCCTCGTAGAAGTCGTTTTAAGATGTGGAGATCGAGCTTTAATTCGGAACCGGAATATGGTTCATGTCTCCATTCCAGAGGGGTCTTCAATTCTTGAAGCCGAGGCATGAGGAAGAGCCATTGCGTCACGAAATCAGAAGATTCTTGGACGCGGTTGAACCATGCTTGTCGGGCGTCGGAATTGATGATTATATGACTGCTGGGACCCTCGATTCGAAGATTGCTGAGGTCAAGAGTTTTGACGTGAACTCCCAACTGGGGATAAAGAGAGATCAGTTGGTGGAAAGAGAGGAGAGAGGAATAGGTCGATAATGAAACCCTCCGATATAAAATCGGTATTGTTGCTTCTTGAAGGATTCGTGAGGTTGTTAGACATGAGAGGAGATTGTGTTGGGCTTCAAGAGAGGTGGTGTCGTGCATTGACTCGGTAGGAAGAACATCTCGGAGTTTGCGTGAGGCATCTTGTGTTGAGTAAGGTTTAAGATTTGAAAGAATTTTGTGGAGGAGTTCTGCAGGAAGGCGTTCAAGGCGTGACAATGAGATAGGACTTGATTCCATTGTCAATTCGGGGTGAGTGGCAAAGGTCAACTCGAATTGTTGTTGAGTGAGTTGTCAACTGGTGTGTTTTGAAACACGTTTGGCTTGGTCTGAAGGTTGCGATTTATGATGTTGCAAGTCGCAAACAATTGATGTTATAAGCCTCGTATCGTGCCAAAAATAACAAAGACATTCCTCGCCGTTTTTTGCTGCTCTCGAGTAAAGTAAACAAAGACCTACAATAAAATCATTGTGATTATCAAAAAAAGAAACATCTGACCTACGCCTTATATACTTCCCCAGAAAATGCAAACGCACATCACCCTGAGACCCCATCAAACACGCAATCCCGTCAACAAATTTCAAACCATCGCCTTCTCACATCGAGCCCATGAATCTATTACCCCCTTCTTACACCGTGCACCGTCACCTCGTGCACATTCTTAGGTCACGACATCCCCAACAACCAGCAACCATGACATCGCCAACCCCGCCAAGCCCCACACAACCAATCGCCTGGACTCCAAAATGTAATCGTGCTTGAGTCTTGACTAACAAGTATCCCCTTACCACCAACCTGCAGAAATTGCGTCGTATCCTGTGACTTTTTCCTCAAAACTGAGACTGATAGTTTGATAATAATTACCTCGAAAAATCTGGAGGCGTTAAGCTAGTTACGTAACAAGGCGACACAAGACATGGATTGGCCTGGAGAGGTTTATTTTAGGTGATGGCGGGGGAAAAAAGGGGTAGCATTTTTGAGGGGAAATGCCAAGGCCGAACGGCATCCGTTCCGCAATGGCGAAAAACGATTCGACTCATTCGATGGTTAATAATTCTTGGCTAGAGAAATGTTTTTATTTGTGAGTGGAAGAATTTTTTTTAATGTGTTATTTTCAGCGATGACGGTTACCAGAACTTGTTCAGGATCTTTCATAGCAAGCACGTGGCTAATCTCAACGGTGAACCGGAGGCCCCACTAGGAAGATTATCTTTTAGATCACTTGACCATTTGAGTAGTTTCGAAATAGAAGTTCTCAAAGCTCGTTTGTATTCTTCTCATTCAAGAAAACAGTGACTAGGAGTTATTGAGGAGACTGTTTCGCCTTCTAGGATATTGCACAAGATCTGAAAGTATATTTGTAGGTAGTATTGAATTCATCATTTGAGACGGAACAAATGTGAGAATTCAATACTTGGTTATCTACCGGCTTTGCCTGCTGCAATCATCATACGAGAATAAGAGGTTTCTTCAAACTTTGGTGGCGCTTGGTAGGCATTTCCCTGGTTATTTGTAGGTGGCCCACCTAAAAAGTCGACTGGAGAGCTATTTGTAGGTCACCTACTGATACTCGAGTACCCTATCTTGTAGAAACATCTTGTAGAAACATCTTGTAGAAAAAGGTCCAGCTATTTTTAAATTACCTGTGAATAGGTTGAGCTTTGCTCTTTGGGCCATTTGCGCATTACCCGGCAATAGTCGCGATTTGTTTTGGAGTCGCTGTTGGTAGGTTATCTTATATCTTGCAGAAATTGTCATGGCCACGTGACCAGAATCATTGCTATAAATGTGGCCGAGTTATGACGTGTTTTTAGAAAGGTTTCAGATTTCCCTGAATCAATTTAATAAATAGTTCTAAATCTCTATGATCTCTAAGACCGAATATCAACAAGTACTTACACGTGACATGGTTGGTGCTGGGTTGAAGGACTACTTGATATTAAACACATCTGTTTGGATTTTTGGAATTGCAGTAATTGAGGGGCAGTATGGTGGGAAGTTTTGTTTGAAAATTTGGTGACCTATTTAATGTCTGATACACTAACCAATTTTTTATTGCTATTTATGCGATGTTATAATATTGTTGCAGTGATCAATGAAGTACCTGCAAGGCTTACTCGTACATGCAGCTGTAGGCATCGATCAAGGCGCAGCCGCACACGTCTCGAAAAATCCTGTCAAGGCAGTGTATAAGACGTGGTCCTCAAGTGTCAGCACTGCACTTTCCAGTTGTTTTCCGTTCTAAGCGAAGAATCCTTCGTACAAGTGGATACGCGTCCAGCGATACACACGGACCACGCTACCTTACGACATACGAAAGCGTGGATGAGGGTTCGCAATTTGGCTTAGGGCTTGAGATTTTAATTTTCTTGCTGATGAAGGACGTTTCTCCATCAGACGATTTTGGTTTGATATTTGGGAAGGGTTGCTTTCGTAAGACCAGTGGTGGCTGGGACTGTGCGAGAGGGAAATTGGTACGTAGGTTGGGAAGAGACGTACATGATTCTACTTACATGAAGATGGTATAAGTACTTAGAGGTTTTCTGGATATATTTCTTTTTTATCTTTTCAATCACATCGTTTGAATCTTAATTCTCCTATCTAAAATCGTCTTTGTCTCTCGATTAATAATTTCAGCATGCAACACATCAATTTTATTTCGGCGGTTGGGTTACTGACTGCCGTAACTGCAAGCCCGATCATTGGAAGTCGCGATACAAACTCGACCGTGCCTAAGACCGTACCTTTGGATACATTCACCAAAGTAATCGTCCTTCTTTCTCTGTAAGTAGGGACAAACTAACCCTCTTCAGATCACCTCTTCGACAGACCTTGTTTGGCAGCCATGTCTGTCAACATTCTTCTGTGCTGTTCTTGATGTAAGTCAACCGTAACGAGGACTTCATACTCAAGCTAAATATATTAGGTTCCCTTGGACTACCAAAAACCCAACGGTACCAGAGCTCGTGTACCTCTAATAAAATACCCAGCAACACAACAACCATCCGAAGGTATGGTCCTTACAAATCCCGGTGGTCCAGGTGGCTCTGGAGTTGAGTCGGTCTTCGACATGGGTAGCCAATTCGCCTCCATCGTGGGCACGCAATTCGACATTGTGAGTTGGGAGCCTCGTGGACTTGGGTTTTCAGAACCAGTCACAAATTGTAGTTCCATTCCCCATATTCCCGGAATTCAAAAACGTGCTGCTATTCCTGGACAAAGTCTTCCCACTGAGTTTTATGACGACGTTGTGGAGGCTGCAAAAGACTTTGGTGCTGCGTGTCAGCTTGCTACAGGTGATCCGGATGCTGCCGGGCCTCATATGAATACTATTGTTGTTGTCAAGGATCTTCTTAGCATTCTGGATGCCTTTTCGAAAAGCGAGGATGGGAAAAAAGTCCACAATCCTGAATTGCTGAATTATTGGGGTTTCAGTTATGGTACTGTGATTGGACAAATGTTTGCTTCGATGTTTCCAGACAGGATTGGTCGCGTGGTTATCGACGGCGTTGTGGATCCTGATGATTATATGGATGGGGATCTTTTGAAAGAGGTTACATTGACTGACGAGGTTTTCCTGTCATTTTTTGTTTATTGTAATATTGCGGGACCGACGGTTTGCCCTTACTATACCGGAAACATCTCATCCGACATCTTCGCACGTTTTGAAAAAACTGTTCAACGTTTCGACATTGAAAAAGCTATTGAGCAAAAATGGGCAAATGCTTCAGAAGTTTCTCTTGGATTGGAAGGTTTGAAGTTCTTCTCGAGAATCCTTCTTTACACACCAACTGCACAATTCCCTCAACTTGCAGAATTACTCGTCGGCTACGAAAAGATTTCTCAGAGTATCTCAATGGAAGCTATCCAACAAGTGGAGGCACAATTCGGCCAAAACATTACACTCGTCACAGACGCCAGTCCAGAAACACTTCGTGCAGTTACTTGTACGGATTCAAGGAATCGACTTTTCAATCATACTCTGCTTGATGTGGAATCGAATGTTAGGGCTCTGCAGGGACAGAGTTTTATCGGTGGAGATTTCATTGCCGCAGAGAGGATTAATTGTATAGGGTGGTCGATAGAAGCTGCCGAGAACTTCCAGGGTATGAAGACGATCTGTTCAAGTCCTATTTCAGGTTTTTGGTTCTAACATTAACTAGGAAATTTTGGCGGCTGCACAAAGAACCCCCTCTTGTTCGTCAGTAACACACTTGATCCTATTACTCCAATCCAGAAGTAAGAATTTTCCGTATTCTTCTCATTATTATACAACTAACAAAACACAGCGGCGAGAGAAGTGCGTCTCTCTTTGATAAAGCTGAGCATCTCACAATTGAGGGACTAGGTGTACGTTATTTCCTTGTCTAAAGTGTATCGAAGCTAACTCATTGACACAGCACACTTCGCAAGCAAGTTTGAATAAATGCGCGTTCCAAAAACTATCGAGCTTTTTCCAGAATGGAACTTTACCTGGCAATGCCAATCATTGTTCTTTTGAGATTGAACCTTTTGGACTTCCAGCCACTAATGATACCTTGATTGCGAAGAGAAATAATGCGGAGTGGAATGCTATGATAAAGGGGATGGAGAGATTGAGGAACTGAAGAGTTTGATTCCGTTTTGTAAGGTTGTATAGATAATGAGCTGCCTATTGCTATAATTCAATTTCAGTTTCAGTTGTTGAGTACATAGATAAGGAAATGCTTCTGTTGATACAGAATGTATTGCTTTAAATCCGACTATCATGTATTACATGATTATTGATCAGTACCTTTCAGCACGCGAGACCCCCAAAAAGTACGTCATACGTACATACTACAATACCTATCACCCCCACCTCTCTCAGCCTGGGTCTTAACATTTGGATTTATTTTATATCTTTATAAATTGTGTTTGATCAGAAAAGTCTTTATGCTAAGTGCACAGCCAACTCCTCTTCACATTGCGATTATCGGTGTAGAACCTAGTGGGTTGGGGAGCGCCATAGCACTCTCTTCTCTCCCGGATGTCGAAGTGCTGCTTTATGAACAGGCGAAAGAGTTACGAGAGATTGGTGCTGGAATTAGGATTGGATTTAATTGCTGGAAAGTCCTTGGGTTGCCTGGCGCTGATAAGGTTGTAAAGGGTTATTTGAAAACAAGTGTTTTACATCGGTTGGTCATGATATCATGTCAATTTACTACCAAGTGAACAGCCGTACTAAGGATTAAATAGAAACGGCCTCAGCGGAGAAGTTGTCAAACCTCTCCACCTTCAGCCAATCCACCTCAATACCACCCACAACGTGTACGAAGAACTCGTCTCCAATCATCGCTTATCTCCCAAGCCCTGGAAGGTATCATCAAGCTTAACAAACGACTTGCCGGGATAGAAGATCTTGGAAGTGAGGGAATACGTTTGAACTTCGAGGATAATACAGTTGTAACAGCAGACCTGGTCATTGGAGCCGACGGCATCCGCTGGATTCGCTCACCCCCTTTTCTTGCCTCTTTGGGTTGTGATTTAACCGAAATTTTAGGTCGTAAGACAATACGTCTTTCCCACACATGCAATCAAATCCACGGGAACCACAATATTCCGCGTTCTGATTCCTGGTCTCCTTTCCGAGACGTAATGGTGGCATGGACCAGCTGGTCACTTCTACGGATCTCTCGTCGACGACCCTTTTGAAACAAGTAATGAAGAGCAGAAATTCGAAATTGCTGCTAGAAAAGTGGTGGACCCAGCCACTGATTTAACTAAGAAATTTAGCTGGGGAGTCCCGACCCTGAAAGCAAGGGTGGAAGGCTTTTTCACGGTATCTCTTCCTCCCTCACTTCATCCCTATTCACTACATACTAAAAAGTTGAATTAACAGGATTACGATCCAAGAATCCGAGAAGCACTTTCCCATGTGCCAGGAGGCCAATGGCGAGAGTTCTCAGCCTTCGAAGGTCCTCGTCTCGATCAACTCACTGCTTGGAATGGAAAAGTCGTCTTAATTGGCGATGCAAGCCATCGAACAACATCGCGGAGCGAAATTTTCTGATTTTGGGGTGTTTTAGGAAGCTATTTGAGACCTATGTAAGGAAGTGAGGAATGAGGGAGTGAGGGATGAGGATCGAGAGGTGGTTGGTGCGGCGAAACAAGTGAAACGGGAACAAGGCACACAAAAGGGGAAGCGAATGGAGTGAGTTACGTGGGGCAATTTTTTATATTACAAGCTCATCGTGCACGCCATAATTGCTGGAATGCTCACTCGCATTCCATGTATCCTTCGGAGAGCCCGCCAATCACTTCCGTATTCTGCCACCTGTCAAACAGTGAAAGAAATTTCCTTCATCATGCCTCTTCCACGAAAACGACAAAACAGCGAGGTACTAGAAATAATCCTACCACTTGTAATCGGGATGAATTTTAATATGGCTAGCTACTAGACTTTCTTTAGCATATCTACCAAATCATCATCTAACTGGACGCAAATTAGGGCTCCTCCATCCACAACTAGGTATATAAATCCCTCCTTATATACCTTACAGAGTGCATTTATAGATTTCTCCAGCATAACTAACTTTTACTTCGATACAATAGGTGCAACGTAAAAATATAGATAGCACTAGTCTATTGAAATCTCTGCTTTTAAGGTTATATTAACTTTCGAATTAGCTTTGTTTTATAACTTTAGTAATATAAGTGTATAAAGTGTTAAATAATTCTTTAACGCTATTAGTATTATTCTAAAGATCATTAGCACTATAATACTAAGTAACGAAAGTAAACTAATTAGATAGTATCAGGCTTTACTAAGTATTTTATAACGGAAGTTATTTATCAATTCCGCCTTATTAATTGTTGCTACCACCCTATTGGGTCGGTTGCGTTATACACGTGACTACACGTGACCAATCTGCACCTATGGATGTTTGCTTTTGAGCATCAACTTCCCCTCTTTTAGAAGAGCAACATGAATCAATAAAACCTCTTTACAGACGTACGATATACGATATTATCACAAACCAAGTCATACCAACATTAATATTGGATAGAAGCTTTATATAACGTGCATGTATAGCGAATGATACAGATAAGCGAATGATACAACCGAACGCTTGAACGCGACTACTCCACTAAACACGTAGTTTCTCTATAATAAAATATGCCTCAGAAAGACAACGAAAAGATTTTTATTCTAGCCCTGTAGGCTATGCAAAAGAACCCAAAGCTAAGCGCCTAGGCTATAGCAAAAATCTATCCTTGCGATCATCAGAAGCTTAGTCAACGAAAGCGTGGTATACAAGCACAACGTGATATTCTAGCCAATTCACGGAAAATGACTAACCTAGAGGAATCAATGATTATTCAACATATACTATGCATTCGTTGACTAAGCTTCTGATGATCGCAAGGATAGATTTTTGCTATAGCCTAGGCGCTTAGCTTTGGGTTCTTTTGCATAGCCTACAGGGCTAGAATAAAAAATCTTTTCGTTGTCTTTCTGAGGCATATTTTATTATAGAGAAACTACGTGTTTAGTGGAGTAGTCGCGTTCGAGCGTTCGGTTGTATTATTCGCTTATCTGTATCATTCGCTATACATGCACGTTAGTGTATTTGAATATTTCCAACAGGTAAAACAAGCTCTGATCCCCTTTTTCTGAGGCGATAATATAGTAGATCGGGATTTTCTACTTAGAGATCTCTTCTAAATACTACTTGGAATGAAGCCCTCAACTATCTTATTACTAAATCCTGCAGCGTATTGCACCTGGAAGTGAAGATTGTAGGATTAGAGTAATCGTACTCCGTACAAAAATGGCGTACTACCCGGGACGGGCCGTGTAGATACATTCCGCGGCCCTAAAATATGGGAAATTAACGACGAACCATAATAACCAACACCTCTCCAACAACCAAAACGCACAATCTGGTCCAATATGACACGCACAAACGGGCAAATGGCAGTCCATACACCAATCGTACCCTTACATTGGCTGGGTCGTGTAATCTTACCTCGTACGGATTGTTGGTTGGCCGCAAATCCCCTCCCTAGCTCCAACATTCATCTTTTTCTGTTTGTTTAGCTTTCTCCCACGTTCTATGTACAGAGTCTCTGCAAACTTGCATCAAACAGCAATTTTTACGCCTCATCATATCATCTCAAGCTTTAAGGCGATGTATGCCTTTCTCTTCCCCGCAGCCAAAGCGGCTGCTGCAGGTGCGCTTTTTGGTAACAGTTGCTGTACCTAGGTTGCGTCGCCATCGTTCGTGCCCCAAAGCCTTCAGCATCGATTCCTTCAGTGGGTTTGAAACAACAGATTCGGTATGTGTTTCTTTTTCCGTTTCTCTTCGCCCTCTTTAGTCGTACGAGTACGAAAGTTACGATCAACTAACAATCTCATCATGTGTGTCTTTAGACATGCCATGTCTTCCACGAATTCAAGCCCCACGGTGTCAGTCCCGCCGACGATTAGATTGAAACCATCTGAAGGAAGCGAGATTCTTGCTGCCCAGCGTCGCCAGCGTCCTGTCGCTCCTCATTTGCAGATCTACAAGTGGCAGACGACATCGGTTCTTTCCAGTCTGGAACGAATCACGGGTGCCACCCTCGCCGGAACCTTCTATATATTCGGCACCGCATATTTTGTGTCACCATACTTAGGTTGGGATTTTTCTTCAGAAACCTTGCTTGCTGCGATGGCAGGTTTGCCAATGGCAGCCAAATTTGCAGTCAAGTCTGTTCTCGCATGGCCTTTCTTCTTCCATTTCTTCAATAGCTTGAGACATTTAGGCTGGGATTTAGGCAAGGGATTCAAGAATGCGACAGTCATTTGTACCGGTTATGTGGCCGTGGCCATGTCATTTTTAGCAACAACTGGTTGCGCTCTCTGGTTTTAACCTTCTAACTAAATACTTCCTTTTAAAAATCACTATTTACTTTCTTGCACGGAGAGTGAACCTTTTTTATGGGTTCAAATTTGTCGTTACATATTCTTGGTGAATAGCACCTTCCACGACAGCTCAGTTGATCCACGTGCTTGGGCTCATGTGAGTGGCTTGCCACTCACATACTTAAGCTCACAGGATCCGACCCCTCTTTACCTTTACTCTTCATGCAATAAAGATATAGGAATACAACCACTTATTGCATCACACTTTATGACTACCAAGTCATACCAACAGAATTGTTTTGCTTTCATTCGTGTTCTTGACTTTCGCGAGCTCTCTCGAATTTATGAATACCATCCTTCTTACATTTCCCCCTGCTGCTTTGATGTGCTATTTTCAGTCTCTTACGGTTCTCCTTGATATCAATGGACTCTCTAAGCTGATAGATGTATAATTATTAGCATCGATGGAGGCTTGTCGGGATTTGAAGACGGCGGGTCGAATGCGTGTTATCATTTCTTCTTCATAGTCGTCAATTGCTTCTTTGACGGTTTTTCGAGACAACCCATTAATCACACCGTGATTGGCAGCTTCACCGCGGACTATATTTTATCATGACATATCAGCTGAGCTACAGACGCAAGTTTAAAACAAATATGAAAGAGAAAGTAAACTAACACATTGTCATAGCATGTGGCGCATCTCCCACAAGTGATATTGTGCCGTTGTGGTTATCCCATACTTCCTTTTCGGGCGGTCAGTCTGCCAGCATAATTTCCCGCAAGTTGGAATCTTCTGGAATACTGAGTACGAAATCCTTGAAGAGGGAGTCCCAGTTCTTCGGTACATTCCGCATAAGTGCTAGTCGACCTTGCACGGTTTCCGGTATTTCTTGAGGATCATCTCGTCCGAAGAATCCTTTACCATATGCCTAGCTTATCATTATTTGGCAGGTTGCTGTCTTCCGTTGCTCGGTCGACCGCGGAAGATCAATAAAAGAATGCCAGAAATATACATTGTTGTCTGGATTCCCGCCTTGGAAAAAGTATGGATCAATGGCGAGGCATTTTTGTATTTCTGAGAGGGGACGCTCAATGCGGAGACCTAAGAGTCTCACTGGCAGGCGATTTGCTTGGTGGATTGAAGGACATAAATTCTTCCTGACGGCAGAGTTTGCACCATCACATCCCACCAAAAGGTTCCCGTCTATGTTTGTGCCATCATCGAAGTAGGCGGTGACAGCATATTCCGTTGGGTAAGTGACCTTATCCAAGCATTTAGACCACTAGAGGCATAAAATCATCAAAGGAACACTTCAAGCACAGAAACGAGACTCCTACCTGAATGTCCAAACCTTCCATCAAAAGTGCCATTAACTTCTCCCTCGATACCTGTCGTTACATATTCCTGGTGAATAGTACCTTGCACGACAGCCTAGTTGATCCACGTGCTTTAGCTCATGTGATTGGTTTGCCACTCACATACTTAAGCTCACAGGATCCGACCCCTCTTTACCTCTACTCTTCATGCAATAAAGATATAGGAATACAACCACTTATTGCATCACACTTTATGGCTACCAAGTCATACCAACAATACCCTTGAAGCAGCCCCGAGTGGAATAGGCCATGCATGCTTCTTTTATCCAGTCTTCAAGTCCAAGAACTGGAAATTCCCTGGGTTTTTGTTCTCTCTGCCTCCGGGTTTACCAACACTCGTCAAATCGGCCGAGTATCTTTTTTGGCAATAAATTACGTAGATCAGTCAAGGTCCAGCAAATTGTCAAAGACTATCCTCCTCCGCGGGCAAAATCGTAGGTGTCGCGTTCAAAGATGCTGAATGTAAATTGTGGGGAGTTCGAGTATTTCTCATTGATGCTGCGAATCGCTTGGGCCAGAATCAAGCCGGTGATACCTGCACCGATGATGATTACATGCTTTGGTTCGGATGGATTGGTGGAAGCATTTGAATGCAGTTCATCGTTAGGTTCTGTCATTGTTTCTACAAAATATCCTCCACTGTGAATGGGAAGAAGCTGCTGATTCTTCGAAGTTGATGACTGTTTCGACTGACTCAGTGATATGCCAACGCTATGTAATAACTTTGAGCGACGAACAATTATAGAAATATAGAAATCCTCCGTAAAGTGTCTACAGGATATCTTAGATCTTTAATACACGTAAATCAATATCCGAGTCCTCAAAAGAGCATCCCTGTTACGATCCACAAACTTTATACACCTGCACTCATCTAGTGATGTCGATTCAACGCCCGGACTTGGGTAGCTAAGGGTAGGTCCAGCGCTGACAGTAGTGTGCACGTACTAATGGTATGGCAATAAAGTGGGGTTACAATAATTGATTTATGCACTATTTGCACTAACTAATTAGATGCCGTATTTAATTATTATATTACGAGTATCAGTAGTGCTCGAAGCCTATATTGTAGTATATCGTAGTAATTTATTATTGCCAAAGCTGCTAAATTTAAGCTTAAATACCCTAGATCTCCACTCTACTTCTTTCTAGCTGTATATTTAGAACTATATGATAGAACAACCAACGCTAGAAATATATAGCTAGATAGCTAGGATTGTAGATCTAATTAAATAGAGCATATTAAAAGAAGAATCATATAAATAGCCCTTGAATTAAGCTCACAGTCACTTGAGGAGTAGTTGGTGATGAAAGTAGACTGTGCGCAATAAAATAATTCAACAACACTACGTCTAAATACGTTGACAACAACGTTATTTTAATAGCTATAATAGCTTAAACTAGTACATTCTAGTACGTTTAATATACTCTTTAAATCTATCAATTAAGAATAAACTATTTAGGAAAAAAATCGTTTCGCTTATTACTGTAGGAAATTTTCCTAATAGAAATTTATATAGGATTTATTTGTTGAGAAATTAAATCACTATATTACGAATTTTAATCGGAATATTACTTATACAGGCTCGAAAAAAAAAGTCCTAGCTTAGGGCTTTTTAATGATGCAAAAATCATTCTATTCTATAGAGACTGTTTTTTAATCGCGCTAGAAACTAAAGTAGCTTTCTGTAATTAATTTTGCCTTAAATCACAGATCCTACGCATACTCAAAACACACGAACGTTGCAAGTACTCTAACGTAGTGATTGCAATCACTCTTGGTGAGAAAAGGTGTATAAAAGGACCTCTTTTTCCCTCAAAAAAAAAAAAGTCCCTATCTAATCTAGGAATAGCTTCATTTTGAGAGATTATGTAATTTTGATGTACTTTTAATATATGGTGGTATTTATTATGTAGTAACAATATGCCCTTGAAATTTATTATCCACTATTCACTTTACAGTAGTAATAAAAAGTCATGATTTTACTGTAGTATTCTACTGCCAGTACACTACTAACACCAATAGGAGCAATTCTATTCCAGAATGCCTCATTCGTATTATCCTTCACAGAAAATAGAGATGTAATTTTCTATTTCGAATCTGACTGAAGAAATGCTTTAGCGGGAGAAGTAAATCGCCGGTTTTTGTTCGGGACCATCTTGTCCACTAATTTTTGAACAAATATATCGATAAACTCTAAGCTAATATATGCGCGAGAACCAGAATAAGGAGCTTTGGCAGCCTTGGCAGACTGTTTTAGAGGTCCAACCAATTCCTCGCATAATTCAGGATTATAAACGTCACGACATCATTCGGTTGGTACAGGACTTCCGCGAATAGATAATATCAGTTGGAATTCGCCTAAAAGAGACATGGTCATGACGTCAGCATAATACGCATTACAGAAATCCCTTCATTTAATGGACTTTTTATCAACCAACGGATTATTAATTATAAAGAAAGTCAAAGAAAGAATGTTGAAAGAGTTTTGTCTTATTATCAGTTGTATTGTTGCCGCGATTTGCAACAAACTATTCGCCAAGTTATTCTTTAGCTATTATATCATCAAATTGTTGGAAAACCTCCCTTCGTATTATTTGATCTATTAAGTATAACCTAATTGAAAACCCAAATAACGCCACTGAAACGAATAACTACTATAAAGAAAAAAAGGCCAGCGAGAGTTCCGAAAGAAGGAAAAGCCATGGAGAGTTGCGAAAAGAAGAAGCCATCGAAGGACCGACAGAGGGCAGGCTAAGTATTCAAGATACCAAGGTAAGAGAATGCCTGCCTCTAAGCTATTACTCAAACTTGATATATCCTCTGCTTGCTGCATCTGAGAGTATCGAGACGAAACGGTCTTCCATCTGGATTGGCTCATTGTATTCCGAGTATTCACACGCGCTAACTATAATCTCCTAGGCTTGCTTAGTGAGGTAATTTTTGAGCCAAGTATTTGCGGAAATCTGAACTCGGAATTGCTTGATCTGTCCCTTAAACGTATTATGTGTATGGATTGTGCCTGCATGTTTGGTGCTTTTTTACAAAGTAAGTCTAGCAGCTCTAAGATTTGCGCCGGGTCCTCCTGGGAACTCTGTTAGTTTTTTGTTGTAGCGTTAGCAACGTGACTGACTCACTTGGCAGTAGCTTTGGTATGCTCTTCCTCCAAAGGCTGACAATTTAAACTGGTAGGGATTGAGAGGTGATGGTAATGGTGTTTGCGGCATTTCGCTTTTATTATCGAATAGCGATACCAAGTTGTTTACGGTGATAAAGGTGATTGGGTTTGTGGAGCAGGACCAGGTTGGAGGGAAAGCGGTGATTGATTTGGACGGACGAAGAAATGCGGGGAAGTGGTGGATCTGGTTTTGTGAAGCGGTGGTTGGAATGAATGTAGGAAAAATTGTAACCAGGTTAGAAATTGGAGAGGGAGAAAGCGGTGGTTCAGACGGACGGACGAAGGAATGTGAGGATTGGTTTTATGGATTGTGGTCTGGGTGACAATAAACTTTATGTTTGTTAACCTTGCTTCGCAGATGTGCGCGTGCGATATTGATGTATAGCATGTTCTGCTAATTGCTTTGGGAAAGAGAGGAAAAATAATGAATACTTTCGTTGTATTCACATGGTGGTTGTACAGAGTATTGGTGGTCTTGGTTGGGAAAGAAGGAAGGTTATATGGTTCCCTGGATTCCAGGCGCGCCGCGCCGAGCACCTCGAAATTACCTAATTAGGAAATCGCGTTCCACCTCAACTACAATTACCCCGCTGGTATGATATTTGCCAGCTGAATATACCTAAGAATGCCTAGAATCTGAAAGTGAAGCTATTTACTTTCTCACGTGATAGTTTACAATATCTCAATTACTGTGTGCCTTGTTCCCTTGTTCCCATGTTCCCATATTTCACTTGTTTCGCCGCACCAACCACCCCTCGATCCCTATTCCTCACTTCCTTATTCCTCACTTCCTCACACAGGTCTCAAATGGCCTCCCAAAACACCCCAAAATCAGAAAATTTCGCTCCGCGATGTTGTTCTCCCCTCTCCGGGGCTTAGGGTCTGGTGCTGCTTTTTCTTTGGAGGATGGATGGATACCCGCTCGTGCTATCGAGTTCTCTCGTAAGAATGGAGGATCGGCTTCGGATATATTTGACAGCATCCGTAGTCCGTACTACGCTAGAATGTAAGTTACTAAATCCCAAATATTTAATAGGTTTGAAGTTGATGAGTTTGTTGAATAGGTATACTCATCTTGATACCCAAAAGAACAAGATACAGAAAGCGAAGAAGGCTGCTCCCGATCAGAGTTTCGCTGCTAGTTTACAGGAAAGGATCAATGCTTTCGGTGGCGAGGATAAGTTGAATTGGATTAATGGTAATGATATTGAAGAGTTCTGGAGAGAATTTGTTGAACGCCAAGAGGGGAAAAAAGCACGATTTGAACTTTTTCGCCTCCAGAGCGTCGGTGCCCTGAAGCTCAGGTATAGGGTAAACGAGCCTAGAGAAAAATATCTGAGCCCTGAATTTCAGGGAGATGCACTGAAATACAGCGCTCACGCGGCTTCAGGGTACATTACAGGGCATTGCAGCGTACAAGCCTAACAACCCCATTTTTGGTGAAGCAGAGTGGGGGATTTGACTTGGCGAAAACCCCACCACCCGCAACCGCGGGGTAAATGGGTAAATACGAATTTATGGGGACATTGAAGCTGTGTAACAAGTTTTTAATATAAAGGAAGTTCATCCCCTCTGGTGCCCCTCTCTTGTCTTAAAAACAAACTCAATAAATTTGTACTATTTAATTGTCGAACTGTTTACTTTCCAACGATGCCACTAGTCCGGAATCCGATTCTCCCAGGGTTCAACCCGGATCCTTCGATTCTACGGGTTGGCAATGATTAGTATGTTGAGAAACTCTGCGATTCAAAATATCATATTGATGTTTGATCAGTTACATAGCCACATCAACTTTTGAGTGGTTTCCCGGTGTTCAAATTCATCACTCCACGGACCTCGCAAATTGGGAACTCATTGTCAGGCCACTCACGCGGAAATCCCAATTAGATATGAGAGGAGATCCAGACAGTTGCGGAGTCTGGGCACCATGTCTCACACACGACGGCGAGAAATTTTGGCTGGTGTATACGGATGTAAAGCGAAAAGATGGGTCATTCAAAGACACACATAACTATATCGTCACCGCACCATCAATCGAAGGTCCCTGGTCAGATGCAGTATACGTGAACTCTTCTGGTTTCGACCCCTCACTTTTTCATGACGATGATGGTCGGAAATGGTTCGTCAATATGCATCAAGATCACCGTCGACGTCCAAAAAGTTTTGCGGGTATTGTATTGCAGGAATGGGATTATGCCTCTGGGAAGCTGATTGGCCCAAGAAAGAATATATTTCTTGGAACGGACTTGGATCTTGTTGAGGGTCCACATCTTTATAAGAGGAATGGGTGGTATTATCTTTTGACAGCAGAAGGTGGGACGGCGTATGATCACGCTTGTACACTTGCTCGCTCTCGGGATATTTGGGGTCCATATGAGTTACATCCTCAAAAGTATATTTTGACTTCAAAGGATGCGCCCTTTGCTGCGCTTCAGCGAGCTGGTCACGGAGGTAAGTCAAGTTTCGGTTTCTTTTTCCGCCTCAGAAAGAAGTGCTAACCTCACATTCCCAAACAAACAGATATTGTGGATACTCCTGAAGGCAAGACGTACTTGGTTCATCTATCCGGCCGTCCAATGACCCAAGAGCGACGATGTGTGTTAGGAAGGGAAACTGCCATTCAAGAAGCTTACTGGGGTAAGTGAAAAGCCCAGTTTATATCTGCATACAATCTTGCCACAACTCTTTGCGTGCGTCCTCGATAAGAGTTGCAGACTGACTATGTACAGGAGACGACGAATGGCTGTATGTGAAAAATGGACCAATTCCCTCGCTTAAAGTCGAAGTCCCCAGAGAACGAGACGACAGTAAATATTGGGCCGAGCAGCGATACACTTTCGAAGATAAACTACACCAAGACTTCCAATGGCTTCGAACTCCAGAACCGGAACGTATTTTTAAGATCGAGAATGGAAATCTTACTTTACTCGGTCGGGAGGCAATTGGTTCCTGGTTTGAGCAATCGTTGGTGGCAAGAAGACAAACGCATTTCTCGTACGATGCTGAGACGACGATTGACTTTTCTCCTACCGATGAGAGACAGTTTGCCGGACTCACAGCTTATTATTGTCGATATAACTTCTTCTACCTCACCGTCACAGCCCACTCAGATGGAAAACGAGAACTTCTCATCCAAAGCTCGGAAGCTTCCTGGCCGGATGGTCAACTCCAAACCCCCTTCGTCGAGCCAGTACCAATTCCAAATGAAGGAAAAGTGAAACTTGCACTTTCGATTAGGGGCCGTGACTTGCAATTTTTCTATGCTCTGGAAGGTGAAGAACTTAAAAAGATTGGACCTGTTTTCGATGCTACTGTCCTTTCGGATGAGTGTGGTGGACATCAAGCACATGGGAGTTTTACGGGTGCATTTGTTGGTATGGCTTGTTCAGATGTAAATGGCTCCGTGTTACCTGCGAAGTTTGACTACTTTATCTATCGGCCAGTTGAGCACGAGAGCGATAGATATGAGATCTAAGATGGGATCTATTCGACTGTACAATGAAAGATTTAAATTGATATTGGGTCTCTAAAAAAACTCTAGGCATTTTTGAGTGTATAACTCTGTCTATAGAAAGGTTTTCATTTTTTCTTTGCTCATAGATGATGGTTGTGAGTATTCTTGAAAGGTATTCTACCTGAAAACAAAATAAGCCATTTCTCCCCTTTCATAATCCCATGAACATAAGTGGGAGAAACGAATTTCCAAGTCCCATCCCCTCTGCTTCTCACGATCATTGGACATTTCAAACCCATTATGAGCATAACTTTGTCTTGAACATGCGCCTCACCCCAGCAAATTCCTAGATACCTGTTTTGTGTTGTAAACATCGATGCTTCGGTCGACAATTGGAGAAGCCAATAACTCAGGTTCTGAACATCTGAATGGGACATGGCGATCATAACTCGCCACTCTGGTGTCTGTATTGTTGGGAGAGGATCAAATCCCCCTTTGAAGCATATGCCCATGTGCTCGGCTTATCAAGAGCAAAATCCACAACTTGATCAACTACAGCTATTGCCTCTTGACCGTGAGAGTGATCGTGTGCCATCAATAAATGATACCAATCACTGAATCATCCAAGCTCTTCCTCCGAAACGACCACATCTATATTCTACAAAATCGTTCGAGGGAAAATCTCGAAAAACGACTCCCCTGTGGGATAATTTTGGAATTTGCTCGCCAAGGAGCACCATTTTTTGTACGTCTCTACCCTTCTGACAATAATTGGTAAATAAACTTGGTTAGATTCATCATTGTTCCACATTTGAATCTCTTCGGTTGTTTCCCCCCTTTCGTCGACAGTGCCAATGATTATCGCAAGTATATGCAACTCGTCATCCCCTGAAAATATAAACCGTAAGGGCGAGCTCTTAGAAGCTGTGAAGCTATCCCATACGACTATCCAAACAATACGTTTGCTCCAGTCGGGGACCCAAGATGGAAGATCCTCCGACGAGTCCTGACACCCAAGTTTGTAAAGCATTGCAAGAGACTGGTCGTATTAAAAAGCAAATTTGGTGAAATGTCGATACACGTGAGATACTGGCGAGGCATAATCGACAAGAGGGAGATGCCCGAAACCCATCGTAGTGAAATATCCGTACAAGCCGTATACTTTATCGCGTGGATCGATGGAGTTTTGCCGGCGGGTGAGTGCCATGATGTTGGTCACAAGATTGTCCCGAGGGAAGGAATTCACATCTATCTGTGGATGAACATAAACTTGTAGTCTAGTGTACATATCCAGCTTGTCCCAGAATGGTGTTGCATTTGCGAAAGTCTTGAGCTCTCTTTGCTCTAAGAACTTCGACGTTGAAATTGCGCCTATGAAGTCCGTCCAGAGAAGTTCTTCTTTTCCACATACAACGCGTGCCTTCAAACCAAGAACCGCTTCTTGAACAGTCCACATTCGCGAGAACCTGTGGGTGATCTCGGAATTAATATTACTTCTTCCAGAAGTATGTCTGAGGAAACGGAGGGGGGAACAGGGGTATACAAGGAGGAAGTGAGATCTCTAAGGAAGAAACCATGTCTTAGTCCCCTAAAACAACCGGAAAGAGGAAAAAACACCTCGGAGAATACCCACCAAGCTCGCGAGAAGATCTCTGACATCATATTTGATGTGAAAGTTCCTGAGTAGCCATATATCTTATAATTTACTGCTTGATTCGTGCAAGAATAGCAGTAAGTCTCGAATAGTGGCATACATACCCTCAAACAAGGCTTTCCTATTTAGCACTGCTTTTCGTGTTGATTCCGGCAACCGTATTTGTTGTATTTATTCTGCCATGTTCCCATAGATACAACTGCTGAAGAACAATGGTGTGAGTACAGACTTCCAAACAAGTATTACCAAACTGGCAACGCCTCTAATATATCGGAAGCTTTCATCACTGGATTTAGTCACACCAGGACAGTTTTTGCCTTTCCGTATATTTCTCCCATCAATGGACTTTGACTGTTCTTTTCGGTAGTGAAAGCTTGGTTGATACAAATGGAATTAATCCACAGCCATCTCTTGGTTCGACTTCGTAATCGCGCAAGCGCCATTTGGCAATTTCGATTAACTGTCAGTGTTTTCTCAGGGCATGTGACAGGCTGGTCTGGTTGTTGCCCATCCCAAGTATAAGAAATTGCTTTGTAAGAGGGAGCCGAATCTAGTGATACTTCTTTGAGCTCGATTTCCAAAAGACGATTGGAATTAGAACGGCCAAAGAGGCCACTTGAAGTTCCTCTGAGACCTATGATACGGATCGAGCGCGGTGATCGAAGCGCATTGTATTTATAAGGCGCCGGGCTCGACATTTTGAGATCGTCATGGGATGCAAGTTTAATCTTGTAAACCTCTAATGGGATCGGGTCAGAAGAAGTAAAAAGAACAGGGTTTAATTTCAAGTTGTGAGTTTAGCCAACATATCGTGGCGGAGTAAATTAGGTGGGTAGTACAACGTCAAGCCACCTCCCTCGACGCACCCCCTTTAGCCGTCACCATCTCGGCGCAATGAATCCGGTTGGAAAGTTGCCTAGAGTTAAATGTGTAATTCTAAAGAGATCTGTAGTAGTTTGCGGCTAAGTGGACCCACAGGGTCGAGGGCGTGATGAAGCCAGGAATTGAAATCCCATAAGCGAGCTTTTTCAAAGTACCACCAGCACTCGCCAAAGACGGACTTGCAACATATTGACCGCAAAAGCTTCATTTTGTTGGCAAATTTCCCTCCAAACCCGAGATTAATTCATGGAGTACTACACTCCCATAGATACAGTCAGACCAAAAGAAACATAGCAAGCTAGTAAAGCTCCTTGCGAGGTCAACAAAACTTTGGGGAAAGCCTTGGGTACTTTCATCTCGGCAATGACGGGCATGAATATCAGAGTGGAGCCAAATGCAGCTGCATGACAGTATAAGTTAGTATGGAGTGAGATTAAACGGGCAATTGAATATTAGAAGCATACCAAAAGATTAATAGCAGCGGCAACGAAGCCAGGGTAACCGAGCAGTGATCCCAAGATCAAATGTTACCTGTGTTACACCCACACCGTATTTTCGCGACAAGACACTAGTTGTTGCCCTGCTCTTGGGTAATAATGGGCAGTCCAATGCAAAGCTGATATTGAATGAGTAGTTATTTGTATAGGTAGAGTAAAAGTTGGATGGTTAGGCCTCCTAAATGAAGAATAACCCACCAGTCACGTTTTATCAATTCAGATCATTGAATGTGAAATTTCTTGGAGTTCAATTCTTTTCAATCGGGTCAATCCAGTTTATGTACTCCAGAATTGTTAAAGTTGAAATTCTATCGGAACCCTATCGAGGGTACAGCAATGTGAATAACTAGTGCGAAAAGTTAGTTTTAGCGACCCTACCAAAAATTGTCGAACGCTCTAACTCCACTATACTAATTTATTGCCTAAACATATACTATTCTACAACTACACTATCAAATAGCAAGATAAATGTCTTAAAATATGTGAGGTGGATGGTAGGCAATAAGTCAAATTGAATCTCATATGAGGGTAAACAAGTATCAGATTCAGTACAGAACTAATCTCTGCCCCTCCTTAGAGGTGCAGGAGAAGCCTCGCTTTATAGAAGCTCCTAAACCCTAATATTATGTAAACTCCGTTAACTCCGTAATTTCCATCCACTAGAATTAATCAATTCCTGATTGATTTATAATAGCAGATGAAGGCTTCCTTAGATCAGACGAAAGGTCACATGACCTACAAGGCCTCCACATATCACATTACTATATAACTATATTTCTAAAACTTAAAAAAAGTAAATTTATTAACTAAGGAGTTATAGATAATCTCTTTAACAGAGTTTAATATTTAGAAGCGTTGTTGTTATATAATAATAGAGAGGCATATATTAATTTTCTAGTATCAAAGACTATTTAATGTTCTTTAGAAATATAGAGTAAGGAAAGCTAGTTAGTAATATAGTAGTATTAATTATAGTTAAAGTAGAAGTTTAATTCTTTTATATATAAGGAGAAAGTTTATTAGACTTCTTTTAAGCTTTTAGTATAGTAGTAGAGCTAGTAGAGCTGAATTTTATATAACCTTAAGGTGTGACAGTTCAGACCGTTACGTGTCTCATATCACGTGATCTCGCTTAGCGAAGCACAATTGTATCTAGACTCAAACTCTCCCAAGCTATCCTCTTCTCCTCAGCTTAGAATCTTCGAATAGACAGTTCTACGATTCCACAACCTACACCGTGGACCGTTCGCCCTTGCGCGGACCACACTTCGTACGTGTCGTCACATAAGGCTCTTTTTCGCCTGCTTTTTAGTAACTTTCTCGCTTATAAGGGGAGACTTTAACTTACACTTTAATTAGCAAGTAGAGGCTATATTAAAGATATAATATATGTAATATCAAGGCCTCCTAGGGTATTGTAGTAGAATAATAAGGGTGTAGGGTAAATAGAGGGTTAGTAGTACTAGGAGTAAAATCACCTTTCTAGTAAGGTCGCTAAAACCAACTTTTCGCACTAGTTATTCACGTTGCTGTACCGATGCGCTACACCAATCTATTTGGGTGATAGTAAGAAAACCCAATTTGAAGCACAGGCCGCCGCCCTACCAAAAGCTGCACCCTAAGAAAGTATAGTAACGTCAACTAAGGCCGTAAAAATATTTTAAAAAATCTCCATTGAGTGTAATTAGGAAGCATAAGAAGTAGTAGATGCTTTCAAGAAGTCGTCATAGTTTTATTGGGGTATTAGGTCCAATTCAAACAGGTTTTCTTCCCCAAGACCAGTGGACCAACCACTACAGTAGTCTGTAACTCAGTGGTCCTAATCGTCTGTGTCAGCCATCTACCCGTGCGTCTGCACGACTCAAAACAAGGCCATTAGAAAGATATATCAAAGCATACTTATTATTTCTGTCGGTTCTTTCAACTTTGGTTTACTGCTTTGTGGTTTCATTCCATTATTTGTAGCCATCCCACTCTACAAAAACCAGGGACATCCACGTAGAGCCTAACCTGCGCACAATCTCAGCAAATATCTCTATCTGGCTATTCTAGCTAAACATGTTTGAGCTAACTATGTGAGTGCAAACCTGCAGAGAGGTCACTTAAGGAACGACACCGAACTGTTTTGGCTTGTGCCAGATGTTATCAAAAGAAGAAGGTACGCCACGGCTTGAATCACTGGAAACGCCTCCAGTCGCTGACCGATTTAGGAGTGCGACAAAATAATACCCTCATATTCTCGATGTTTGCAAGCAGGTTAACCATATATTGGCCTCAATTGACAAAAGGCCATTGAAGTCCCCAGAAGGTCTACTCTCTCCGCGCTCAAAATAAATACTAGCTGACAATAATAGTATTGTGCAATATCTAGAGCAAGTTCTTGATAATCTAAGTAATTCTGTGTCAAATCAGTCAGTCGCTGAATCAAACCAACATGATCAAATTCCACAGAATTCTCACTCAATTTCACTGGTGGTGGCCCCATCGTGCTATAGCATCCGCGCATACCAGTTAGTTCCCTTATACACAGCCAACCTAGTCTGTACCACAGGAACAGACTGTTTTATGGTTCCGAGTCACCGCCTCTCAAGATTCATATTAGAATTCTCAGAGAAAGGCCTTATCAAATAAGTGGCAGGTTTTCCCGGTCATATCTTCCAGCCCCGGATCCAATGCTGGTACCCTTTGAGGTAGCAAGGCTTCTCCTCAAAGTGTACATCCTACCGCGACACCCTTGTTTTATGGACTGGGAGCTAAGGAAACACTTCAATAATGTTTATCCTGAGAACGATCCAGTTCAAGAATGGAAAGGACCACCAGAAATGAGCAGATTCATAATCGACATCGTTCTAGCCATCAGTTGTCTAACATCAAAGGCCCACGACTTCCGAAAAATTGCTTCCCTAAGCAAGTCACTTCGTCGTGATGCATTACGGTCCTCACACTTTCTTCGCCAGTAAAACATTAGTACACTTAGGTGTTTTCTATTACTCATTTAGCTCGCCATATTAATTTCACATGTTAGCAATTTGTGGTACCTAACTGGCGAGGCAACGAGAATGGCCATTGCACTTGGTCTTCACCAGGAATCTATAGAACAACTTCCGTATGAAGTTTTAGATTCGCAACTGTGAGAGGCCAGACCTCAAACAACTCAAAGGTGTGGTTTCAAATATTCAATTAAGAAGTGCATGAAGACTACATACATGCAAGCTCTTCCTCTATATAGAGAGAGAGGAAGAGCTTCTGGAATATTCCAAGAAACTGCTTGACAAATACATGATGTCAAAAGAATAGAATAGAAAAGTATGGAATAGAAGAGATTTGCTTGGTAGTGGGGTAATGGCTAGTGCTAAGCAGGAACTTTGGTCAGTGCTTAGCGAGGGCATGGCCCGAGCCTCTATCATGGGTTCCAACCCTCACAGCAACGGAGGGTATTTTGGATGGCAAGTTTCAGAATTATTTTTCAATAAACTTCAGCTGACTTGTCAAGACATACATTCGAAAGAACAGTTTGCCTGATATCTGGTTGTCCGTTGGCAATTAGTGAGGAACATATCAAGGTTCAGCTCCCTTACGAAAATGAGGACCGTAATTTGAATGAGTCCCATTGGGAAAAGAAAGCCGAATTCTTGAGGATCATTCAAACGCGCCGATTGCAGAGTGCTATCCATGCAATCCTACCCCTTCATAAGTTTGAATGTTAGAGGTAGTGAAAACTGCAATTGGTATTGTTGAGGGCGCGTGGAGAATATTGAAGACCGGTTACCTAGTATTTCCTTTTCATAATGTCTACCAAGGGTTTCATGCCGGGCTTGTATGCCACGAAACATAGATCTGAGATGTATCAGACATGCAATTTGTACGGGAAAGTGGTCGAGTCGTTGAACTTGCTGACTTGGGTATTTGTATGTCAAATCTTGCAGATATTCTATGTTATGACAACACCGACCTAACAAATTATAAGGCTGCCTTGGTAGAGAGATGGCCAGCAGTTATCAATACAGGCACTTACTTCAATGAACTAGAAGAGGATGTTTTGCGAAACATCAATTCTTCATCTATGTTTGAAGACTCAGTCGAAAATGTGAATCTCATCGCAGAGCTAGAGCATCTTGTGATAGAAAGACAAATAAGTGGGACCTATCTTGGCAAAACATCGAACAACACGCTCACTGTCGGCCGTTCGGATTGGCTACGCTTGCCCCCATTTCCTATAGATGAGTCTTGGGAAAGCTTTTTAAGCATGGGGTTTGGCTTTGATGCCATGGGCTCTATTGAAATTCCAGAGGCTCTTGATAACTTAGTCTCCTTAAGCCTAACCCCTTCAGGAGCATTTCGGTGCCTAGTGAAAATTTGAACGGCCTGATTTCAGCGGAAAAAGATCGAAAGCATCATTGAGTCAATACCAGCTTGTAATTGTTGCCGTAATCGACGAGTCAAATGTTCCAGAAATCTACCAGCTTGTCGATTATGCGAAGAAGCCGGCAGGACTTGTGTATACTACGACACAGTTCTGTTAAAGGATATATCTGGAAGGCTTGCTCTTTGGATCCTTTTGTTTCCATCGGCTACCGATAGAGCTAACATATGCTTCCAAGTCACTTACATACTCTCTACATGAACATCAAGAAGAACTTAAGCAACGAAACAGCCGCTATATCAGAATTACTTACTCATATAACAGCTACTACAACGGTAGCAACTTCACACTTTCTAAGAAACATCTTCATTTCTGCTGGAAAAAGGATTGATGAAATCCAGTTTGACCAACCTGGCAAAGATATTTTCGTCTCTCGCATCGACAATTTATTCTTTGGGGTATCATCTTCCCTGGCTGCTCTTGATCTTGCAATATCTGTAAGACCTAGCTTGATTGAACAACAAAGTAGTACCGATGATTATCTGCCCGACCATCCAGAAATCATTGATTATAATCCAGATGATCATCTACAACAACCAGAGTATCTTTTGCCGTCTTTCCTAATTACGAAAACACTAGTAAATGCCTTCTCTCGATCCATCAACACCTTTTACTCGACTATTGAGCATCACGTGCACGATGACTTATTATCAAGAGCGTACTACGAAAGCGATACCTTTTGCGGCACCTTTGAAGAGCAAATATTTCATATTGTTATTGGAATCGGATCACAATTGACCAAATGTAACGATCCTCGCTTTTTGTTCACGCCAAGTGTATTTATTTATTGCTATTTAACGTCAAACGGAGTCTAGATCGCGTGGCCTAGGTCCTAAAAAGTTCCAAGGGGGGGGGGGGGGGGGGGGGGGGGGGGGGGGGGTACCCCAGGCTACAGGAGGTGTATAAAGATATATACAAGAGACAGTTTAAAGAGAATCTCCACTTTCGGAGAAGCTCTTATCTATAATCAGAGAAATTCAGTAGTTATGCATTTGCTGCTACTAGCTAGGCTAGTAGCACACTTTGGGAAACCACAAAGGGCTAAACCAAAGTAATAACTGTTCTGATTGGACAGTAGAAGCCATAGTTCCTCCCTCTATTGTATGCCCATTCACCCACCAGGTGCCTCCGTCTTAGGCCCCGTCGAGACTCCCGCCCAACCTAAAGCATCCGTAGTTATTGCTAACCGAAAGACCTCAAAAGCCTTTCCGCTTGTAAGCTTGTAGAATGAGGATTATAGTCGCGTTGTTGCCTTCGTATCGAGGTTCTGGTAGAAAGGGCGCTACCTAGTAGGGAATCCGCAAGGCCTCGTCTAGAACAAAGGAAATAGAACCCAAAGCTATGCCTCTGTTCTCTCTGCTGCCGTGTCGCCCTCCTACAGCTCCCTTCCTTGCCAACATAACCGCCAATTCCAATACGTAGAGGTTCCCGCCTATTAGCCAGTGGCCAGGGTAGACATCGCTTCTTTCCCATATAGATGCGGTACCAGTCCTTCCGTATAGCCCTGCTGACCAATATCGTCGTTGGTGATAGTTATGATGAAATATCGTGGTGTTGTAGGGGGTTCCAAGAGCAGTAACAACTCTGCACCGTAGCTCTAGAGGTGTCAAGATAACCCTAGGAGGCTCAAAATTGCGCGCGCAAGCGCCCGAGAGCATTTTTTGATGGATTCGATATTATATTCGATAGCGCAGGCTCTGTGTGGTGTTGTTGTGTGGCTGTTTTAGTGCCAAAGGTTGTTCCGCCGTTGTTAATTGCGACCGCGCGCAGAGCGTAAAAGACGGCCTATCGCGACGACCACCACCAGTTTCATCTTTTTTAACTCAAGCTTAGCTCTGCAGATACTCAATAGAGCACTGGAGGTTCGTAGGATGCACCGCGTACAGGTATTGAGTTGTCGCATCCCTCACGCCAAGTGTATATTTCACAAACGGAGTGTCAGAAGATCCCATCATGCACGAGAAAACGAGTACAAGCCAAGTCCTCCTTCTTCAAAGATGTCTACTCATTTGCATGTATTTACTTATGGATCCCGGAGCCGGACATATAGGGCGCAATTTCGGTTTCTCAATCTGAGTTTATCTCGACATAGTTCATCGACCATCTTATGATGAAAGCGAAAAGGAATTGGTGCTGATGCTTTATCGCACTTTATACTGCTTGTAATGGTGACAAACACCGAACTCGCTGAAAATAATGGTAGAGCTAATTTAATTGATTCTAGTCAGGTTGCTATTGCGTATGGTCGACCAAGTTTGCTAGCTGTTTATGATGTACTCCGCGATGTGAGTACTCTCTCTCCTTCTCTCTATTGATTGACAGATAAACTTACCAATCTTGTAGAACATTCTTACGGGGACATCTGGATCTATTTCGGAGCAAATATCGATCCAGTTTTACAGAATCTCATTCTAAAGCTTTAAATCCTAAGCGAAATGCTTTATGAATTGCCTCACCAAAGGGGACGTGGTGTGCTGGAGGTTGACAGCAAACACGCTTATCGAGAAAGAGTACAATCTTGGTACCATGAATGGCTTCGCGAATCCGAATTATTTGATCTTCCTCTAGATCACCATCAAGCAACAACATCAGCTCAGATGGCAGCATGGGGTCAGCTACATGATTATGAAAGTCTCTTGCTACTTTCCAAGATGGAAGTCCGGAAATCCGAGTTGGAAGGGACGACATGTGACAGCCTCATCATAGCATGTACAACACTCTCACGCAATTCCGGAGCGTATTCGCGGATCAACGTTACGCGCCCCTCTATGCCTATTTTCTTTCCAATTTCATGGACAACAACGTATGCTGCATTCACAGCAGTTATAAGTTTCTTTCATGAGAGGAAGTTGCCAATGGAGATTGGTATGGGAATGCGCAGACAAGGAGTTTTGAGGCGATTTTTGGCTTTGATGGGGGCTTTAAAAGCTAACCCAAATAACATGGCTGCTGGATTTACGAAAATTTTAGAAAAGCTTTGCACTAATGAGGAGACCTGAATACTGGGTTTTGCGTAAGACTTCAAAGGTTGTTTTATCTCACTACACTCCCTTGTAGAGAATCTCTCCGATGAGAGGAAGGGGGGAAAGAGAGTCTCTGAAGGTTCAACAGATGAATATAACCTAACGCAAATATATTTTTGAAGTATGTTCAATATTCTAACGTAAACCACCAGTCATGATAATCTCCGCCTGGAACTTAAAATAATAACACATCATCCACCATTTGCTCCAACCCTCCAAGCTCGCATGCTACATCAGGCTGAATCATCAAATTTTCATGCGAAAAATTGGGTCATTCCTCTTTTAGCAATGACTGAACCGGCAGGAGCGTCCTTTGCATCGATATCTTTGCAGACACTTGTTCCTGATGCCCAACCAGTTGATTGAAAGGTTCCTGGCTGCTTGATGTCGAATTTTTGTCCAGTTGCAAGGGTGATAGTAACTGTTGAGGTGTAATCGCTTTTGAATGTTCCAGTCTGTGCAGTGGCTCTGCAGTATACAGCTCGGCCTGGCTTGATCACTGCAGTCTGCTCCCATTGAACTGTATATGTGTCTGTCTTAGTAGTAGATTGTGCTTGCATATCCTCATAAGAGTATGAAGTCGTGGCTGTGACTGTTGTTGAGAGCTCCCCAAAAAACGGCACCTTAGCTTTGCCTCCCACAGCGACAGCAACGGAAGCTCCAAATGCATTTTTTTGGGATGAACTCAACTCCTTGGTGTTGGTCATGTCCTTCTTGTTTCTGAACCAGTACGTGGTGTCATCCTTGTTTGGGTTAATCACATACACATCTGCGACGTTGAATGATCGATCAATTCCACTAAATCTTGTTAGCTAAGGCATGTTTGAAAGAGAGGTTAGACTTACGTGTTCTTCTTATTCCATTCATCGAGGTTCTCCTTAAAGTCCAACCCAGTAATCTCTGCTTTGCCGACGGTAGAGGCAAGGAAGAGGAATGTAATGTTATCGATGAAGTCTCCAGTTCCTCCCTGTGCACCGAGCATAATACCGCTGTTGACTGGGATTGAAACAACTTTTCCAGCCCAGTAGCCGATTTCCATAGTTTGGCCGTTGCTTGTCTTGATTTCGATCTTGGAGACCGCCCTTCCATCATTACTTTTCCATAAATCGAGCTGAGTGACTGTATCTGCCACTCCCCAAGTGACTGATTTGTGAAATTGATCTCCGGAGCCCGACTTCTGGTTACCGACCATACGCTTAGTGCCATCTGAAAAGGAGAACTGGATTCCGTTGATGTGTTCGCTATTAGCCCAGGCCTCTAGCCCAGTGACTACTACTCCTGCTTCCCATCCAGTTTCGCAGTAGTACCCACCACTGTTTGCTTTCCCCACAGCGACTGAAGGTCCGAAAGGGCCTTTAGATCCGCATTCGACGGCCTGGCCAAGGGTGGCAAACGAGAGAAGAGAAGCTGCTCCAGCGAGGAGAGAATTGCGTGAGAAAATCATGTTGAGTAGTTTCTGATAATCGTTGATATCAAAATGAAGATAGAAAAAAATGGAAAAAATGATAGAAATGTAGTAGTGACTGTGCAATAACAGAAAAGAAAGACTCTAGGAAACAGAAGAAAAAGACTGTTGATGAATCAGACTGGTGAGGCATTCCAAAGGCGTGAAATGAAGATATATACAGGTTTCTCGTGGTTGGAGGATGAATGCCAAGAGTTCAGCGCTTCCTATTTGGGTAACCTATTCGCTTAATGTCGGTAGGTATTCCTTCCCACCTAGCAAAATATATATTGAGTTCCTTGGTATTCTCCACTACGGTTAGTCCAAGTAATCAAAGTTTTGTGGTCTGGGGTGATTGGAGCAATCCTACGAAACGATTCCTAAGTTGTTCAAAGGATCGGCCCTGTGAGAGGCTGAGAGGAGAGGCAGCGCAAATTAACCTAGTTGAGCAAGCTCTGAAGGATCACCCAGAAACAAGCTTAATTCCGCAGCGCGCTGCAGAGGTTCTCATTGGGTGAGGCAGCGTATGTTTATTTCGACTCCACCGCTTCACTGACCCTAGACTCATTTCCTGGGCTGTTCCAACACCCCTTTTCCAACCTGCGCCAATCACAGAGAAGTCTCGTGTACTGCCGCCCAACTTCAGAGGGTCTCCGTGTGGGAAATTACTTGGACCCCCACAACTTTCTACGTTCGGCTTGTCATAATCACAGGTTTTCTGAATTCTGTCTGCTCAATGTTACTATTTTCACCACCAAAAGCACCTTTGCAATATAATTTAACGCTCGTCGAAAGTGCCTTTTTGTTACATTTTTAGCCTCAAGAGTCAGAGATGCCATAGTTTCTAGCTCTCCAATTGGTTTAACACCCCCTGACCTTCTCTGTCTTAGTTCTTTGTGGCGTCGCAATTCTGACAATTCACAAGTACTTATATTAAGATTGTGGCATTTAGAAAAACCTAGGTACTGAAAGCTGAGAAGTATTAGTAAAGTTTGAAGATTATCTCAATCTCCGCTCATTTTGAGAGACCCGATAAAAGAAAATAATTTCGAACAGAGCCGCACGAGTCATGACCGAATGGAGATGGCTTCCTGGGGATACCACTGCGATAACAGCCATAAATACTATGATAATTATTGTATAATAAGCGTATGATAGTACAGGGATGTATAATAAAGGGGATATCGTGGGGTATTTACAAGTTATTGAACAGAAGAGTATTCGCTTGCCTAGGATGGAGATGCCCCTTGGCATTTTCTTCCCTCTCCACTCTCCTGTTTCCCTACCATAACTCTTCCTCCGTTTCCCAGTCAATTATTGCTGAGTTGGAAGGGTAATGGGTACTGGAGGTCATGGAGAATTGATTATCCTGTAAAGGTAGACTAGCTAGATCTATATATAATGAGTGTATGCTGACAAAAGAGGGTATTACGCTATGGTAGCGCTTTTCATATGTGACATGAAACAAGTGATACAAAACAAGTGATCATACCGGTGATCAAGATAGCAGATAAAACAGTCGATGAAGTGGTAAATTAAACGGTAGATCATTATGAGAATAAACAATGAAAGAAGTCAGGTGATGTTATGAATCCAGCACAACAATTATCTACCTGTAGTTGAATTGATTTCGAGCAAGTCACCGGTCGCCTTATTCTTATCGTGAGTCTCGGGTAGGGAACATAGATCAAAGCTAACGACCGCAAGACGCTATATAAGTATAGAGATTATAAGAACAAGGAGAATCTAGAGAGGATACCGGAAACTGGTATTACAAAACCCAAAGCCCATGAAAATATGAGCGTTTGTTAGGCCGATACAACAGTGAGATAACCGTTGGTGCGGGGCGATACCGCTTTTTGATAGTTACAATGCTAAACATATATCATACCACCATACCGCAAATGCCTCTCTCTCGTCGGCAATTCCAGCAATGAGTCGTCAATAGTTCTGATATTTTCAAAGAACGTTCAAGTCAGTGTAAGAAATGAGTAGAGTAGGGTAGAGTAGAGTAGTAGCCGCTGCTCTACTCAAGGGATTTTAAGTACTACTTATACTCTACTCTACTTTAATTACACTACTCCGAGTACTATTTGAGTAGTTTCGGAGTTCTCGGGCCGATAAATAGAATGAGCGGACCGATTATCGAAACCTGGTCCGGATATTTAAGCGATTTCTTAGACTATCTTCCGAATGACATTTTATAGTCTAGAGGTAGTATATTAGCCTCTAAGCTTATATTTTACTTCTTAAGTACTATTTTAATTCTAGCTTTAGAATATTAATCTATTTTATACCTAAATAAGAGAGATTGCCATATAGTTAAAGGCTAGTTAGAGTACTACTTGAGTAGTTAAGAGTAGCTAGTCTACTCTACTCAAAGAAGTCGCTACTTAAACTCTACTCTGCCCTACTTAGACTACTCTGAGAACTACTCGAGTAGTTGAGTAGTTTGTTCTCACACTTGGTTTAGTAGGGGTGAGTAATTCCAAGTTTGGGTAAATCACGTGATTAGAACATATCTAGAGCTCAGTTAAGCGAGTAGGAATGAAGAATATAAGAACCATAAACTAGTTGACAAGAGTATGATAATATTTGCATATCCATGCTAGTTGATATTTGATATGTGTTTTTTAGATTCATAAGAAGATGCTCTGTATGTGGCGTGCTATTGGGTGATGTTTTAGAAGCTAATCAGCGTATATTTTTCCACTTAACCTCAACCTTCTTAGATTATGATCCATCGGCATTATTTAATTCCTCTTATATAGACAGTTTCTTTGAGGTTGTTACCCAAGAGTTCAGAGAAAATATTGCAGAAGCATCATTCTGTGCATGTTCAAGAAAGCTCCTCTGGGGATTGGCTACACTATGAAGCCCAGAAATCTAACTTACAGCTATATAGTTCATTCCAAGTAGAGCCGGTCTACTTTATTCACCAGTTATAATGTTGACCAATAATGTTACTACTTTATAGTATTAAGCAGCGATTCTGGTAAGTTCGAAACATCTTAAGAGTATAGAGTATATATAGTAATGGACAGCTATTTAAAGATAGAGCTCACGAAAATAAGTCGATCACTTTAGTATTCTCCTGTAATTGAATTTCTGGCTGGCCTACATTCATCATCGCCAGCTCCCATGTTTCGATACACAAAGAGTTCATGCCTCGATCCACACCTTGATGATTGCTTTCTGTCCAATATTTGTTTCCCCAACAACTGCCCCCTTCGTTTGCTTTCTCAATTTTGAGAACTCCCGATAATAACGCATCCCACCCGCCAGATCTTCCTTATTCATCAGCTCAATATTGGTAACATGATTCTCGATAGCCATGACTTTCTTTTTCAAAGCTTGTTGGCCCTCATACATACCATACCGTACCTGGTAAAATGACCAACATTGGTGAGTGTTCCCCCCCCCCCCCCAAGAATAGTTTTCGCCGGTTTTGCCTCCCCATCCCTTTCCATTTCCACTGAAATATAGTGGAGGCAACTCATGTTTCGAAGTATCAAACAGAATTGTCTGGGCGTTCTCTAGACAGGAAAGCACGTTATTCGAAGTTTCCAGCGAGTGAGGACCGTTTCCCAATACACACATGTTTCAACATCGAAATACCCTTGAAGTAATGATTTCGCAACTCAAGTTTGTGACCATATTCCCTAGCCCATGCAGTGAGACGGTGGAAGCCCAAGGTTCTGGGAAAACAAAGTAGATCTTGATCCAGTCGAAAGTAAATATAGTTGCCAGAAAGTTCAAGATCCATGATTCGAGGTATCATATTTTGACCAACCGCGCGAGACTCCTGGTTTACATGTAGGACCGTTGGGATTTGATAGCAAGCGACTAGTTTCGAGCCATCATGCCATACTGAGGCTGCGTTCCGTGGTAGAATCGCACATTCCCGTATGAGGAGACGAATCTCTTTCGCAAACTCAGGAAAGGATTTGAATGTTGTAGATGGCTCCTCAACTTCGACCTTGGTACGTGAACCGCCCTGGGGGGACTTCTCCGGGTTGGGTGTATTCAACCATCTGCTTTGTAGGAGATGCGTCGGTAGTCTAAAGACAACTACCAAGGATGTTAAAATCGGAGCCTAAAAATGGCCAAAATCAGCTTCACTGTAGACAAGCTCTAGGATGCAATCTGGGTTTGCAACTTACCAGCACTCTCAAGGAAAGGAAACTTCCGATTTGATACAATGAATGTGCAACAGCTGCTGCATACTCTTGGATGAGCTGCGCCATGCTAATAGATCAGTTGTGGTTGAGTCTCTGATGGTGTGGTGTTGGAAGATGGACAAGAGGGTGGCTTTCAAAAGGACCTTCCAAGGTTAGCCTTAGTCACCTTGCATAGGTTTAAGGCGTTTTCTTTAGCCGCTTTTTCAGCACCATTCAGCTAGAGTTTAGCAAACCGCTCTGGTATTCTTTATTCACTAATTAAATCATTGACTAGTTTTGTCTAGGCATACGCTAAATATACTCTATACAGAGGGGCTGACAGTGGCTTTTAACTCACCGCCTAAGTAGCAGGGTGTACTCTATACCAAATTTTATATGGCGCTCACCAACAACGACCTAGGCAGTAATTCAAAATCCAATACTGACCCCTCTGTATGCTCAATTTAACTAACCTAAAGTTTCTGAAATAATCAAACCTCATAAATGCTACTAAGATGCCAATCCAATAAACACACGTCACTTCATAGACACACTCATCACAAATAAGATAGCAAAATCTCTAAGGAAGAAATCATTCCATTCAATAGTATTTAACCTATACCCCAATGACCCCGCATAAAAAAGAGAAGGAAGTCCCCGGCGCCTTACGCATCTCAACAAACCTCCCATCACAAGATAACAGTAAAGCATTCCTCAGAAGTACCACTGTATTCCTATAAACCTCACAATCAGCACCAGTTCCCAAAAAGAACAACAAAAAAAGGATCACTTACCCCACTCCAACAAGCAGCCTTACTATAACCACTCAAAGTAGCATTGATACAGTCATATTTAGCGGTGGTGTTGGAATCTGTGGCGAGATCTGCTGTTGTGCCTATTCATTTCGCTCATTAGTTTACACCATCTTCCCTTTCCATTTCGAGGAGGGGTAATGGCTTACAATTGACTCCAATTTCGACTCCTCCGTGTCCTCGTCCAATCTCCTCGCAGCATCGAGGATAGGGATACGCTTTGCCAGTACCAGCAGGTCTTGTTTCGTTGTTGCAGGTGAAAGCGGTGGCGCCGATGGCTAGGGAAAGACCAGTAAGAATTGTTGAGAAACGCATTTTGTGTTCGAAGATGTTGTAGGTTGATGAGATTGAGATTGAAAGTGCGAGGGATGTGAGTAAGTTTGTGAGATGCTCTTGAAGGTTCAGGAGCACCAGAGTCGTTATTAATACAGCCCAAACGAGTTGGAAAACTCAGTGGCAGTGAAATCACGTGTGCGAAGCAAAATCTGTATTCACCAAAACACCGACAAAGAAGTATGACAACAGTAAACCATTCACAAGGCTTTTAATGGCCTCACTTGGGGCGCAGCAAAGCGGCAGTGATGTACCGATGATCTCTGCAGCAAATAGGGGTGCCGGGGTTGCCAGGTAAACAAAGTTTGTTAGTACAAATAAAGAAAAACAACAGGTGTAACCGATGACGGTTACGTACAACACCAACTTGACAACGAAGCAAATGTTTTACATGTAATCAACTTCAACTGAAACCTATTGCGGTCGAAACTCGTATTGCTGACCAACTGCCAGCAAAGCATGGGTTTTATCTACTCCGTACGTCAGTGGAAAAACATAAATATCATTCAGCTAGAATATTGGCTCAGTTATTTCAGCGGATAGGGTGATTTCCTCCGGCCAGCGCAGCTAAAACCTCAGCCTCATTCACGTCGAGTATTTCGGGTAGCTTCGACAAGAGTTACCACTCGTAGTGGAGGTCATTGTACTCCATGTAAATTTCGTCCCAACTCACCAGCGTTCTTTGAGCTGCCGTTATTCACAAATAGCTGTTCACTTAGGACGAAATATGGCTAGCCAGTGTACAAGCATCCAAACAAGCGTGCCTGGGTGGAATGTTATCGTAATTGTGAGTGGCAGCGTAGTGGATTACTTTGAATGAACCAAGCTAGGGCCCAGAGGGTTTATAACTCACAGATATATAAATAGATAAGTCATTTATACCTCGCATTCAGCCTGCGAATGTAACATGTAGGAGAAACTTTAATTGCAAGGCCGACTAATAATCTACCCCCATAAAACATAAAACCTGAAAAACAAATCATTCCCTTCCAGAGACCTTGCAATTGATATGGGAAAGTGTCTGCTTCTCGACTTCCAAGATCAAAAAGCACCATCGTGAAGAACCCCAAAACAGACTTCAGCAGCGAGATCTTAATGGCATTAACACTTATTATTTTACTTCTCCCAATATCTTTCTGGAATCGTAACCGTTCCAAAAGAAAATCGCGATGTCGTAAAGAAAATCTTTCTTGGCCCTGCTGAGAATACATTGGATAGCCCAGTGCCGTGTGATTTATTGTTTGTACAGACAAACGAGATGCAGCAAAATATTCCAAGGGAATAGTGGGGCAGACGACACGTGAGTGGTTGTGAAGATGTGGCAGAGGATTTCTCAAGTGAGCTTACCAGCTTACTAGTAGCTTATCTGACCAAAAAAAGTTAGAGTAGAAGAGGGTGGATATCGTGCTGCCAACCTCCTCAACTCGATGACTGGAGGTAGCAAGCAAAGTAGCTGGGATCACATGACTAGATATCGTGAAGACCAAAGTAACACTTCCCTCCCGGCATTAAATAATTCGTGGTATGTGATTAAGGAGATCAAATATTCGGACTGATTGGGATATACTGTTTAGTCGGACAGCGGAAAGACAAACCTTGAATTCGAAGACTTGGCTCACTACAGGAGTGGCCAAAGAATACAATACCCTTACCCTGAACCAACTTGAAAGCTTTCCCTGTGCCGGTAAAGTTTAAGTCGGGGTATTCAGGATTTATATGAGATCAACCCCCTAGAGCTTGTTGGTTCATTTCAATTCAGTCAGAAGTATCCCCAGTGACCATAGACTTCAAAACAAAAAGTATTGATACTCACAAAATCAAGTCCGCTAGTAATCCCAATAACCCCCATATGCAACTTCATTGCGATCATGCCACTGCTCCGAAGGATCTTCGACATTTTCGTTCCTCTTTTCCAATGTCTTTGTGCCCATAAAAGTGCAGTCTCTAATGAGATCGACTCCGAAAGTGCCTTCGATCCTCGTTCCGCGGGGCTCATAAAACTTGACCTTGTAAGATTCCTCACCTTCTTCGACTCCCCCTTCCCCGGTCTCTTCTCCCCGCCATTAATATTGCAAGGTGGAATGTTTATCTGAGGCACCGATAATTTTTCCCAAGTAGAAGTTCTCGGGGGTGGGGCTCCGGGGTCGATGGTATTCATCGCCCTCTTCGTTGTCTTCATCGCTCTCTCCGTTTTCCCTTTCCTCGTCTTCCTGATCTTCCCCGTCATTGTTTTCATACTCCTCTCGAGTCCTCTTTCTCGAGGTTGGGGGCTGGATCGAGGTTTTATTCTTCGAAGCCAGCTTTTTATCCGACGGCTGTCTCTCAAATCGCATGATGCCTTTCATAACCCCAAAATTGAATTCCGCAAACATCTGAGGACCTTTCCCATTCTCAGTGTCTTTGTTAAACAGATCTAGCCAAAGATCTTTGTGATCCCACTGCTCTGTCACAGCTGGAAAGTCAATGTTATACCTCCCCGCCACGAGCCACTCTTTTCCAGTCCCAGTAGCTTTCAAGACACGTTGTAATTCTTTTTTGGCTTTCTTTTCGTATTGCTCCTATGCTTCCCGGTTTGCCTCTTGTGTAGTGACCCATTCCTTATTCTTCTCAAACGTTTTAGATGTCGACGCAGGACCCAAAATTTTAACCCTATCATGATCCTCGTCTTTCTCCGGATGCCCTTTCGGAAATAAAAGACCTTTATATGTCAAACGAGAAAAGGCTTGAAGCATATACATAACTGCGTGCTCTGCGCCAACATTAATCACCACGGGGTCGGCGTCAAGGTTTCCCTTGGGAAACTATACCCCCTTGAAGCGATCAGAATCCAAGTCGACCTTCTCTTGAATCGTCGAAGCTAACCATCTTGCCTCCTTCAGCTCTTTATTCTTAATCTCAAGCTCTTTGTATGCTTTCGCGTTCTCCGCCAGGAATCGTTTTCGCATTTTCTTCACTAGTCTTCCCATCTCCTTCGGCATAGGTGCATCGGGCGCGCCTCGCAGATATGCTTGCAGCTCTTCCACCGTCCCTGTCGAGTCCAGCCCTCGCCACGCGCGTTGCGCCTTGTACCATGATTGCGATTCGATATAACGATGAGGTTGCTTCTTTAATATCTGGCCGGCTTTTCCACGCGCGGGTTCGAGGAGAGGAATGCATTCGCTGATATCCGGATCGAAGCGCTCCTCTTCTATGCTAAAACGGTAGCTGTTCGCGTAAGTCACCCGGACTTGGTGGATTGTATGGTGGATGGGAGGGAGTATAAAGTCGTACTCTTCGAGGTGTTCCATCGTGGAAGAGCTTTCGAATTGTTATTAGGGCTTATTCGTTAAGAGTCAGTGTCTAGATTAAGAAGACAGAAGAGGAAACCCCTCCACGTACGGCTTCCGATTAAATTGCTCCTTGCGAAGACAGCCAGATAGGGTACAACTACTCCGTGGAGAATTAGTATGCGATTAGGACAAGAAGAGAGCGATATCATATGGTTTGAAAACGGGGATCTTAACGACAGGGATCACACGCTTGAGCACGTGAGTAAGTACTCTGAAGCCTCGGAGGGCACCTTGGTGGTTTCCTTCATGAACACCTCAACACCTCTGAAGCTACGCCATGAATTTCGGAGAACCCTTGGAACTATTTCTAAACCCAAATGAAAATACCGGACAGGCCTAGGGTTCGGGCTGAATCCTAGACCTCAATATCCAAGACCAACTCCGAGACATTTGAAGATTTTAGTTCTTCAATCCCGAGCTTCTGTTCAGGGGTTCTCTGATAAATAAAACTACTTAAAATTCATTGAAACCGTCTTGCTGATAGGCCTGCATGAAATCGGTACTAAGGAGAGATGGGGTTGGCTGCTGGTTCCTTGCTGGGGAAAGAGCGACATTGAGCTTCCCCCTCTTACCTCTTCCCTCTTCACCCTTCCACAAAAACACAAAAACACAATTTCCTTCCAAGCAAACAACGCCTTGCCTCCTATCCCCTCTGTATGATTATAGGAAGACTCTTCGATTTTCTGGTATGATTACAACTTGGAGGAAATTTTGCGTCGTCTTTGAGCATCCTCATTTCCGTTCTTAAAGCCCTCAAGCATTGCTTTTGATTTCCACCAACTGCATTCATTGACCACCTTTGAGCACTTTCAATATTTGGCTTCCAAAGCTATCAGCCACCGATTATTCGTCAGAAACCATGGTCAAATTCAGCTTGGTCGCTCTGCTAGATAGCCCAAACAAGGGTCAAGTCCTCACAGCACGACACGCCATCTCCCCAGGCACACTTCTTGTGAAAGAGAGACCTTACTTTACCATTCGCAGCCCGGATAACCATGCTGGCTTCCTTGACACGACGGATCAAACGGAGGTCAAAATTTCTCAAGAGGTAGAGAGAAAGCTATCAAAAAAACAAGCGGACGCCTTTCGATCCTTGCCCAACAATTTTCCGGATTACCCATTCACGGAATACCCATTCAGCGGAATCCTAAAAACGAACGGCTTGAGGTGTGGATGGGATCTCGCCGGAGACAGTTTCTCCATGGAAGATATCACCGTAGACGATCTACCCAAATACGGAGTCTACCCAACAATCAGTTATGCTTCCCACAGCTGTTCGCCAAACGCTCACTATTCTTGGGACCCGGACACTGGAATGGGCAGAGTTTATGCAATCTCCGCAATTTGGCCAGGTCAAAGCATTACCATCATGCGTACATCGTGGGGAATATTTTCGAGGGGTTTGCGACAGAAGCGTGTTCGAAATCAGCTCGGATACGACTGCGATTGTGATCTTTGCACGGGGAAGAAACGTGGATACAGCAACTTGGATGAAAGAAGACGAGATGAGATGCAATGGTATTATCACGGTCAAGATCGAAAACTATCCACCGAGGATTGGAGTCATCATCTATTGTTGAGGATCAATGCGGAATATCCCTACAGTGATGGCACGCCCTTACATGCAATAGTTTATGGAAAGCTCTACGACGAATATAGGCTCCGGGGTAAAATGAACGAACATCTAGCCAAAGACGCTTACGCTAAGGCAAACTACTTTGCAGAAAGGGCGTATTACGCATGGGCAACTTGCAAAGGTGAACATAGTTGGAATGCGCAGCTTTTCAAGAGGTTTTGGGAAAATCCATTTCATCAGGCTGGGTTGGTAATGGGTGATACACCTGCATTGAGGCAAGCAGCAGTCCGGGATGGCATCAATTTAGAGCAGTTCGAGGATTTTCTTCAGGCAACACCACCAGGTTCTTATGAACTTGATTACAACCTCACACCACTACCTTGTTCTTTGGAACAACACGAACTTGACTCCGTCTGGATTACAAAGACAATTAGTGCATGATTCAGATTAGGCCTCCTTGGTTCCTAGCGGAAAGGGCAGCTCAATAGTCTCTGCTTCAAATACAAGAACATCCGAGCGTCTCTTAATCAACTTGAACACATGATCCGTTATGCCTTCATTGCCAATTATGGAATACGTGAAGCGAGTTTAGGAGAATCAAAAGTTTCATTCGAGGTAATCGCAAAAGTATCAATCGAGATATTCTGAACGATTACAAGTAACGGAGAAGCCTCAGTAAACTCAGATATCAAGTACCAGTATCATTTAAACAAGTTTTGGAAACAAGTGGAGGTTTTCCCGCTTTTCATCTGCACTCCCTGGTGGTTCATCTGTTTCTCCAAGTCTGATATATTCAACAAAAGATGTGCACCTAAATTATTTATAAAGGCAGTACCATAAACTAGAAAATGTTCTCAATAGGGTTGATACCCCAGATATACGACTTTTCTAAGAACTTGAGAAGTTGAACCTTAGCAATTAATCATTCCAAATTTGGTAATGAAACATACCAACTCCAGCAATCAAAATTGTAATTGCTGTACTTCAGATAAGATAAGAAGATCATCTGAAATTCCATCCAACACGATACTTGTTTGGAAGGGGAAGAACTTAGAAGCTCAGAAGACTTGGTCATGGCACTTAGAAAACAATTAGCATCAAATCTTTCTCAGCAAATAGATGAGTACCACATGCACGAATCACATGAAGCAAGAAGCAACTTAAGAGGTATCAGGAAGTCTATATAAATAGCCCTTCTCCTCAAAGGTCCACGTATCATACCAAGAAGAATTTGTCAAGATCTCGTTCTTACTTCGAAAAAGAAATTTTTGTTCTTTCGAGATTAACTTACCTACCTAAGCTCAAGGCTCACTATGGAGGACGAGCTTATATTGAGTGGCTTAAGCAAGAGGTTAGATGTGTTGATAGCAATTAAGGACACCTCTAGAGGAGACTGCTTGGCAACTGAGAAGCCCCTTGTAGTTGTCGATGACACTACTTTTTGAGAACAAGGAGGCCTGTGAGAAGGAAATATCAAAGCAACTTGAGAATCACCCTTAGGAGGAAAAAAAGAGGTTTCGGTTACTTTCCAACAATCGGGGACAGTGTGAGAAATGAGTAGAGTAGAGTAGAGTAGTGGCCACTACTCTACTCTACTCTGCGGTACTCTGGGTAACTCAGAGTACAACTTGAGTAGTTCTGGTCGAGTCGGACATGACCGGACCGGGGACTCGGAGTAGTATCGGAAGTGGCGCTAGGGAATGATGCTAAGAAGAGGAAACAAACAAGAGATAGAAGAAGAAATTATGAGAAGTTAAGTTTAAGGGTTGCTAGTTAACTATTAACTATGTGGTAGTCTTTTATCTTACATATCTTACAAAATATAGACTATTTTCTCATTCATTTATTTATAGCCTACTACTCAGAGTACTACTTGAGTACCTGAGTAATTCGTGCTCACACTGATCGGGGAGATTACCCATTGTGTGAAATCATGCGATCAACTGGGATTTGGGGACCAGAAAACAAATGCGCACACTACTCCAACCTAAGACCTGTCAACCATAGTTGCCAACCAAATGCCCATTACTATTACAATGAAGATACCTCAACTGGGATTCTCCATGCATTATCTTCTATCCCAAAGGGCGAGCAAATCACGATTTGATATGGACCTGTTGATTACTCTTTGCAACCCCGAGCCCCTCGGCAAGCCATGATCAAAAAGTACTTTGGATTCGACTGCTGGTGTGATTTCTGCCAAATCCAATGTCTAGCGCTCACAACAAGCGAAGACAATCGCACTCAACTCATGAACCTTCACCAGCTTATCTTCAATTGGAAGCAACACACCAGACCGAAAATACCAACCTACATCTTCCACTGCAAAAAATTCAACCAGCTAATATGCGCTGAAAATGGACATCCCGAGGGCGATATCTTCAATGCAATGCTTTACGAAGAATTACCTCGCTTTTCTAACGGCGCACCTCATACGTTTATAACTGTGACTAAGGCGTTGGAAATCCGAAAGACCATCGAGGGTGAAGATAGTCCTACAGTAAGATCTCTTCAGGCGCAACTCTTTGAACTTGCAAGGTCTCGGGAAGACCAGTATTGGAACAAAGGGAGGGAAAAGTTGCCGGAGCCAGACTCTTGAATTCCTTAGAGGGTTCTCATTATCATTGACTGTGTCTAATATGGAAGAGGCTTGGTATCATAATTTTCAAGGGGAAATTATTGAAGATAAACTATGCAGAAAGATTTATGATGCGAGCCCAAGATCATTTTTAAAATTGCCACTTTTCTGTGTTGAATATGATAGATTTGTTCACTGAGGTTAATTTTCCAACATGTTTCCCTCTGAGTGAGAAATCAACAAGAAATAACATCAGCCACGTCACGCAGCCTATTTCCCTTTTGAACTGACGTGCATAATTTCTTACAAGTCACGATAATTTTAGTAGTTAACCGACTAAAAATAAACAATGAAAATCCTACATCACCTCTTCTAAAGTCCCAAATTCATATTTTGCAACGTGAAATTAAAGCTTAACCTATGATCTCTTATTCTATTAAGTGATTTATCTTATCACTAGAAATTAAGGTGGATTTTCAGGGGTTATAAGAAAAAATGCATTGAAAATGCAGGGGAGGTGGCGGAAAATCCCTGGATATCGCACGTGACATCGCCCCCTTCATTTAAATGGGGTTGGGGGCAAGGTAACTTTGGAATTTTTATCGGATCACCTTGATGTTTAATCTGATAACGTAAAATTTTCCAATGAATCGAAGCCTGTATCTTTGCACTTGAAGGAGTTTGGTGAGATCCTGAAACCAATGCCTCTTATGTGTTGTTTTTTGGCTAAACTCTTTGTATGTATATTTGAACACCTCATGATTTTAATTGCTTAAGCAAGGGTCATGTAGTTAGTACTAAGAATTACCAGCGTGGGACTGCTGAAAAATGAAGCGCCTTGACGGGGAATCCTTAAAGAGTGACGAGAGAGGACCGTGGTGGAATGGGGAGTTTTTCTAGATCAAATGCTAGTTTATTCTTTCACGATCGCAAGGAATATTTGCCGTGAACGAAAAAGTCAAATATCCAGCGGACCGACACATTCATACATATTTCAACGCTTCACCTACACTTTTGACATCCTCCCATCTATGCCCCAGCCACCTGTGTAAAATAATTTGCTCTGACAGGCAATCCCAACTTTGAATCCGCAGCAAAAGCCGTCACGTTGAATCCAACCCTCTTTGAAATAGCCGAAGACTGTGCCGTCGAGATCTTAAAATCAGAAGGTTGTGTGTAAAGCAATTCGATATATTTATGAGGATATGGTGGGGTTTCGGCTGGGGGTCCCGGTGCTTGATATGCTGCTGGGCCGGTAGCAGTGGTGGAAAGGACGTAGATTCCGTTGGTTTGCGTGGTTGCTGATTTGTATCCAGTGATTAAGGCATGCAGATTGTTTGCACGAGATCCCGCAGGTCCTCCAGCGTATTGCCCTGGACTGTGTAGTGGTTAGTTCAGTATAGCAATTCAGGCAAAGAGGAGCTTACATATCAATATCTAGTTCGAAAGTTAAATTCTTGTTCAGCTTGAAAGAGTGATGGCAGTTGACATACCCAGCACGATAAAAATGTAATTTTCAGGAAGCGCCACATCTGTTGTCCCAATTGTAGGTGCTTTCCCCGTATCTGTCATTTTCGTCAGGATATTCTTTTCTGGGAGATGGTCGGTATTCAGTTACCTGCTTTTCCCAAAGCGGCGCCCGGGGTGACAGTTTTTGAGCCAAACTTGACGGTCAAAGTGTCGTTCACACTCGGGGTAAACCCTGCTGGGGTCTGAGCGAGAGCTGTGCTAGCAAGAGCCAGCGAGATCAGACTTGTAAGAAGCATTTTGGAATGGAAAAATTAAAAATTGAGAATTCCACGAAAATGAAGATAGAACGAGCAATATCAGGAGAGGATAATTATATACCCAGCAATATTTCGCCGCCAAGTTCGTCCGTGGAGTCGAGCAAGGGGGATGTCATTTATCTAGCATAAAGTTAAAAAGCTAATATGAAAACAGTTTCAACCAAGGGGCTCACCAGATCACTAGATATCACTATCAGCCTATGAAAATCCAGATTGGTTTTGTTGATCCAAATGATAAAGTAAATAACCGAATTGGCAATGCCCCCGGCAACCCCGCATTTTCGGTACTTAGATTGGAATGTTGAGAAATAATCACCACCAAAACTCGTTACAAATGCTGAAAAACTAATAAAGAATGATGTGATCGTACCACTGAAATGGAGATGACGAGATCTGGCGACAAATGTAGCTGTGGCGGATGCCCACCACTGGGATCTCGGCTGAATTCAGAGTAGAGGGGGCTGAGAATCAAGAACGCTGTCAATAAGATGGGCTAATTAGCGGCTTCTCTAATTCCAGATCAAGTACTTGAAAAGATAATTATAAGAACAAGTCCACTATCACTGCTTCTCGTCGCGTGCTCAGCAAAAAGGAAACCACTTAGCAAATAACTAGGCCGTGTTATGAATAATCATTGAAGTAATAAAATGAAATTAGAAGGTTTTAACTAAACCAAAGATTATTTTGACTTCTTAAACAAAGAATCCCTCCGAAGCTGTCCGCATCACCGCTTATTTCATCACTAACCTCAACCCGTCTTATAAAACTCCGCCAACCTCGGAAACAACTTTAAGGCAGCCCCATAATAAATCTCCTTCCTCGTCTTCTCATCCATCACAAATTTTTCAATCTCCTCAAACCCATACTGAATACCAGGCGTTGGAGCATTCGGAAAATCAGTCCCGATAAGCACATGACCCGGCTCAGCAAACGCCAAAAGAGTCTGCAAAGTGATAGGATTTCCAGAAAGCGCCAGATCAAAATAAAATCTTTTCCCATCTTCCAAAAACTCCTCACGCGTTTTTCCAATAGCAAAAGGGGTGTGTTCCAACATCGATGCAGGCCGATAAATGAGGTAGGGTAAGGTGCCTCCCGCGTGGGAGAGAATGATTTTGCAATCTGGGAAGGAACGCATGTTGTTGGACATTATGAGATCCATGGCTGTTCTAGTGGTTTCGTGGGGGTAGTCTAACATTGGTTGCGGGCAGTTGGGGTTTACCCAATTAGTATCCACGGGGTGGGTCGGGTGGATAAAGACAACTGCTTTACGACGGTTGAGCTCCGTCCAGATCGGTTTGAAATCCGGATGACCGAGGTAGTGATTACCTTTCCCGTAGCGTGTGAAAAGTGTTACGCCGTCAGCATGGAGAGTATCGAAAGCGTATGCTATTTCCTTCAGACAAATCTCGGTATCTTGAGGGGAGGGAACTGATGCAAAAAACCCGTAGCCGGAAGTATTATCCTCTCGGAGTTTAGCGCAATATTCGTTCATCTGACGAGCAAGTGCTGCTGTCTTTGAAGGATCTTCCTCTATGACTGGCCCTGGAGCAGTGACGGAGAGAATAGCGGTCCCATTTTCAACCGACTTGGAAAATTCCTGGTCTTCCTTGGCTGACCAGGATGGAAGGTACCAACCGGAAGGATCTCCACCCACAGCTTCTAAGACTAACTTTGATGAGTAAATTAATTAAAAGCGTTCAGAACTGGGTTTACCCTCTGTGAAAATAGGTGGATAGACATGATGGTGGACATCGATTTTCGACATTTTGGCAGGAGTAGATGGAAGAGTGATATGAGCCAGAAAAGAGGCGGAACAGCTGGGTTTATTCTAGATTTTAGTTATGTTAGCACTTCTTAACTCCGGTACTACGCATGTAATGATGTAATGGCCCATAGTACAATAGCAGGTTTGTAAGCGTTTCTAAATTTTCAATTGGTGGGAATTGTGAAAGCAGATTGGCTCCATCGTATGATATCTCTTGTGTAACAAGTTGCATACCCCACTTACTTACCTTTGTAAACTGTGATTGAGTACGTAGAAATCTTTCTCGCTTTATTTAGATCCATATTAATGATCCATGAGGGAAAGAGGTATTGTCATTTTTCTTGTTTCTTCAAGGCACTTACATCAATATGTCTGTCTTGGAACTTTTAAATTAGACAAAATTGCAAGCGTCTTGCTTAGCTTTCTGCTTAATGACCTTGGTTTTCCGGCCTTCTCTTGTTCAACGGTCAAAGTCAACTCAAAAAGAGAAGAAAAGTGATATCAACAACTACAGTGGTCTTATCATGTAACTAAAAAGGACCTAAAAGATCGAATTACAAATTTTCTCAAGTTGCCTACTCGCCATTCTGAACCCCGTGATCCTCACCTAGGTAAAAGTATCATTGAGTTACTGATAGTTTACTTGCAATATTTTGGCCCTCACACGAGGTTACTAGTTACTCTCCCAATTGTAGCTTAGTTCTCAACGTGGAGATTGACATTAAGATGTCGTTTGTCGCTAGGCCTCTTTTATCTACCAACACGCCCGCCCCAATGCCTCGTTCGTTACCGCTCAACGAAGTTATTCCTAAAAAAATTTATCCGCAAATATATTCTAAGAATTTCCAGCTCTATTTTCTTGGTTCCCAAAGTATCATAAAACTCAACTAGAGGAGTAACAAAAAGATGATGCTCACCGCCGTAGTTACAATAATATCCACTTCCCCGGAAACTCCACTTTTCAACCCTAAAAAAAGCAAAAATGGAAAACATACAACAGCAGGTATTCGCTGGTGGTCACCCACCCAACTACTAATCTGCCGATCTGAGGCTTGTGTATGGCAGAGCGGACGGGATGCCCAATTCTCCTCAGTCTATGGTCGTATGTGACAGTAATGTAATTATTTCTATAACTAACATACGGATTCGATTGACTGCGGTTTATGGGCCAGCTAAACAAAAGCATTTACGGAGTCCGGAAAATATGTTGAACCAAGTCCTGGGGATGTAACTGAATCTACTCTGAAATATTAGAACGCTTTGATGAGTGGTGGTTGGCGTACTAAAAATAGAGTCTTTTCCCTCGATCAGAGATACAAAGTTCCTCTCATACTTACTTCTCTCAAATAAATGAATTATTTCACACACCTTCAAATAACTCATATAAACAATTGTTGTTTACACAAGTATTTCTTCTAGTATTCTTGAATAATAAAGTAAATCAAATAGAGTCACGACTTAAAATCGATAATCCAACTACTCAATATTCCAAAGCAGTAACATAATTGGTCAATTCCAAGATTGGTAAATAAAATATCCTATAGTCGCGACTACAAATGTACCCTAGCCACCCTAAGTAGGACAAGACCCCCCAGGAGCACAGAGACAATAAGACTACCAAGCAAAAATTACTGTCAGCAATCCCTTCCCACTCAAGTTGAACCCAGAAAACAAAAAAACATACCCCACAACCACAAACCGAACAATTCTTCGAGCACAAAACCCAAGGACAAAGGGCAACACAAGATGGGCATTCGCTACACTATCAAGCCATCAATTTAAAACTTATTGCCAACAACCCCTTGCCCTTGATGATGAGTTGTCGAAGCAAGTGGTGGAAAATGAAAGGGAAGGAAACTTACAGCCATACACTGCCGTCCCTTTAAAACATCCAACAAATCCGTCTCCCTCTTAAACACCATTGCCGTGCCCTCAGGGATTTCCTGTTCAAGAGCCAGGGATGAGACTCCAGTGACGGCGACGAAGACCACCGGTAACAGTTTGAAAAAGTACATTTCGATTTCTCAAGTATCTTCAGTGCAGCGAAAGAGAGAGGAAAGCGAGGCTTTGAACGTCAAGATGCCCCGAAGAACGAAAGAAAGAAAAGCACAATTATATACCCATCGCTTCCATCTCACGCCATCAAAGGATCTTCCCCTCTTTCCACTCATCCGGTATTCACGGTAGCAATACTCTTTTACCCAATAATCAGGACCAAGTAGAAGAACCATCCTCATCATCAGCTCACCCATCATGACAAATACTTTTCCCATCCTCCCCAACCCAGTCTCGATGCCGGTTTTCTAAGCATACCCTCTCGCGCAATACACTTTCATTCGACAACCGCTCCCCGGAGGTGGAGACCTCCTCGTATCGTCGTATCCGAGGTACCAACTACCGAAGCATGCACGTAGTGGACACAAAAAGTGGGAGTTTCTTTTTTGTTTTTTGGAAAAGCAGCGATGACGTATATCTACAGTCACAGCCGCAACACGCAATTAAATCAAACAATACCTGATCTTAAGATAGATGCAAGTAACGGCTTTCCAATGATATAATTTTTGGGGATTAAAGATTCGTGGTTGCTTTAGAGTACCGTGGTTAAGTCGTTGGAGGCCGGACAAAAAACACCGCTTATTTTGTCCACCGCGTGGCAGGTCACTAAACCTGAATTGCCAGTATTGATTCCCCCCCCCCCCCCCCCCCCCCCCCCCCCCCCCCACCCCCACACCCCCCCCCCCCCCCCCCCCCCCCCCCCCCCCCCACCCCCCCCTCCCCCCCCCCCCCCCCCCCCCCCCCCCCACCCCCCCCCCCCCCCCCCACCCCCCCCCCCCCCCCCCCCCCCGCCCCCCCCCCCCCCCCCCCCCCCCCGCGATTCTTTTTTAAAAGAAATAATGTATATGGAAGGGAATCCGAAGGGGGGTTATACTCAGGGCTAGTCCGGATTCGGGACGTGGGTTGGTACCTAGGTAGTCGTGCCTTCCTTTGTCAACTCAATTGACCCCCGCTTTCTCCCGAGGTCAAAGAAGGAATGACCTTCCTCGAAAAGGTCTCAACGTGGCCCATGCCTTAAGACGAGCGCCCCTCCAGATCGAGGTCGACAGCGAGTTTGAGGAGCAAGATCGGGGCGAGATTAAGTCAAGGAAGGAACGACTTGGAGGTCTCGACTACCTCCTCGACCTCAACACTGCGGAATTGTCGCCCATGCTTGACCAACCCTCAGGTCGAGGCAAAGTTAGGAAGGAAGGAACAACTTCGTACCCAAACCCTCAACCGCCCGGGCAACCGAACAGGAAGCAGAGACTTGGGGTCTCTCCTTTGCTCGCACACTGCCGCGACCCTCAATCGAGACCTGACTCGAGGTCGACTCCTCAACAACTTCCTTCCCAAATTCTTACCAAGACCACATTGGTCGAGCCAAGTGGCCAACGGAACACCGTCCCACTACTGTGAACAGTCACCAAGTCAAGAGACGAAAAATCGAGCGACGCATAAAATTCCCTACACAACATTCCTCTGATACTGACATCAACCTATATCCCAAAGCCATGTTGTTATACAAGAAAACCAAAACACACAGTAAAGTCTACCGATAAGCCAATCACCCCCAAGTTCCCAAACTTAAGCCCATTCGTATTATCAATCCATCACCATGCCATGATGCCCCATCCTTGGAGCAAAATCTATAACACGGTCTGTTTAAATCCCAAAAACACCAGAGCCCAAATATAACCAAGAGTAGTTCACCAAAACATCTCCAAGCCCAGCCCAACAGCATCTCTCCCCTATGATATCTCATCAAACCCAAAAATAATAACACATTCCCTCATCAACCTAAAAACAAAAAAAAACAAAGTCAGCTCATAGCCCAAGTCGAGACAATGAAAATTTCGAATGAAATAATTCAAAAAAGGAAAGATCCTGTACGTGCATGTAAGCAGAAGTATCTAGCTCAGGAGGCGTAAGATAGATTTCTGGCCGAGAAGCAATTTCTGAATAAAATCCATTGGAAAAGTAAATGTGGGCGTTCCATTCTTGGAGCCGAGTATGACAGGTCCAAGTGGATAGGTAGATAAAATTCGAAGCATCCTTCATACTTGGGATTGTTGGAACAGACAACAGTGGGGAATCCTCTGGAAGAATGACAAGAGTAAATTCGTGAAGCTAACTGGTTCAAATGTCCTTGGTATAAAATGGATACATTTCCTTAGCTTCAGATGTCGATAATTGACACGTAAAAGTCGAATATCAGCCAGGGTCAGTTCAATGATCTCGCTGGGTGTGAATTGAAATCCTTGATGCTTTGTGCAGACTTTGTCTGTAGATTGAGGTAGGCTGTTGATAACATTGAGCATCCGGGATAGATGAATCAAGACGAGCATTACCTTTTCTTCGCAAAATAATAATTGATGCCTTGAGGCTGAGGCGGGTCCAAAAAGGGAAGACAAGCTTCGGCTGGAAGCTACCGGGTGGTCTCCAGGATTGACCAGCCAATGTGAGAGTTCCAACAAGGTTCCTAATGGTATTGTCGAAGGCACCAAGTTCTGTGAAATCAGTAAGAACCGAAAGGTCAAATGTCCATGGATTGTCCAGTGGAATGGTAAGAGAAGCAGCGAGCTGTTGATGTGGAAATCTTCCGTTGCAATGTTCCAATAGCTGGGGACGATTATATACAAACACCTCTCCGTGCTGCCTGGTCCGAACCCAAGCTATTCTCCTGCGATTCCAGTATACCCACCATATGAAATTGTCGAAAGAGAATGTGAACTCAGATGATACAGACCCAACGCAGCAAAGGATCCAGGCAGCTAGCCGGCCGAGGGTATAGGAAGAGCAAACCCCGGAGCGCCAAAATGGCCTGTATGTATGCTATCACTGATGCACTAAACAGTAGTCCCGCGAAAATTATCAAAAATGTCCATCTTCTTCCACTGAATCCTGGTTCGTAAAGGCATTAAAAAGAGACAACCGGAGCGTGCAAGAGTACGTAAGTCCGTGATCTCGTGAAATTCTGGAAAATTCGATCGTCGCTCCCGTTTCAAAATGCATGTTATCGCAAGAACGTTATATGGAATGGTTCATCCTGGGTAAAAAATCTCTGGGTATTCAAATCCGGTTCGAGTGCTTTTAGCATCTTCGAGTCTGGAACAAACAGGCTGTTGTTGGTTTAACAAAAAATGGACTGGAACCACCAGGAGTCCTGGGCAAATGTCCGGCGAGGATGATCCGGATGTGCCAGTGAACCTAGAAGAAGAAAACAAGAAAACGCCAGGAAAATGCAACCATGGTGGATAAAGCTTGCAAAAATGCACAAAATGTCCAGTGAAATCCGTTGTGGAATCCTAACGGCGAGTCCGATGGGAAGAATGTCTGTCACGTTCCTGGTCTCTGTCACGGTCACCTCTCCTGGCACTTTGGTTGGCTGTGGCAGTGGTTGATGGTATTGAAGCCTGGGAGTATTGTGGTGTCTGTTGGTAATCGTAGCCATCATCCTGGGAATCACCATATGCGCCTGTTACCGGGGCAGCTAAACAGTTAGAGACTTCTCGATTGCGAGGGGCTGGCTGAAGGAAAGTTGCTGGTGATTGTACGCACCACGACCATTATTATAGTAAGGATCACCTGTCTGTTGCACTCCGTATGACGACCGGACTGGCTGGTTGGGTTGTGGTGGGGCGTAATATCCAACGTTACTACGGCTATCTGCATATGTTGTGGGAGTTTGAGAAGGATAACCTGAGCCAGAGACGGTTTGTCCTGAAGGTATCGGTGCACCTCTTCCGTTGTGTTCCGGTTGTCGTTGTGGTACAACTTCCATGTGACCTCCGACATAGTAATTATCCGCTTGTGGGGGATATTGTGGCTGGTTGCCATATCCTGATGGGGGTTGGTTATAGGCAGGTCCTGATTGATATCCTGGGTATACTTCCTGTTGGGGAGCATTACCTGGGGGCGGCTGGGGTGGATTGTATGCAGAGCTTGGAGTAGTCTCAGTAGGTCCATAATACTGTCGAGACTGATGCGTGGTGGAAGCTCGGTATTCCACTACAGGCGTGTTAGATTTTCGAACCATACCGTTCGCATCTCGCATAGGTATACCATTTGGAGCACCTCTTGTCGCCCGTCGCTCAGCATCCCATCGCTCGGAATCTGCCTTGAGATCCGCTATCATAGCCTGCGGTAGGAGAATCAGTCAGTCTGGATCGTTGAGGTGTGAAGGAGGGTGTCATTACGGTCGTGAGATTGCGGTACGCATTTATAAAATATCCAGCCTGGATCTGTCGAGTTTGTGGGTTCTGTTTGGTGATTAGTTTTGCCGTTCTGCCATGAGGAGCGATGGCGTGAAAACCTACCTCGTAGCTACCTGGCCGTACGAGAGCATCATTCCCTAAATACCGACAGATGTCGGCGGTGATGACTTCTCTGTCAATACCGTCTTTGGGAACAAAATACTCATTCGTACGGGCCGAGGCTGGAGCACGCCTACTCTCGCGCTCACGGTTGTCCCTGGAAGACATGGTGAAAAATCCAAATGTGAGAAAAGTATGTAAGAAGGAAAGGGAGGTTCCAGCAACGGAGATGAGGATCAAATCCAAGTCACGCACACCACGTTAACGTCAGCCTGGGAGATGCTGGGTCAGGGATATGCCGTGTGGTAGCAGAAAAAAGGGACAAAAGGGTGGCAGAAATCCAAGAAGTCCGGTGCAGCGGGGAGCCTCGCTGAACAAATAGTCCTGTAGTGGATGTACGCTGGTATCGCGCTGACGGCGAATAATCCAATCCTGTGGTGGGCTGGCTGCCTATCCTATCCTATCCTAAGCTTAGATCCTCGGGCTTGAGGGGCTCTAAGAGACGGACCAATTATCCGGCGACGGTGAGTCCAAAAGGAAGAGTTGCAGGCTGGGGTATGCAGCACAATTATGAGGTGGCCAGCGGTGATTGAGTGAGCGGGTGCGGTGGGATGAGACGACCTGAATGCGATGTGTGGGATTGTGTGGCAAGCAGCAACAATGTGTGCCAGAGGAGAAGAGGTGAAGGAAGAGAGGGGAAGAGATTGATGCAGTACTGGTGCGTGCAGGCGCTGAGCCTTTAACCTGTTGGGGTCGGAAAGGGGGCTGCTTTAAGCGACTGACGGGACGGCGTAGGGACGGGCTGAAGAGACGATGCGTATTGGGAGTACACAAGGTTCGAGTAGTAAGGGAGCTACTGTAGAGAAAATAACCAGTTCTTTAGGTCGAGGAAAATATATTCTGATAAAGGGAGTCGAGTTGGGTTGACAGCTCTTGGAAATCGACGGCCCTTGGAGGCGCTTTTAACGAGCTAGAAAAGTGGTCTGGACAACTTGGAAGTTGGAAGAGGGGTGTTGGGTGTTGTTGATATTCTACTGTACGGAGACTGTTGGAGACACCAACGGTTTCGTGGAAGGGAGGAAACAAAAGAAGCAGGAGAAAACGTTTCGTCGGAAAATACACGATGTTGGGGATACCGTCAGTCTTTGGTGTTCTCGTGCCAGCTCAAGTTTCTAGAAGACTTTTCTGCTGCAACTGCTTTCGCGCGCAGGCAGATATCGTGGCCTACTTAAGTTGGATCGTGAAAGAGCCTGAGCTAGCGCTCGACGGGGGTTCCTCACTCTCCCAACAACAAAATGCGACTCAACCGTCGTCTATCATTTGCCCTCTGCCATACAGTATCATCATCATATTCGCCTCACGCATCACGGTGACCGTCGTCAAATGAACCGGTGGGTCACCGAGACTGGAATGTCCCTGTTGCTCCAGCTGCAAATCTTCTGCGTGCGACGGTGCCATCATATTGCCAACCGCCAGTAGTAACACTGTACACTGTATGCCCATGGCCACCTTCGAAAATTCAAGAACCAACAGCCAAACTGCACCGGCTCCGCCCTCAAGCGTCACTGCTGTGATATCGATCTCACGATGGGTTCGATTTCCTGTATAGCTGGCGTATTATGTATGTATGCCGTCTTTTCTCACGCTTCTGCAGCCCCAACAAGGAAGAGGGAACTGGCTCTGACCAAGAATGAATCGCACTTGCAGCCATCAGCCTTCATTTTCCTTATTGCCTCATCGCACCTATTTTTTTGCGCCAACAACTGTACCCACCACCAAAAAATCAAGTCAAGTTACCAACACCCATCCACGTTTCCGAAGGTGCAACTGAGGAACTTTCCCCGTCGTAAAAATGGCAAAGCAGCCAGAAGAAAAAAGGTGTGGCAGGTTCTTGTGGCGTGCCCTGGGTTGGCAGGTTGGGCATCCATACATAAATCAAGGCCTAATGCTGCCTGATCCTGACCACCACTCGCTCCACCCATTGGGTCTGTAGCGAGCTAGAACATACTTGGCCAATGCCTCATCCGATGCGACTAGAAGTAAGTCAACCCAAGATTCCCTGGACTGCGTCATTCCAAACATCTTCTGGAGCTTTTTAAAAACTTCCGCAATCCTCCGGGTCTAATTTGTTTGGCATCGGTCACTCTCCAACCTTGTGAAACAAGTCACATCAACTCTGTGTTTAACTCTGAACTTTCTTTGTGTGTCTATTTGATCCCGAGAAGGACTACAGTATCTTCTCCCAACCGGGTCCTGAGGACGGCCTTGGTAGACAAGCAGCTGATTGGTACATCGGTTTTGCTGGATACGTAAGTGGAAAGTTTCCAAATCAAGCGACCTACTCAAAAAGAATACTGCAGAGACCTACTTGTGTACAGGATGCATTGCCAATCATGTAAAGATCCATGGAATGCAGCCGCACAACACTTCATGGAATGAACCATCGATAAGATTCCTTTATCATATTTAGTCCAGAGACTCGACGAAGATCGTGGTTTTTTATCCCACCAGACGTTGCGCTTGCCCTTTAACTACCCTAACTATTCTAGAAGAATAAATTTGGCCTTTTTGGGACAATTCAATTGAACAATGGAGGAACCAAAGTGGAGGCATTCTACTCTTGACCAGTCATGAATCCCACCCTCAGTGAACCTATCCTCCGTGGATTTATGTTGAATGGTAATAACGAGGCTAGACACACCGTCTCTACTCGAGCATCGCCGCTACCCTAGGCACAAGCCGGGTAATCGTGGCAAGTTCTTCAAGTTGACCGGATGCACTCAGTAAGATATCCGGTAGATGGCCCGCGAGGAAGATTGTGTGGCACATTCTCATAGGGGGTGAAAATGTCGGTGAGGCTGCATGAATTGATGTGATCAATCTGAATGGGCCTCTACAGCGAATCGCCAAAAGAACATGATTGATGGTGAGAATTCGCAGGAAATCACCCAAACTTGAGTTTGCTTTGCCCTTTCTCGGGCTGGCTGCTGCGCGTTTTTTTCTTGTTCGACGCTGCACCAGATTTCTTGTTCGGAATAGTAGCAGGTCTAGGGACAGGTTGCTTTCGCTCTTCTGCTTCTAGATCTGTGGCAAAATGCCAATCTTGATGGTTCTGTAAAGATTCCGGGGAGTTGAAGGCTACGCTGCAACGACCACAGATGAAGTCCGTGATGTGTTGCTGGTGTAGGGCCGATGTCTCAGTCAATTTAGTGACTTGCTCATCAAATTTGGTTGCCTCGTTCTGCTCGGGTGAGGTTGATGTCGCAGTATCATCCACTTTGACTGCCTTGCTCTCGAAATCAGCCAATGTATCCATTCCGGATAAGTCGCCAAAGTCCTCATCATGCTGCTCCTCTGCGCTGTCCGTCTTGAAGAATCTCCCAATGCCAATGGCGGGCACAATACGTCTTCGCTTCTCCGGCCTAGTCTCTCCAGCGTCCGATTCTCGTAAATTGAGTGCTTTGGCTTCTTCACCCTTCACGAGAAACGCGGAAATCCCCATGTTACCAATCAAGCCGTCCTCAAATCCACCAACCGCGAGACTAAGGTTGGCACAAGGCCACGTCCTTCCTTCTAATATGATTTGACCAAGAAGGTTGGTGGCAATCTCAAATAGTGAGGCTTCATCAATTTTCCTTCCGAGAGGAATTGGTGCCTGCCGGGATTTTGTTTGGCCCCCAGAGCGGTGGTGAAGGTTCATCGTCTTCGGCCGTCTCTTGTTGGCGAGAACTCCCTCTTCAACTAATCTGGAGTAAATATCCGATACGAAGATACGTAACCATCGTTTAGCTGCCTCCGGGTCATTAATTGTCGGCCGGAAAGATTTGGCAGACAGCATAGATTTGATTTGCGTACGAGAATTCACCTCGCTGTAAAACGAATTAGTCCACTTATACGATGAGAATGCTCCAACTCACCTTTGATCATTTCCACGAATAATTTGATAGACCCTTGAAATGAAAGAAAACAATCAGCTTACTCCTCCCGGTGATAAGTTGTTCTAAGACCGTCGAATCGATGAAACAACTTCCAAAATTGCAAATCACCCGATCGCATGTTGGAATGAATTCTTACCATGAGCCTGTATCATCCCCTAGCTTATTTTTGAGTTGTTCAATGGGCACAGGAAGTAGATCTTTAACTGTATCAGTATTGAAACTTGAGGTTATCTGCTCTCCGAGCTTGCCTCCGAGTCCCCTAATCTTCGTGAACTTGAAATCGGAAAGAAATCGCTGAACAGCTCGATTCCTGATAACAGTCTGCTGATTAGGCTTTTTGTGTGCAGACCCTAGTTTGGCTAGCATCTTATTCTGTGCAATACCAGCGGAGCACGTGTATTTGAGCTTCTCAAGGATATTAGCACGAACTTTCCGAATGATTTCAGAACCAATCAGAATGGCGTAGTCATCCCACTGCAAAAGTGTAAGCATATTTTTCTCTTCGTAAATCAGAAGCCGTGAGTAGCGACTAAGGATAAAGTATGCTCTCTACCACGACAAAAAGGAGTTCAAGGAGGGGAACAAAGGGAAAAATTGCATACATCCGGGTCATCGTCTTCCGTTTCCTCTGGATCAAGGTCTATCAGAGCATCTGCTTGCCAGTCGAGTATTGTTGATGGAGGCAGTGGTAAGTTCTCAGTCGGGTCATCGTACGGTGGTGGTCCAGCCAACTCAGGATAACGTTCTAGAAGGATAGAGTGGACTTGGGCGGACAGATCGCAGAAGACTTCATCAACACTCGCTTTTTCAACCTTTTGCATATTGGCTGGCAGACTCTCCTTGATACACGCCAATATCCTCCGAGATTCTAATCGATACGGGTCAAGTGAGACCTTGTGTGTAGCAATGTTCTTTTCCGCGTCCGAATGATAGGCCCATTTTTCTTCGCCCTCTTTCCAAGTCGCAACATGTTGGCATATCAAGTTTGGACATTGTTTCTTCGCCTCCGTAATGGTAACATGTCGATTGAGACCAAATTTCCGTGCGGGGTAATTGATCGCGATCAAGCCTTGCCTATATATTTCGTGAGCTGGGTATCCTTATGAAGTCTCAAGGTGTAGTCCCTACCATTGTTGAACGGCCAAAGGTTGGTCAGCGACCCCCAAGCGCACCATTTCGCATTGCGCATAAAAGGCATCGAGATCTGCATGTGCAATAACTCTAAGAGGACAAGTAACTGAGGATAAAGCAAGTTGTGCAAGATTCTTGTATGTGAATCGGGACTTCTTGCGACGAGCTCCGCCGGCAGAGAGCGGCGAAGATGCTTGGAAAGGTTGCGAGGAAGACATTGCCGGTCTGATATCTACTGTCAATTAACGATGCTGACCATACTGTTGCAAAATGCCATGTTGTAGCAATTGAGGTTGAGAGGTTTTATCAGGTGCAGAGGGAAGAGGGGACAAAGTCTTGTCGCGATCGTTTGGCGTGGCTTTGGGGTCTTGGCGGTCACGAAGTCAGGTGCATTGGAAGGGTGCACAGCAGTAATGGAAATAGACCCTTCCCAAGACAGTTTACAACACGTATAATTCAATGCAGCCCTGCTAAAAACTCGTTAGAAGCAAACGTCCAATGAATTAGCATTCTCCACATCCGCATGTATTTTCTTTTATTTTTACGATTTTTCTACTTCGTTTCGCTCGTATACTTAGAGTTTTATTATTACTTTATGTAAAATGAAGTTGACTATAAGTTAACTATTAAACTAATAAACTAGTTTAAAGCTTACATTAGTTTAAATTTCTTACTAGATTAAAGGGTTTTAATTTCATTCCCAAGTAGAGGTAAAAAAGTCTACAATAGCAGATTTCCTGGGATCGTTAATTACTGCCCAACTATTCTGTCCACTGGGAGGTGAGGTACTGTAATATCAATGTAATATATCTTCGCAAACGATGTTCTCTTTTCTCGTTCAACGCGACTTGCAACCTCCGGCGGATACAGTCGGATTGGAAGCGCTTCTAGAGATGAGCATGCAATTCATTAAATTGTTGCAAAAAGTTGAATATCTTCTATCAAGATGAGAAGATGATCAAGTTTGAAGATTCAATTGCTATCTCGGCCGCTATTTTCTTCTTCTCCTCCTCTTTCCATACGCATTGCCCTCAACTCGCTCGCTAATAAAATTAGTAAGAAAATTTCAAATCGTGGGGTATATCAAGCAACCCCACAATCGACCATTGAAGGCGTCTTCAAGTGACATCTTCCCCTCTCGAAATATTGATTTTTCCAACATCAAAATGCAATACAACAGTCCACATCCCCTTCCAGTTTTCCCCGGTCTCTTTGGAGGAAAAAATACCAAAGATAGCAAAGATAAAAGCTGAAATTACCCATGATTCCCTGAACCCGGTATGATGTTGGTGGCTTTCTGCAGGATGTGCTTCTCCCGTGTGGGGGAAATCGCCACACCACCCGAGACGCGAGAAACGCCGAATATCGAAGTATCTCGTAGAAGGGAACCCGAGGGGTAAATCCACGACTCCACAATAGCACATGTAATCTTATCACACCTGAGATAAAAAGGAAAATAATCGATCGTGGCAAAATACACGAGCCTGAGCAAGGGGGAAACGAGACCACGATTTGAGGAGAGAACGAGACAAGCGCGCGACACAAAAAATCTACTGGACCTCGTCAAAAGCTAATTTCAGATCTAGATCTCACATTCCCCATCATGATAGGTGATAAGTCTCCGCGATCCCTTCTTGAAGTGCTTGCAAAGGGTTCCATTGCCTATGCAGGTCGACCATCTAGGGACTTATTTGAGCCGTGATATAGATTTCTGCGCTGGTTTGGGAGCCCTCTACAACCACACGGGAAAAGGGTGAAAAAGTAGTGTGGGGTGCTTAGAAATCTGAAGATATGTTTTAGCCATGTCTTCAACAGAAAAATTTCAGTCCAGGTTTTATGCTTTAGCTTTGCTCTTCCCCGCATGAGGTGTTGAGCGCTACATATTCGCTTGTTTTTGATAAGTGATGAGGCTTTCATTCATCTGGTCTTCTCATCGTTGATTTCTCATTCCTGGAAGCACATTGAGCCATCGTTAGACTTCCGGATTAAAAGGCGTTGCGGTCGCCCTTATTCTTGATTTGCTCCTCAAGAGTGCCCGGATATCATCAAGAGTCACAATGAAGTGGGCTCGGTATATTGGGGCCGGATCGGCATATGCAGAAAGGGTATTCCAAACTTCCGTGCATGTCCTACTGATGAACCTGGCTCAGCCTTATGTGTAGTCAGAGCGGTGGTGAGAATATATGGACCGCGGGTATGACAACGTCTTCAAGGCTTGTTCCAGGTTGCACCATCGGATGGTGCCCTACTGAGCGAACGAGGCTAATGGTGTACTTTGACAGTAACACATCGTCATAACAATGACTTTACGAGGCCCAAATGGAAAATCCAAAGGGGCTGAGATCCCGAAACCGGTAAATACACCATTGATCATCACCAAGTCATATGCCTATTTGAGTACATCGATATTCGTCGTTGTACTTCGCCCATCGCCCGAAATACACATATTTGTTAAGGTTTTGATGGATTATGGGTATCCAACAGCCGTTTATTGTCATTGTGCCGACAAAATCCGCGGGCGATACCGGAATATGTTCCACCACGTCGTCTGACCTCAGACATTGTTCTCCAGCCTTATCGCAAGAAATTGCGATTCTGATTCAACGTAACGTGTTGCTCGTCTCCAGTATGTTGCCATTCCATATTCAGGGGCGAAGCAGAGCATCCTCTGTCATGCACGTCTCTTGGGACTGATCATCGTTGCTGTACTGGAAAATTCGGATATTAAAAGTTGAGGTTGGAAATTATGAACCCAAGGATGGTGGTAGCCTTATTACTACTCCTCTGATCGCCTAACAGTCTCTCCTGGGAACCTCAAAAAAACTTGAAGACTTGGAATTAGCAGATTATCAAGCAACAAGAAGAAAGGAATTGGAAGCTCAAGCTAGGGTCCCAAAGTTGTCACACACATGCTATGCCACATTGCCAATTTTACGCCGCACATGCTCGGCTCTAGGAGGAGGCTAATACTCGCAATTGTTGGATCGTTGGTGGCAAGATAATGAGGCTGCTATATTTCGGCATGGAACATCATAAGGGCTATGTTCCTTTTGAGATGTGGATTTTCTCAGCACTGCCTGGATTTTGGATATTCCAAGCTACTTTTCATCCCACGACCACAACAGCACATCAGCCTGGGGCCCTGTGGTGATGTATACCCCGCTCCGAACTTCGGGAGTCTAGTTGACAGCTGTAGTTGTCGCCCTTCATGCGCTTTGACAGCAGTTACATGAATTCGGGCATTTCAGGCCCCAGGGCAACAAATTAACAATCGAGCTCCAGCATTCCTTCCTTGTTGTATGAACAGAACATTCGGTGACAGTTCGAGAACATAGTCCGGGCTTGACTGCCATGGCCCATTAGAAGGAAAGTGGATACATCTGACCGCCCTGAAAAGGCGCCGAAGGAGTGGAAATGAGGTTCAGAAGCCCATGGCAAGGACAATGGCTTCGAGTATATATCCTAACAAGTTCATGCTCTCTTGGGAAGAAGAAGCCCGTCAACAAGACATCCCCAAAGAAGCGATCCGGAAAAACCCAAACTACCCTTCTCTTGCCCCATTAGAACTTTGCTTTCGAGGACTGCCACCTCTCAGTTGAACGACCATTCCATTGGAATTCAAGCGCTTCGGGTCTGGCAAGGTTCTTGCACCACTCTTGAAAACAAATAAGTTGAGTTGACCCTGCACATCTGATACATCTTTGCTCATTCATGTTTAGATAACATGCCTTCACGTCCTACATTGGAGGGTTGGTGGACCTGCTGTCAATGCAACCGTGAAGTCGACAAAAGTATTTGGGGAACCGATTGTCCAGATTGTCCCCACACCAAATGTTCTTTTTGCCCAAAAACAACACACGCACCACCCCGACGAAGAAGGCCTGCAGCACGACATACTCATGGGAACACTTGCTTAGGGGCGAGTGTGAAGGGTTGGTATCAATGCTGCAACTGCAGTAGGGAATACAACCCAGGCTTCTATGGAAAATTCTGTCCCGACTGTAGCCACTGGTGCAGTGATTGTCCAGTGCTATAAGCAAACCCATATTTCCGTCGATGTTGGATATTTCAGTCGTAGAGGAAATATTCCAGTCAGACTTTGGAATTGTGGTGGGATGCGTTGGCCGTTGAGAGAGGGTGGATTTCTTTTTCGTATCTCTTGTTCCCCAAGACTCGACTTTCTTTCTCTCTTCGCAATCCTCACATCGAGGGGGTTTCAATTTGTGCTTTTGGATGTTCTTTTCAGTACAGCGTTGGCATAGACCTTCTTTGCGTATCTTTCTGTGTGTGGGCCAGTTGGGACAGGAAGAGGGGTTTCTTGCAATTTTTCTTTTTGTTTTGCTTCTTAAGACTTTCGCTTCAGCTCGAAGATTCATCAATTATAGACTTTTCCAATCCTCACTCTTTGACGATAGCATTTGAGCGCTTGAATATATACCCCAGTACTCCAATTGTCAGAGACCGTGCTTGCCATCGTTCAGCGTACACTCGGGTATCTGTGAAAATCGAATTAATTGTCTAAATAGGTATTGAATAATCATGCGAAACAAATCTTGATTATCCTAAACCTCTTGATACAATTAACTTGATTCCCTCAGACATAATATTTGGCAGATATTGCTCAGGTGTATGCTGAACAATGGGTATTATATCCGCAGACAGTTTCAGTACTTCGATCTATTACACCACCATCGCGCCACTTAGATTCATGTCAGACACGCGAAGATTTATTGTGGCTGGATTGCTGTAAAATCCTTCGGCAACCTCCAGGAAGAATGACTGCATACCTAAGAACAATGTTAGCAGTATTCATAGTTTAAAGTTGAACAACTAGACTGAAGCATGCGAGTTTTTATCAGGGCAAATTGGTCATGGTTGGTCTCATGGCCTGGTCTCCCAGGCTCTGAAGTAGCAAATACAAAATTTAAAAATCATCATGGAAAGTTCGCATGCTTCATATACCAAGGGGGAGAAAAAGCTGAATATGCCATACCTTTATGAAACCTCCGTTGGTTTTTTCCACCCGGTTATATGTGGAAGTCGAGGTATCGATGTATCGTGGTACATAGCCCCCCAAAAAAGGCACGCAACGTCGTCGTGGATAACATTCTTTTGCTATTTCTTTTCCGACAGGAGTGAAATAGTCATCTACCAGGCATAGCAAATTTTGTCATCGGTTGTGTAGACCAACACCTGTCTCCGGAAGGCAGATCCAAACACAATCCCTCCACAGCACTATAGCCTCGATATTGTTGATGCTGATTGTTGGGGTGGATTATCGAGGGTTGAGGGCCGATAGCAGCGGTACTCGAATATCCTGTTCCAAATAGTATGGCAACAAACTTCGTAGGTACGATGTTCTCTGACAAATTGTATGGGTGGATCTGGAGAAAGAAATTTTCGGGATTTTTCTTTGCAGTCTTCGTTTCGGTCCTCCTGCGCAGTGGAAGGATCGTAGGCGGTGTGGCCAGTGCAGAATGCGAAGCAGCTCGTAGATTGGCTCTCCCCCTATTCCATCGACTGTTTATGCTCAGAAGTTGCTTCAGGCTGCGATTTGGGCGGTTAAAGGCTCTCGAATCAATACACCGCAGAAAATGCCATGATCAGCGCTCAACATCATCAGAATAGCATTTCATGGATGAGAGGGTAGACAGATAAGTGGAAACGATCCAATTTATTGTTGTCGACAGTACTGCGTTTGGTTTTGGAGATCTCTTGTATTGAAATATGGTTGGGGCTGTTGTTGAAGAAGTGAGGTAAAATTTTAGGCTCCCAGGGGGGGGCACTATGGTCGGGGGGAGGTCCGGGCGAACGACCCAATCCTCCAATATTGGCTATCCAGGCTCTTAATAGCGCAGTGATCTTTTAAGATCATGCCTATGCTGTAGGTTTGAGGCGGTTTGAGGTAATACCAACAATACCATTCATTGTCTCTCCGTCCTTTCAAGATAACGATGATCATGATCTGTCAAAAGCCCAATCAAAGGGCTTCAGTTTGCATATTAAAGATGTTTATAACCCATTTTTCGAGACACTCTACATTGTAATTATTAGCCGAATGGGTTTAGATTAATAATAACACAAATTACACAATAGATGCTCTTTAGAAAAAAAACCAGTAAACACATGCAAAATGCAAACGCAGGGAGGTTTTCCTGGTTGGTTCTGGTTACAGAATTACAACTCATATAATTAGGATGTGTAAGTTTAACTCGATATGTATTACTAATGAAGTTTGCTGAAACGCCACTTGTAAGCCCGGCCAAATAGAATTTCCCAACATAACGCCTCGCAGAACCCATGAATACTGAACTCCTCGTGTCCATTTCGTTACTATCCAATGATCCTCTTTCCTCCGCCGACCAGTGAACCATAGGCCAAAATTGCATCCAGAACATGTGTATTGTGCGACCAGAACTAGAAGATAAGTTTCTCATGCACTACATTATCGAAAATCGTGGCCATCTCACTGCGGCGCATACCCATCCATAGGCAGAGGCTAAATATGCTCCCGGGTATTTTCCGACTTCGATGTTTGTTCTGCATGTGGAGATCTGGCTTCTACAAGCGAATACTTCTCCCGGAGCCGATTCACGGCTTCTCCAAGAGTAAATTGACTTTCAGGATCCTCGTGTATTGAGCAAGGACTTGTTGTAGGCAAAAACCAGTCCATTACACTATTTCCCATTACAGTTTTGAAGTTTGCAACGTAACCACCTAAGTCCCAAGGATTGTCACCATCGTTGGTAGTTAGAATTGCGAAAGTTTTAGTTGCCCGGAGGTCCCTTGGTGTCTGTGTAGAATAAGAGGCATTGTGGGTTGAGTTCATAAAATGTGCGCCTATGTCTAAGAAGCTAGGTGGGTGATCCGATGCGGGAGATATTACACCCGAAGGTACTGTAGATGCTGGTTGAAGTTGACTTGCCGTATGAGTTTCCCGGACTTCGACATTGCTATTCTGATCTACGACCGAAGTGGACGCTGGCGGATTAAAGGGATTCCCACTTTGGCCCGTACCATTTGGAACCGGCTTCCTGACCATGAACGACATCTGGTAATCATCGAGCGGATAAGTGATCTCACGATAAGGGCTTGGATTTGAAGATTGGTTTGCCGAAACGGGTTTTTTGACGGCAAGAACATGGACCTTATATTTGGCAGAAAGTTTTTCAACTGTCGTCAAGTTTTTTAATGCAAGGTCAATGGAAGTCCCTGTCAAACTCCCGGTGAACAGGGAAAAAAAGCCGGCTCTATGCCCAATCAATGTCAGCAGATATTTGAACGAGAAATCGCGGGATTGCCTACAGAGCGATGATAGCTACAAACTGAGAGTTCAAACTCTCGGTCTGCAGAATAGAATTAGCAACCATTTAACACGAGCAGGGGTCGTCGATTTTGGGGCAGCGAGGTATTCTTACAGCGGAAGCTCTCTGGCGAGATACATAGAACGACATTACTATTAACAAGTGAAGGCAGAACAATGCCGTCCAAAATGTATACTGAATGAAGAATTTAAAATTGTTTTCGCCAACTGGGCCGCCAACCCTAAAATAACGTTGTCAGCAAGAGAAAAAGATAGAGAAATGTGCCAGTAGACGTGTGGCAACATACCAAGGACAAAAGTGATCCATCTTCTTGATGCAGCGCCCGGACGAGCTATCATGGTGAGCTCGATCTGGTTTCCACTAATCAAAGGCATATTAACATCCCCTCTGCTCCAGAAATTGGAAGGTTGAATCCTTACATTTTTGCAATGTGAACACCAAATGGGCCTTCCATCACCCTCTGAAACGAACACATTTTTCGTATAGAATAACTCCAGACCTGGAGAATCTGGATCGTTCTTCCCCCCCTTCTCCATTTGGTATTCTCCAGCTCCTATCCCATCTTCCTCAGACTGACTGTTGGCCTTGTCGTTCAAATATTCTCGCTCGCGAATAGCAGCGGCACCAATAGGTACATAGGGGGGATCGAAGGTAGTTATGATGACAAGTCGGAACCAGGAGACGGTCATTAATATGAATAGAATAAAGTAGACGACAAGAATTGCAATGGCGGAATCTTTTGCGCCATGGTCGCGAATTAAATAATTTACTAGCAGAATATCAGTGGGAAGTCTTCTTATATTTCAGCGCACGAACATACCACAGAGCAACCCTACAGTAACGTAGGCAGAGTAGACAACCACTCCAAAGAGCACCAAGGGAATGATTCTAGCAGTCCAGATGTTGATGATCTGCTCGCGCTCCCGCCGATCCTTCATTGCAGCGATGCAGCGATGCCATGAGGGTGTAGTTCGCCAGCTATAATGAAGCTATTGTCAACTTGAGCGAGTTCTTTTGACCGTGTAGTACATATTGATTGAACTTCTAGGAGTTGTTGTCGTCGGGGCTGACAATGCGACGATATCTCTCGAGGCTTAAAATAGCAACGGCCAATTGAAATCCATGGTCCACAAAATTGGACCTCGGTTGCTGACAAATTATTGCGCCAAGAGTTTTGACCTCTCTCTCTTCACTCCTCTCTCTCTTCACTCCTCCCGAGTCCTTTATCTTGAGCCTCGTTAGCAGCACATCACGAATTGCGATACCCGATACGATATCTTGACCTGCCTTCAGAGCTCGCCACTTATCAATGATGTAGGGACACCGAGATAAGAGGTAGAGAGTAGAGTAGATCCGATCGATGCGGCTCTGCTTCCAAGTTGAGCCGGTTACAACTCTTTGCAGCTTGCGGCTCTTGTCTCATGTGCAAACAAAAACAAATCCAGAACCTGCTACTCAAACGGGCGTGCAAATACCCTCTCTTCAGCCAGGCTACGATTGCCTTATTGACAGATAGCAGGTATATAAACCTGTCTTCGCTCTTCAATCTATTCCCAAAAGATTGCATCGAGATGAACGATACGGCATCGACACTTGCGACGTACCAAAAGACAAATTCTCCTCCTTTCCCCCCCCCCCCCCCCCAAAAAAAATAAACACCAAGCCTCGGACACTGAGCTCGATATAATTACCTCCGTACCACCCGGTGCAGCATAACCACTTCAATACGGGGACCCGCAAACCGCATCAAACTGTGGAGAATGAGTTAATTGAGCTTTCTCTGTGTTATTCCCTTTCTGTCGTTTTCGAGTTCCCTTACTCCGTAGGACAAGGCTCACCACGTTCGTCCCATCTTGCTGATTTTCAAGCTAAAGGGCAACCCCCTGCAAGGATATTCTCAAACCATTATATGCATGGTAGCGTCATTTAACAGTAGCCAGTTGCTATTGTCGCCTGCTTTGCTTGCTGCAAGGCCTGCCGTGGTGGTGGGCAGTGCACGTTTTTATCCCGGGCGTTACATAGTGAGGCTAGACGAGCATGTAGGGTTTTCAGCCTCACCTTTGCCCCTCTTCACAAAAGTCCCGCCCCTCGCTCATTTAGTATTTACATCCACTTAGTACGCATATTCTTTACTTTTATATGTTTCATTATGTCGCTTATCAGAATTCGCCCTGGGGTCGGTCATATTTTCCGCCTCGGTAGTCAGAACTTCTCACATCAGATATTTGGTTACATTTGTGTTGCCCTGGGTCTGATATACTTTTTATTATTGCCTGAACCTAAGATAGGGCAAGACAAGGATATTCAAGCACCAGCTATTTCGCCCTTTACCCCACTTAATTAGTGCCTACTAGTCTTGCACCCTCCTCTTGCGAACGACGCTCACCGGGTTTCCAGGCTCCAGAATTAATTCCCGTCTAAGTCTCAACCAACATCACTTCAGGATCTTTCTACTCGCCTTCCTCTTCGCTACTCCAAAATCTGCCAGGCTTTCCGCATGCTCAGCCATCATTGTCATACCTTTTGAGTATTTCCATTACCGACAACCATTCCTCTAATTTGTTCTCCTCGCATCCTTCGCCATCCAGAGATCCATCAAATATGATCTCCATTTTGGCTCAGCCATGTTTGTCATACTTGCGAATAGTTTTAAAAAGGTTCAATGACAAAAGACCGCTTGCCATAGCCCCGAATGGCATCAATACTGAAGCCTGTTTGGGCGATAGGGCAAATATGCGGACTGAGAAATTACCAAGCGCCCTTAAGGTGGTTGAGTAAAGGTGGAAGTTTTGCAGCATTTACTTTTATATATTCTCGTCCCAAAGCCATGTTTTCCCAATTTTTCTCCCAAACCTGATCTCAATTGCAATATCTCCTGTCCTTCAATCATCGAGAGCTTCCACTTCGCACCAAATCCACTTGATCAAAATTCCATATTTTCTCATTCATCATGCCCCACCCTTCTTCTTCTTCTTCTTCTTCTTCCAAACATGGATCATCCAAACACAGCAGCTCCAGCAAAGGCCATGGGAAGAAAGAAAGAGCAGAGCCAACTTACGAGCAATACTGGTACTGCTGTCAATGCTGTACGATTCCGATATTTCTTCTCCGATCCGTTGTCCAACTTCTCCTCTATCAATTCCAAGTACTGATTCATGTACAGCAAACCCGACAGCCATGTCCAAATACACAGACTACTGCACAGAGTTTGAATGTAGAAGACAACGATGCGAATCATGTATCTGGGAGACTCACAAGATTCCCGCGGGCCGTTGAAAGATTGTATGTTTTACTTCATGCCAATCATTGCCATAAAGTTGGACTAATGGTTGATTGAGGGCATCATGATGCCTCCTAGTGTACGACAAAGCTTGAAATTAGCATGCATATGCATTCGGGACTGGGTTAAAGCGGGCGATATGGAGCAATGGATTGAATTGAAGATTCGTAGTTTAGGTTACATGGCGGTGTTGGGATTTTCGGGCATATTTATTCAGGGTTTTCATTTAATGCTAGCTTAATACAAGTAGGAAATCTTTTAATTACATACCTCACTACCTTTAACGCAATATATTTAAATGACTAGTCTATCCTTGACTAACTGGTTATATATAGTACGAAGTTATGTACAATCATCGTGTGGCCCTTTTCTCAAGTCTAACAGTTTTTGATGGATTACCCTGATCTTTCCGAACAAGGAGCTCCAATTCTTCCAAACGTTTAGAACAATATTTCTTGGTCGCGTGCCAGTTTGGTTTGTATTTCATCTATGAATCTCAAAAGATCGTCACTCGTCTCATCGTCTGCATTTCGAGGAGTAGTTGAGGGTACTCTTTGGAGTCGTCAAAAATCAAGAAATAGAGGGTACCTCTGGTAAATGTTTATGAAAACATACAGAAATACCATCTAAGTCCTTGCTATCTTTGACTTTCCCTCGATCGATGCGCCAAGAATTTCAGCTTTTTTTGGTTGGGAGAATTGCTGTTGGGAGATTATCGCCAGGGCGCTTCTTGGGGTTACTCGAAGACATTGTCACATAAAGAACGTTAAAACTCAACTAAGTAACTTTGATATTTCTTCTGTGATGCTACACTATGGCTTCTACAAAGCTGTTTTGCTTTTCTAATTAGTAAGTCGCATTCTTCTTGGGGTCCATTTTCCTTGGCACAAAGTCAGGTGATTGGCTGTTCTGAGTTCTCAGGTCACGGTTCTGCCACGTCGTCTCTCGAAACATCCATCGACCATCAAAATATCACTTATACCTACACAGCACAATGACCTTTGATTCTTTCCGATCCTCACCCGCCATTGACGTTGGGTATTTGAATAAGGAAGTTTGGAGAGGAATTCCGAGAATCGCAACAATCTTTCCCAGGAACCCCTATCCTTGACGGATGACAAGATATAAGATAAGTCGATTCGAAGGTTCCATGATAGGTTGTGTTCTAAAGCCTTACTAGTAAAGTACATGCTATGCGTTTCTCGAACACATCTGCCACGTTGAGACAACGAGGCACAGTCATGACAGGAAATAGTTCAGTCATCCAGCTGTTACCTTCACACTTATTATATCTAGGATTACTAATGATATTCAATAGCCTCTATATTCCCCAACATAAACGAAGCATCACCGTCAAATAACTAATACTTGCTTGTATATCAGGCCGCAACCGGGAACATGTACGTTGCAAATGCCGATAGAAAGCTACCCCGCCTTATGCCTGCAGCACTTGACCTAAAGACTTGTCGCTCGCTGCCTTCCTACCATGTAGCCGCTCTCAAAATTGCAAACCAACGATGCAGACTGTCCGCAATGTCCATTAAGGAAAATATAAAGGCAAAGGCATAGTGTGCCTAGTATATAGCGTGGTGTGTAGAGACGCCGTTGCTATCCAAGCCAGGTATGTTTCCAAAATGGCTCATATATTGGTCAGTTTCTCAATATTAGCATGATACCGAACTGTCACACTACCACATTTCACATGAGTGTGCGCCAATGAGATGATTTAGGAACGATCACACCCACCAACGCTTTTCATGGGGTCTTCCGAATTCGTATTTCTCAATAAAACGTCGCCCAGCTTACCTTGACTTGTCCTCAATTCGGAGACGAACTTGCCTCCGAATTCGCCGAATCTTAACTTGTTCTGCCTTCTACCTACCAGTGAACTTGGAATGCCTTGGTAAGGGACCTTTCAAATCGTTTCATAATTAGTTCCACCACCTCTGTATGTTTTCTTTGGTGCCAACGAAGCCGGGCGTGACAAGGCTACCTGGGTTGATTTGTAGCCATTGCCTTGTTGGAATTTTGCGGCTCTGTGTTCTCAATAACTATAAAACCCCCTCTCCTCGCATCTCTCCCTAAGGTCATATCTGGCCGAAAACACTTATAGATGGACCCCAAGCCAACATCATGCTCCGGTTGACTTCGTCGCCACCATCATACCATACCTGACCTAACCAAATCACGGCTCGCTTTGTACTTCGCCAGAATTCTCAAACAAAGTCGTGTTGAAATTCTTAGAGCTGGAAAACATCCAGGTATTTCGATGCCCCAAGAAAGCGAAACACAGGGGCTGAAAATCGAGAACACTGATCTACTTTTGCTTTCAGCATAATAACGACGGCAGCACAGCCGATAACTAGCTCCAGCGAGTATATATTATTATGTCGATCGCACACAATCGGGTCTTCTATATGTTTGGGGAAATATGTCAACATAAAAGGTTCAGGTCATTGTTCTCCAGCACCATCCTGTCTGTTCTGCGAAATGTTCTCAGATATTTATAATTTTTAATCGAGGAGGCTTAGGAGAATTAAGAAATCAAGTTCCTAATTCTCCTAAGCCATCCCAGATAATAACTTCAATTATTTTAGAATATTTCGCAGAAGCGTTAGTAAAATGCAACAATGGCCGGATCTCTTACATGTTAGTTACTACTTCAAATCTAAATCTGGATATTCACTAATCAAAGTTTTAGTCATTTAAGAACAAAAGTAGAACGCTACGGATCTCAATCAACCTTCGATGCCGACTACGAATGATGTAGATCACGTGCATGGAGGTTCTGATCCTTCGGCGTAAGTAAATCCTTCTGTCGGTATCTCTAGCTTTATTATTTGCTTTCAAAATAATCAAAAGCCAGGAGGTTACTCTCTTTTACTTTCCTACCAATTGCGGTGACTTTCCGTCTTTTGAGTCACATGATTGGTAAACACTTGCTGCCCGACCAAGTGGCTCGGCGATTGTTAGAGAGGTACTCGCCCCGGCATTTCCTAGCCTTGTTTTTCTGAGATTTTATGGCTCATGCTTACTGAGTAACCTTCTCCTAAGTTCTTGACCGAGATTCCCAAATAACCTGCGGGTCGGGTACTTTTGTGAGGTACTCCACTTGTCGGTCTACAACGCCCGATGATTGTAGCGCCCCGGACTTCATCAATTAGGTCCTCTCCGTTGTTTTTGCGTGGAAACTCTCTCCGAATACCTTCCTTTAGGCTTCTCTCTAAAACTTTATCCTGAGTCGTCAAGTTACGGGCGAGGATAGGTTCCATCCCAATTCATTGGTAAAGGGAGATTACCATTTAATATCCTCATCTACTTCTTTTCTGGTCACCGCTGCCAGAGTCACACCGAGCTCCACAACTTACTGGATTATGTACAAGCTAGTACAGGAGTCATATGGGAAAACGGATCTAGTTTGAAGGCAGAATAGCTTCACAGCCCAGGGCTCCCAGTTATCAAGATGTTGACGCCTGGTATACTAGTCAGATTGTCAGAGTATCATGGAAGCCCTAGAAGGGCTGTTCCTACATACTAGCCTGGGGATGGCAGTGCTTGAACGTCCTCGGCGGTAGATATATATAAGAATAGTGGAAACCTCAGTCTCAATCCTCAACTCATCATCTCGACTCACTTTATTCTTCAAACGGCTCATACAATCCAACCTTCAACACATCAGTCACCTACCTTACAATCCCATCGCCAACTTCCTTTCAGTCAATATGCCCCAACACAGCAGCAGCAGCAGCGGCGGCAACAAAAAGCCGTCACACGGCTCCAGCTCAAGCCATGGAAAACACTCTGGTAGCAAGGGTAGGGCCGAGGAGAGAGTAGAATGGCTCTGGTATTGTGATGTTTGCTGTTCAAATCTCGGACTGAGTCAATACACGGAGTTCTGTCCTGAATACCAATGTGGCCACCAAAGATGTGAAGGTTGCACATGGGAATCTCACAAAGTTCGAGGAACCCGCTAAAGTTTGGTGAGAAAAATCCCCAGTGATATATCAAATCATTGCTAATTCTATCAGCACTGTTACATTCCACCACTCGACTACCACCATCACTTGCACCCGTTTGGCGTTCAAAAAATAGACAGAAACCTCACGGAAAGGAGCAACAGTTTTGATTTTGTCTCTGTCACCAGTTCAGATTTGCTTGCTCAGTGCAACATAGCCGGCATTTTAGATGGAGTTTTGGTACCACCAACCATCTCGAAGGTTCACAGAACACGACCTGGCTTGGGTTTTTGGTTTTGATCACATTCCTGTCAATATTTTCCTTTTTTTTTTTTTTGGGAGGGGGAGCTTTTTTGTTAGAATTTTCAGGCTATTTCTTGTTATACTTGTGGAATTGTGTTTTTCTTTAAAGTTTAGACCAGGCTTAAGTTTGTTTTACATCTTTGGAAATGATATCCCTACTTTATCCAATATTTGCTCGTATGTCCCCAATTTTTCTATTTTGCTTGTTATGATGCTTATAAACATTTTTGATTCTCGGTTTTATATCCAGAAGCTATTCATTTTCTTTCCAGTACTATAACATCATGTCATCTCGTTTGCGTGATTCTCTCCAGTGACGGAAATAGTTCAAATATGCACATAATTTTCTCGTTCTTCAACGAATTGAAGCTATTCAGAAGATTCCTAGCCAGGTTCAATTCAGCCATCCTGTTTGCTGACTACAACTACCGAAGACCTGGAGAATCTAAGACATGCCTTGACGCCATCCGCCGCCTCGCCAATCTCCTAGGCTAAATTGGTGCTCAACCTTTCCAAAAGAGAGCCCTTTCTTTTTTCCATGAAGGCAGTGCTTCAATGTTCAGATGTAACAAGAGGATGGGTGGTTCTTAGGATTCCGCAGTCACGGATTGCCTTGGGCCCAGTCAACCTGTTCTTACTCCTATGTTCTGGACGGATGACATGAAGGATGCCAATCAGTCGAAATTTCTCGGAACCAACTTCTTCATTATGACAGGCTCACTCAAGCTATACCATATTAGCTCACCAGATTAGACGTACCTTCCCTAGTCTAGAAACCGCCATGTCACAGTACCCAGTGACCAAATAGAGACCCGATCATGGAGCTTGGTTGTACGTTACCATGCAGCCTTGCTTTGTTGCAGAGCCTCAAGGTAGTATTGGAAGCATATTAGAGCCTCAGAGGTGGGTATTCATTTCCTCAAACGCAACCTTACTCGTCGGGCTACGAGCAACTCTTTTCCTGCAGACAGGCATGGTCACACCGAAATATTTTATAAACCATACATGAACAAGTAATAAGTACCGCTTGAGAGGCTATCTCATCCAATATTTTGCCTTCTTTTGAAGACCATGTCTGAGGACCAATCGATCGCCCCAAGGCAGCAACCTGGAATACAGGACCTTTGCCTTGAGGTTCTTGGCTCCCATCCGGAGTTGGCCGATGGTGGTAGGCTTTGATGCAATGTATAATCAGTTATGTGTTGACCCTGAGTCTTCTAAATGGTTGCGAAACAGCAAAGCAGAACTTTGAAGGATTCAAGGGGTGATGTTGTTTTAAGAGCCTCAACCAGGGGTTGGTTTGGCGCAAAGCCCCCTCACCCCTCCATCGGCACTTAGCGAGCCGTTGGTTGGAGGACTAAAGTTCAGCCGGCTTATGTCACGGGAATTTGAACTGAGCCGCATTTGTTGGGTGAACTGCGAGCGTGCCTGCCGTGGAAGCGTTGGCGGAGTTTGTCGGCAGTGGCCAGCGTCACTTTTTCCCCAGAAGATCCTCCAGAGAAGATAACCTGGGGCCTCCACCTTTCAGGCTTACTGTTGATAAGGTTCAAGTCAGCCCTAGAGTCTCAGCGACAAAATTATTTAATGTTCCTTCTGAATTGCATTTGGACAAAATATGTTCCTCTTTCAGCTCAAACTTCCGAGATGCGAGGTTTGTGAGATTTTGGGGGCGCTGTAAATGGTCAAGCCTCGTAATTTTTTGCTTTATTTGGAAGAGGCTGGCATATATTAACAAGCGCGGCTATATGAGGATGGAAGGAGTGGAGTTTATTGCTTATGGGGCTTGTACCTGCTCAAGAGAGAAAAGGACGAGAGTACCACTTTGGCATGTCACGTTGTACTGCGGCATGCTTACAACAGCAGTGTTATGAGACGAATGATTTATTTGTAATGGGTTTGATGTCTTATTTTTACTGTTTGGGTGGCTTACCTGTCAATTTCAAGAGCAGCCATGACGGGAAGGCTGGGGAATCTCGACACGTGCTTGATGTCAGGTGATCTGCCCCCTTCGGCTACTCATTTATTCAACCACTTGTTGTTCTTTAAAATGCACTCTCCAATCACGGTCATATTCATAGTCTTCTTTTTGTGTTCTCAGGTTTGGGTGCAAATTTTTGTCGCACTCGACTGTCAATTGTACTTCCCAAGAGAAGATTGCCGGGTTTTCGGCCACACAGGTTCTTTCTAGAATACAGCGTCAATCATATACTTGCATATGTGACACCCTTCACAACAGAATCTTGGCGCTGGTGGCTGCTTGGTGCGATCCGCTAAACGCCACCACAATTTGCAATTTGGATTACAGATTGCATAGCTTAATTCAACGACCTCCTTTGACTCATTCGACATTTGAGAGTAGGTGTGAGAGCGATACTATACAATTTTCTTCTGGAATTTCATACTTGCCGGGATTCGCATTTTTTTCTATCTCGAATTGATAATTGAGGTATTGACTGATTGGGTGGTTGAAACATTGATAAAACAATTTAGTTTCGGAAAATCCCCGTTGGTAATGAAACGACATTTCTTTCCTTATCTGGGAACCGTGGATATCCCAGGTTCGATTCCCGGCGAACGTGAGAAGTTGGCCCCTCGGAGTTACTCTTGAATGTTCGTCAATTTAAAAGCTACCCCAGAATTGGAAAAAATCATCAACATGTTACTGTTCACAAATGCCACTCGGAAGTCCTTTAAGAGCCCTTCGTATGAACACTTGTGTTAGTGACATTGGTCTTGTCATTGAATTTTTGAAACTTGCTTCCCATTACCCGATTTATGGTTCTTTTGGCTGTTCGGAACAAATCTTGTCTCTTAATTGCTCGTAGCTTGAGAACATGTTGAGAGAACTAGTTTGCGACTCAGTCCACATCAGCTAAGTAATTCCGCCAGGGCAAGAAGTTCTCCTTGACAGTCAAATTCACAACCATTGTCTGTTCGTTGAAATAATATTATTCTCGAAGTCAAGGAATATTTGTTTTATTTAAATTTGATAACTTAAAAGAAAAACAATTTTCAGTCTCCCATCCCCTCTCATAATTAAAACCATTTAATCTTAACTTCTGGTGGAATTTTGTTGTTTCCACCAAAGATGTGCAATGTTTTTACCTTCAAGAATTCCATGAAACAGCGCTGTATCTTACTTTGAGCTTTCAAGGCCCTGTCTATTAGGACCCACTTATACCGTCAAGGCCCGAGCCGTCCTCGCTTAAATTTCCACAACGCCAAACCAAAAAAATTGATCAACAACCTCAACATCGTTTTCACTACACCCATCCCGCTCAAAGTTGAGATAGTGATAAAATAAAGGCCAAAAAAGAAAAACCAATTGATTTGCGTTCGCCGGGAATCGAACCCGGGGCCAATGCATATAGACCAATTAGTTCTCTAATTGGATTGGCAAGCATCGATTTTACCACTAAACCACAAACGCGTGTCTTTTAGATGCGAAAAACTCTCGTAATGAGCTACAAGGAGAAAACGCTGCAAGTTGCACTGAATCTTGCCGAAGATAAGCGTTGTGGGGCAAGTGTGGAACTCTTGCCCAAGCACCTCATGACAATAGCTTTCAATGTCACTTGCAACGTTAACATAAAACATCCTCAATATTCTATTGATAGTAGTAATACTGCAATCCTTCTGGTCACAGGATGAGTGGCCAAGTCACAATTCCTAGGTCACCAGTCCCATTGCTCTTGAGGCCTCAGTACACTCATCGTGAATTCTTGGGTGCCTATCCAAAATCTGCAACTGTAGAAGTGACCTTACTGCGTATCTGACAAAATCCTTACGAGACTCTGTGTTATTTTTAAACGACTCCTAGTGGAGTTCGGAAGATAGGCAATCGTGTCGTCATAATCTTACCTGACCATTGAAGCGGGGAAAGAGGGTTCACAACCTTGTGGGATGACGAAAATCCTAGGTGCAAAACACCATGACTCCTTTTCTTATCAGTCTGCCATTAATATTACTGTTTTCCTTCTGCCAAGTATTCAATTGATCTACGGGATATCGAATGTTTGTGTCGGCTCATGGGGGTAGTAGATCAGTTTTGGAAAGCTTAGCAGATCGTCGTGCATCAGCCCTGGACCGGGAACCTTGTCCTCTCGGAAAGTCGGACTTTTATTTCTTTACTATTACACCACTCTCTTCTCTCTTTTTTGTTCGTTCAAAAAAAGAAGAGTGTTCCATACATTTGGACTCAAATATACAATGTCACCAAGTGCAACTGACAATGCGGATGCTGCAGAGTTAGCGAGACTGGGTCATAGGAGTGAGCTGAAGAGGAGTTTTTCACCCTTATCCATGCTTGGTCTTGGATTTGCAATCCTCAATTCCTGGACGGCTCTTTCTGCAAGCTTGTCACTAGCTCTACCCAGTGGTGGTTCGACATCCGTTCTTTGGGGATTGATCAGTGAGTCACTTTGGTTGTTTAAAAGGATTATTCTGACCTCTTTTTAGCTGCAGGAATATGCAACCTCTGCTTAGCTGCCTCACTTGCCGAGTTTTTGAGTGCGTATCCTACTGCTGGGGGGCAATACCATTGGGTTGCCGTAATCTCGTGGAGACGATGGGTGCCTTTACTCAGTGTGAGTTTCAGACTTCTGTCGCTTACTCCGTGCAGGATTGAGGTTCTGCCTTATTATCGCTCGTTGATCCATTCTCTAAACTGCTTATTTACCCACGCTACTTTTGATCACACGCTAATTGATGTTGAAAGTGGATCACTGGTTGGATCAATGTCAGCGGATGGATTGCTCTTGTGGCATCTGGAGGCCTCCTCGGCAGCCAGCTCATTCTGGGTGCAATCTCCCTATTCAATCCAAACTATGTAACCCAAAGATGGCATCAATTTCTGATATACATTGGTTACAACCTTGTGGCTTTCTTGATAAATGCGTTCATGACAGGTGCATTGCCACTAGTCACTAAATCGGCTTTCATTTGGTCTATACTGGGGTTTGTCGTTATTTGCGTCACTTTACTCTCAACTGCGTCTCCAAATTACTCGTCTGCTGAATTCGTGTTCACCGAGTTCCGTAACGAGACAGGATGGCCTGATGGAGTTGCCTGGCTTCTTGGTTTATTGCAGGCGGGGCTAGGATTGACTGGATTCGATGCAGTCTCACACAGTTAGTTTTCCCATGACCCCCATTGCTAAATCTAAAGCTAATTTGATGACAGTGATTGAAGAAATCCCCAACCCAGCTGTCGAGGGACCAAAAATTATGGTTGCTTGTGTTGCTATCGGAATCTTCACTGGCTTCATCTTTCTCATGGTACTTCTCTTTGTTGCTGGACAAATTGATGGACCGGATGGAGTTATTGCTTCGTCTGCTGGACCACTTCTTCAGATATTCTACAATGCCACTAAAAGTAAAGCTGGAGCTGCTTGTCTTCTCATGTAAGGCTTATAGCGTTCTTTACTCAATAACTTTCCACTGACAGAAGTAGATTTCCTCTAGTATGTTTACTATTTGCAACAATTAGTATCATGACAACCTCAACAAGAATGACATATGCATTCGCAAGGTACGTGCCATCCTTTCCCCCATTTTTTTTCAAATCTCCTCGATGAGCTCTCATTCAGCTTAAATTAAAAGGGCCCCATATTAACATTCCAACAGAGACGGGGGCCTTCCCATATCCCACGTCTTTGCTCGCGTCCACCCAACGCTAAAACTTCCTTTAAATGCACTTTACCTCACGGTCGGTCTGGTCCTAATATTTGGCTGTATATTTCTTGGTTCAAGTAGTGCCTTTAATGCGATTATTTCTGCTTCTGTGGTTGCACTTGGTATCTCTTATGGAATGCCAATTGCCATTAATTGTATTCGAGGGAGGAGAATGTTACCAGCTTCAAGGGTCTTCAAACTACCTGAGTGGTTTGGGTGGATTGCTAATTTGGTAAGTGGTATTTGAAAATCCGGGGTATTGAGTGCTAATTTGGGTTTAGATTGGCTTGGTGTATGTTATTGTCACGACTGTGTTATTTTTGTTCCCGCCTGAACTTCCGGTTACGGGGTCGAATATGAGTATGTTTCTCTTCTGCTATTTATTATAATCCACTTACTAACAACCTTCAGATTACTGCGTCGTAGTCTTCTTCATAATTCTCGTCATATCCATTATACAATGGTTCGTCGACGGAAAGAAGAACTTCACCGGTCCAAGGATCGATATCGATACTCTGCAAAATGGGGAGGTAATCGGCGTGGATGCGGGCGAAGAGGAGGAAAGCTCGTTTGAAAATAGCAAGGTTGATAAATGAGGTTGCTCAGAAAATGTGACTGTGTATCTCTCAACATAAGTACTTTTTTGCAAATAGCACAAGCACTTGAACATTAAAAGTGCCATTAAATGAATAGCCTAACCTTCCAATCCAGTTCAACCACCTTGGAACTCCATTGTTCAGAAACACCTAGGTTAATTGGTCTATATTGTTCCAAGTGCTTAGGATAATTTACTTGAATTGCCCTAGAAAATTTGAACGAGCGCGAAATAGGCAGGTACGGACCTAATGTATTTACTATCACATTTAGTATCCATCGCGAGTCTGCTGAATCACTTCGTGAAGTACCCCCTTGATTTTTGAAACAGCAATTCTTTTTAGAATAGTTCCAACTTCCTAACAACTTCTCGATATTCACAGCTATATGAAGCTCCAACTCACTTCATAAAATCATAGAGAAGCTGCCTTGTTGAAGTCAAGTTACTAAATATTTAGCTGTAGGAGTCCAGCAAGGTACAAACCTTCTATTTGAGAGTGCGCATCTCATCGCTTCCGCTTGGTTGATGAACTATCCGCATCTACATACGACTACTTCTAAATCCTGGGATTCAAAAGAGTTTCAAACAATTGGCATAAACGACATTTGCTCTCGACCTAAATATATCTCACCATTTGACACCCGATCAAATGTCATGTTCCACTCTCCCTTCCTTCAAAAATCTCTCCCCCATTTCTCTCAACTTAAACTTCTGCACCTTCCCGCTAGCGGTCTTTGGAAAATCCGACACCCAAAACACATACCTAGGAACCAAATGCGAACTCAACCTCTCCCTGACCCAGGTCCTAACATCTTGCTTCCCCAAGTACCTCCGTTTTGCCTTCCCCTCATTATTCCTCTTCCCTTCCTTCATCCCAGAAATCTCAAACCGTGAATCATCAAAATCCGTCTCCACCCCCTCATGAACCACAACAAAAGCCCCCACCACCTCCCCATATCTCTCATCACCAATCCCCACAACACTAACTGCGCTCACCTCCTCCATACCAAATAAACAATCCTCAACCTCCAAAGGATGGATATTCTCCCCTCCACGAATGATGAGATCCTTAATTCTCCCCGTGATACTAACATATCCTTCTTCATCCATCACTGCCTCATCACCCGTTCGCATCCAGAGCTTTCCCTGTTGGTCTTTTTGAAGGACCTCTGAAGTGCGAGAGGGGGAACCCCAGTATGATTTCATGACATTGTAGCCACTGACTAGTAACTCGCCTTTCGTGCCTATGGGGAGGATCTCGTCTCCATTCCTACTTTCATTTTCGATTCCAGGGTGAGAAGATAGAGAAGGAGCTACAATTTTTGCCTCCACATGTGGAAGTAAACGTCCAACGGTATGTAATCGTTTTTCCAAAGGATCGTCAGGGAAAGTCATACATGAAACTGGAGAAGTTTCCGTCATCCCGTAACAAATTGTTAACCTATCAAGATTCAACTCTCGGGTTAGTCGAGACATGAGATGGCTGGGTATACTACTTCCTGCTGCAATCCCAGTGCGAAGATATTGGAATCCTTCTCTCGAGATCTTGCCAGAGGAAAGGAGTTCGAGTTCTGCTGTAAACATTGTTGGCACGCCATAAAGGCCCGTCGCTTTTTCTTCTTGCACCGAGAGGAGGGTTGCGACAGGGTCGAATGCCGGAGAGGGGAAGAGGATACAGGTGCCATGGGTGGCGGTTGCCATGTAACCTAGAATGGAACCGAAACAGTGGAATAAAGGTGGTGGGCAGCAGATAATATCGGCTGGGGTGAGACCCATTCGGGAACCGATTTGGAAACCGTTGTTGAGAATTGAACGGTGGGTGAGAGAGGCGGCCTTTGGGGTTGAAGTTGTACCGGATGTGAATTGTATATTTATTATTTCGTTTGGTGATAATGGGGAATCTGGGATTACTACTTGGCTTGCAGTACTAGGTTCAAAGAGTGACATGAATAGAGTTGTGGCTTTCAGATTCGAGGTGTCGAATTTCCCATTTGAGTTGTCCACTAGAATAAGGTTCCTCAATGATGGAACTGTTGGAGATGGTAGTGTCCCTTTATTAGTGAGGTCTGGTATTATTTCTTTTAGAAGGGTCATGTTTTCCCTTGGGGGTTTAAATGCTAGATTCGTTTCTGTTCCGATGATCAAATGGGCGACATCGAGATGAGTTAGTGCTGCGATGACCTGAGGAGCGTTGAAAGAGGGGTTCAAGGGTACCTATTTCAAAGTCAGTTGCCTGAGACTTTGAGCTTGTCCGTCTCAATACCCCAAAAGCACCAAGCTACCAAACCAGAAATGCTTCTTTGCCCATTGCCAATCCCCAATCGTATGCCCAAGGAGTCCCTCAAAAAAGACCAAACATAAGCAGAAAAAAAGAAAAGTTCCCCAAACTCACCAAAACACCGCCCAACTTCCAAATAGCATAACTCCCAACAGCAAAATCCCACCCATTCCCCAAACTAACAGCAACCCTGTCGCCCTTCCGCACTCCCAAGTCTCTCAACCCCCCCGCGAGAGAATTGCTCAACTCATCTAGATTTCGATATGTAAGTCTGTTCAAATTCCCAGCTATCTCGGATGCTGATCCGGCTTGAGTCAGTGCTGAATCTGTATATGACGCGGATACAGGACGAGAGATGACAGCCAATCTATCTCCAAACTCCCCAACTATTTCGGAGAAATGTTCGGGTATCGTGTGGGGAAGCAGTGGTGGCTTTGAGGTGTGTTAGCATTTACTCTCGTATTCTCCTTCTCACGCAGTATGTTGAAAAACGAAAAGAAAGGAAACAAAGACTTACAGTACTCGGTCCCACATTGTAAGAGGTGGTAAGTAAAGCCCTTCTCTGCACCCTAGAATTGAAGAACTCAGAACCCGAGTTGAATCTCAACCCATAACCCAGGATCTTAACTCTATCTCCCGATGTGTTCCGACTTTCAAAATCCCATCTTGAAAATGCTCTCATCCCCATTCTCAACTTCATCGTCCTCCCCAATTCCAGTCTTCGATTTGTTCCCCTCCCTGGGAAGTTCATACCCCTTCTCAACCTGACGAGTGTCATCGTAAAAATAAGTAAATAAGTAAGGCTCCTCTTTCTCTTTCTGTCAAAAAAGGAAAACCTTCCCTCACGATCCCTTCATGAAGAAACAGAAACACACCCCGCGATTCAGTCTTGCTCACCCCGCAACCCCGCACTGCGTGTCCGAAACCTCACAAAGCGAACCAGGGACCTGAACTCAAGAAATCGCACAGCAACGTATTATCGCCTTCTTCATGTCAACAACCACTAAGAAGCTTTTCAAAGACTGGACACGAGTTGTAATTTCTCAGCTCGAGAACCGTCACACCAATACTCGTCGTACATTCACACAACCGCCAAGACATCTCGGTGAATGTTACTTCGTACCGAGATAGCTCTCGTTGCCGGCCCGTTGCACATTCCGCTACCGGTAACGGTCCGCTCACTGTGAACTTGCCTACCTTCAATTGTGTTAGCATTTTTCTAGGAGATATTTACTTAGTCTCTACCGAGTCTTACTCAGGTGCCAGGAGGAACTGTTTTACAACCCGAGCCCGAGTACCTATCCGACTCTTCGGGTAAATAGTACGGAGAAAACAGTCCCGGGACAGGATAGGATAAAGTAACACAACCCAGTGAACACAGAAGGCAATGACGTAGTCAATGAATACACTATTTCATTCCATCTACAAGACCGTTATTGTATCAATTCGCTCGAGCATACTGCCGGCTTTCAATCGAAACACGAAAGACAAGCCCCTGAATAATATAGGGACGGGAGATGTATACCCCATCCACTTGTCCATCCATTCTTTCCCCAAAACTATCACACAAGACTTCAGCTCTTGAAAACCTCGTGTCCCCATTTCTGCCTCGTCCTTCCATTCCTCCTTCGGTCTCCTTCGCGTTGATCCAAAAACGGATTTCTGGATCCCAAATTTATAAAGAACTTTTCCTATTTCCAATATCCTAAGTTCTAAAGAACCTGTAAACACTCAGTTCTCCATAGGAACCCAGCAGTATTCGACCCCGATCCAGAAATTTTGCGTGTACTGTACTGGTTGCTGAAAACAAACCCCTCCCGCTAAAAACTCCCCGCCCCAAGACTCTAATTCTATGCACAAGAAAAGGAAAGAAGGAAAAAGAAACCGAATATAAGAAAACCCATTTTGTGCTCGTTCTGCTGATGAGGCCGTGCGTCGCTATTGGGTGACTGACTTGGGATGCTATGTCGTTAATTAATGGGTACAGGATGAAAAGGTTGTCAATGATGTAGATGCCGTTTTGTGTGAGGGTCGTGGGCAGGTAGTGTGCGGTCGGATAATATACATTGAGGAGGCCCTGGACGCGGGGTTTATTGTGAGGAGGGTATTTCTGCCTATGATTCGGTAACAACACCAATGTGTCTTAGGGATTCTGGCTTCCATGTTCCTAAGAATCATGTTAGTTAAAATAGCAGAGAACTGATGGAGCAGAAGATAAATACCTTCAAATTCGTGCTTCACAAAAGCTTGAGGATCATCATAATCCCCAGCACCCATTTGTTGCACACCAGGACTGAAAGCAGTGATGGGCAAAACAATCACATCTCCAACCTTCTTGGCGGCCTTCATTCCTGTAAACTCTCTCCATGTAATATTTCCTTTTGTAGTACTCATATCGAAGTATTTCTCGTCGTTGAAGAAATCGAAAATGGTATCTGTCCAGATGGCAGGTCCGGTAAACTCAATGACATTCTTGTCCTTGAAGCCCTTCAATATCCCCTTCTTCTTCTTATCCAATGTCTCCTCGGTGATGTTTGCTACGATTTCTCGCAGAACTGGATGTCCAGGTTTGGACTGGATGGTCCATTGGCAGAATTGAATTCGTCGAGAATACCACTCTGCCCAGTCCGGACGGTCTGGATCCGCCTCAATGCCAATTACCAATCCAATCTTGTTTCTAGCAACAGTATCCGGAAGCCATTCGGATGCGGATTTGAGAGCGTGGGTATCGATATCGGAGTAAATGCCACCTCTGGCCAGCAGAATCAAGTAGCGGAAGAAATCGGCCTTTAGCACTGGAATTGGAAGGGCATTATATGCCTCGAGAACCTCTGGCACAGATGCATACAAATGTCGCAGTAAGTGCACCGCAACCTGGTCTGTGATAACTTCGTGGATAAAGCCTGGATGCTTCTCCGACCAGCTTGCCTCTGCTGGGCGGAAATTCTCCCCAAACTCTCCTGATGCCGGTGTGTACTTCCAAGTCTGCCAAATATATGCCGGAAACTTGGACTCGACATCGTACTGGAATTGATACGCCAGCTTCTCCCGTAATGGTGCTTTCGAGAAATCCTGTAATGGTTGTTGGGAAGCCTTTGGCTTGCTCCCCTGTATAGGCGGCATCTTGCCGGAGTTACTCGAGACAGGTGTTGTTGAATCGACCTTTGCTGTGTCGTCCTTTACCACCTTCTGCGAACCATCATCGGATTTCGAGACGTCTCGATATGGATGCGGGGAAGGATGCGATCGAGTGACGAGGTAGATCATGGTCAAGAAGACAGAAGCTGCTATCAGAGCTCTCTTGAATGTGAGCATGATGGGCAACTAGATATGGTTCGATGGACAAATACGAGAAGGAGTCGATGTCGACACTTGTCCAAGGTCGAGGTCGTCTGCGTTCTACGAGACGGCAGGTATTTGTCGAATGGTGGTGGTTGACGGAGGAAGACGTGTTTCTCGTCCAGACCCAGAAGTATTTTGGAAAGTTGCTCCGATGCTACTAGTAGACCCAGGGGGCGCGCCTTGACCGATGCCAAGATGTTTGAAAGCTGTCGTTTCAAATATCCGGGAACAACCCGCAGAAGGTTAAAGAATGGAAATCTGGAAGACCGATGACGACGTTGAAGTCAGACGAAAGTTACGAATAAACTCGAGTGGTGGTTGTCGATGTAATGCAACTGATGATCCTTCGAGAGGAAAAGAAATGCAGAAATCGATAGTAGAATTCGCCTTTACAATCACTAGACGAGGCTCGTTCGCTCTGACTTCAGCTGTCAGAGGAAGGAGATTCGGTGCTGACCGATGAGAGACAGATGCCACCAATCCTGGCTAGGAACTTAGGTACCCGGAAAACTAAAAATAGGGATGGTTATTTTCCGGCGGCGCGGATTTGCCCAAACTTCCAGCACTGAACACTTGAACAAAACACCATCAAAGTAATACCACCCATCATATATCATGCACCAAACTTAGCATCACCACTTTACTAACCGTAACTTTCTCTCCTACCACCTACCTTTTTAGACATCTCCCATTTTCGCAACTCACATCAAAAGAGGCAACTCATGCATCCTCTTGCAATCGGCCACGTAATGTGTGGAAGCTCTCAGACTTGTAGGGCGGCTGAGACCTTCCCGCGCTTCGATATTCGACTTTGACTTGCATGGAGTTCCCAGTTACGGAAGTATTCAGTGCTTCTTTAGAGTTTCTAGTGGTCTATCGGTAGCCAGATTAAATATTGAATTCTTTTTTTGAATCGGTCCCTTTAGTGTGGTACTTTCAAGGTTTTGTTCCCAGAAGAGGAATCAGGGTGATCTGGTTTCAATAGGAGAAACAGGCTGCTTTTGCAGTTTGCGAAAAATTCTAGGAAGATTGCAACAATTTTCCGAGGGCATCCAAGAGAACTAGGAGGATTGTTTAATACTCAATGACTAACTGTCTACGGAATATGGATCATTTGTAAAGGACGGCTAAAAGAAGTTTTCAAAATAAACTGGAATTAGACCCACCGGAAACTCTACTGGACGATCGTATCAGTCTTGTGTAGATATCTCAACTTAAGACACTCTTTCTTACTAGAATTCGTGACTGTAGTATGTATTCTGTAGTCTCGACACGCTTTATCTCGAATAAAAGAATAATTAAAATCATAAATGATTTTCCATCAACTCTCACAATTCCATTAAAGTACCAAATAACTTTGGGCCTTAAATACTAAGGCCACAAGGCATAAACTTCGACCAACAATTTCACCCAATGAATGGAGAGCAAGGCACCATCAACTTTTAATACCCTCAAACTCCATCAAAATGACAGACCAAGCAAGATGGAAGGCAACAGTCTACATTGGAGGTCTCTCTCCCATGGTCAATATCGAGAACCTTCAAGCAGCATTCCTACCTTTTGGTGAGATCACAGATGTCTCGATCCCGTGAGTCCCTTCCTCATCATCCAAGCATACTTTTATATCACGAAACTAACGTTGAAGCTCAGAAAAAACGATGCCTCAAACTCAATGGAACCCCATAGAGGATTCGGCTACGTAGAATTTGAAAACGCAGAAGATGTCAAGGATGCCATTGACAACATGGATCAATCCGAACTATTCGGAAAGGTCATTAAAGTCTCTGCTGCGAAGCCGCCGAAGAATGTGAATGAGGGATTGGGTAGTAAGACGGCTCTGTGGGAGCAGGTATGTTTATTTTTCTAGCAATGATATGATAGATTTTTATTAATGCTTTATTCTAGGAGGGCTGGCTTGCGGAAAATGCAGTGAGTGAGGAGGATAAGCTAGCTACTGAAAGGACGAAAGCGGATACAGAAAATAGACCTGAAGATCCTATGCAAGGTCTCGAGGGTTTAGATGTTGCTGGTCCCAGGCCAGAATAAAGGTCATCAAAATCATTATCTCGCTAGGTGCATGGTATCGGCGTTCCGGAAAGCTTGGAGAGGGGTTTTATGAGGGCATCACGACAAAAGGGGAAAAATTGGTAACATCTGGTCGACGCCTCGTATTGATAAAGAATACAACACCCCTTTGATCTGTACACTTCCACCATCCTATCCATCCCAATGCTTGCTTGACTTTTCACTACGGTATCATCGCCCCAATTTCAAAGATAGCTGTGCCTGACCATTCCCTCTGAAACAAAATCTACTCCTTTCCTCGGTTTTGACGGGTGAGACGCATCTGCTTGTCGACAACGAGTTTCCGGCCCAATGAGTAGAAGGCAAATCCAACAGCGACACCAACGACAACTCCTGTACAACTCTTAGTATCGTGGACTCATCCGCGCAGGGCGATTGGCATACCGAGGGGGATCAACTCTGGGGGAATTGACTTGAGTCTTCGTAGTCGCTGAGAGATGGTGTGCGCTGTGAAGCTATATCAGCATGAATGCCCTGCTATACCGTGTCCTTCAATTGATGTCCTATCGTCGCTGTCGCATCGGTGGGTGACGGGGCTACGTACCGCTGTGCTCCTCCCTCTGTGGGTGCAAACTTGGTTAGCCCACGAACGGAAATCGCGCCATTTTGCGATTGAATGGACTTACAGGCACAGGTCTCATCATCCTTGTGGTAGGACGGAACATTCTGAGGGTAGCAGTTGACTGCATGTTGGGCAATTTTCAATATGGTTCTTGTGGTTGTTTTGAGGGACCAAACTGCTTTGTCCATTGCCCAGATGGTCCGAGGAGGAACGCATTAACTATTCCCCAGATCACGTGCTTTTTCTTAAGTCTTGGCATTTTGAGGCTTCGGATTCCCCATCAATCAAAGAGGTAGTGGAATCTATTGCTTTCAAGTTTTGGCATACCAAAAGAAAGCCTTAGATTTTCTACTTTCTTTTTCATATAAAAAGGCATTTTAAAATCCTCGGAAAGATTCTAGAAGCCCAAATTTAACCCAGCTCTCAAACGAGCTGCTTCAACCTGCTTTTAGCCGCGACCCTTTTCTAGTGTCTAGCGTCCCCTCTATTCTACCATCTGCAGGGGCAATTGCAAACAGGCTAAATTTGTCAAGTCATTACTTCATGAAGACGAGAGATGCTACTGCATACCGATTCGACGATGTGCCTCGCAGATGCCGTACAGACCCGTCATTTGTATTTATCCATCCCGCGAGACCGCCCACCAAGAAGGGACGACCCCTCGATGCAAAAGCGCGTTTGATAGAGACGACCACGATGTCGCAGGTAGAAAGAGGACGAGGAAATTGCAGCAGAAGGCCTAAGAAGGGTCTAGCTGGTCGAGGTAAGAGGCACCGGGAAAAGTCGACACGGCAATCACCTCATCCGCCCATGGCATTGGCGTAGAGGAAGGAACTGGCGGGGCACAAAATGCGCTCGCAACCAAAAGGGAAAGAATTGAGGTTGTCACGAGTGTGGTAGACGGTGGTCCCTTCCGTTGGTAGAAAGCTTAGAGGGCTGCATATATAATATCAAGCCCCCTTCCTCTCCCCTCTTTCTTCTCTCTTCTTCCCCAATCGGTCTTGTGCATCTCAGCCAGTCTCACTTACAGCACTTACAACTTTGTCAACCCCCGAGTCTTTCATGAAATCTATCCAACTCCGAGCTTTCACACGGTACGTTGTTTGCCCCTCCCTGACCCCACCATTCACCCCGCCTTGTCTTCTCTGTTGGCACAAGGACTGAATTCCGAGGGGTATATTAGTTCATCGCCATTCCTTCGTCCAACATTTGTTCTACCTCGCTCCCTACCTACATTTACCCCGCTACGAGCTTCAATTCCAACACAAACCACAAACCACTTCCAATCCAGATTCTTCGCATCAACAGCAATCATGGCTACCACCGTCCCAAGTCTCAAGCTCAACAGCGGATATGACATGCCACAAGTTGGTTTTGGTCTATGGAAGGTTGACAATGCAACCTGTGCCGATACGGTTTATAATGCCATCAAGGTCGGATACCGTTTGTTCGATGGAGCTTGCGGTACGTTCCATTTTCACACATATTGAGAATTCATGCTGATGTCAACTCTGCAGATTACGGCAATGAGAAAGAAGTAGGAGAGGGTATCGCTCGAGCAATCAAGGATGGCCTTGTCAAGCGCGAAGACCTCTTCCTCGTCAGCAAGCTCTGGAACTCCTTCCACGACGCCGATCAAGTCGAGAAGATCGCCAGAAAGCAACTCGCAGACTTGCAAATCGAATACTTTGATCTCTACCTCATCCATTTCCCCGTCGCCCTCAAATATGTTGCACCCGAAGTCAGATATCCACCAGGATGGAACTACGAGGGTGACAAGGTTGTGCTCAGCAATGCCACCATCCAAGAGACATGGCAAGCAATGGAGGGTTTGGTGGCCAAGGGACTTTCCAAGTCCATTGGTATTTCGAATTTCCAAGGTGCCTTGATCTTGGATTTGCTCCGATATGCCAAGATTCGACCTGCTACTCTTCAAATCGAGCACCACCCATACCTCGTTCAACCAACACTCCTTCAACTTGCTGAGGCCGAGGGTATCAAGGTTACTGCATACTCATCGTTCGGTCCTCAATCCTTCATTGAACTTGGCTGGGACAAGGCAAAGGACACCCCAGTTCTCTTTGAGCACCCAGCCATTACCGCTTTGGCTGAGAAGTACAAGAAGACTCCTGCTCAAGTTCTTCTTAGATGGGCCACTCAACGTGGATTGGCTGTTATCCCTAAGAGCAACAACGAGAAGCGTCTGCAACAAAACTTGGACGTTACCTCCTTCGACTTGGAGAAGTCTGAATTGGAGTCTATCAGTGCTTTGGACCGCCACCTCAGATTCAACAACCCAACTGATGTAAGTAACCCCTCTTCCCCATTCTTTATGATTTCAATGCTAATGAATTCCACAGTACCTCGGAACTTTGCACATTTTTGCATAGAGTACGAGATGTTTGATTGAGATGCTGAATAAGCGTTGCTTCATGACTTTGTATTCGTAGCCTACTGCCCTAGAATTGATGACCGAGAGACACGATAAATGAAAGCATTAGTTTTGCAGTGCACTTCAAATTGTTCCGGCAGGTCGCTATTAGGCCGAGTCGCTATACTAAACAAGCTCCCCTTAAGCCCTCAAAGACCCACAATTCCAAATTTCAATCCATAGATACAAATAACATAAGCAGCTATCACGAAAACTTGACTTAAGCTGCCTGGTCAAGTAAGTTGATGAGTAAAACTATTAACTATTGCCTGCGAAAAAAAAAAAAAAAGCGCCGCTGCCTACAAAGGCCCGCTTTCTGGTACCTATCTTGAGATAGGCTCCGCCCGGTATGAGGGAGGTAACAGTTTTGTTGTTTCTTTTGTGATCTAAGTGGACATGTACGAAGCATCCAAAGATCGGTCTTGGAGTAGTTTTTGCATTGCACTTCAAATCGATCATATTCATAATCTTTGACAATGTGTCTGAAGTATCTGAGTATCTCTCTAGCTGTGACTATTTAAAAAGCCTCTGATCTTTGAGACTTCCGGAACTCCATTCCCATGCGCCATGAACCGTGCTTCTCATGTTAATCATTCACTCCTTACTTTCAGGACCGTCCCATTTCACTCTATGAAACTCTTACAAATGCTAGGAAGTGGTTAGCAACTTTCCACACATCTCAATTTTGGATCCCGGAAAACTCACTAGCATCAATCTGCATGACCTGAGGTAAAGTCAAGCGGACCTTATTCCTATATAGCGTGGGATTCCTCAGTTGCAACGGATTCCCCTCGAAATAAACGGTATTCAAGTTCTTCCTGTCCCTCAACTCGGTCTCCACCTCTGCGAAATCCGAAATCTGGTTATAGCTCGCCCATACCTCTTCCAATTCTTCTAAATGCTTTAGTCCTACTAGACTTGTGATTTGGTTGTTGCTAATGTCTAGGACTCGTAGGCCGGGCACGGATTCAAGACCGGCGAGGGAGGAGAGGGCGTTGTGGGAGATATAGAGTTCTTCGAGGGAGGGGGGGAGGTTGGAGATTTCGCGGATTCGGTTACTTTGTATGGACAGGATTTTGAGGTTTGTGAGGGGGGAGAGATTAGCGATTTCGGTGATTTTGTTTTTTCCTAGCCAGAGTTCTTCAAGGCCTGTAAGGGTATCTAGATTCTCGATTGTGCGGATCCTGTTTGCTGCCAATTCCAAATTCCGTAACTTCGTCAATCCCTCCAGGTTCTCGATCTTGGAAATCTTGTTCTGTACGAAGTAGAGGTCTGTGAGGGATGTGAGGTGCGAGATCTTCTTTATGTGCTTTATTTTGTTGAAGGAGAAGTCGAGGGAGGTGAGGGATGTGAGGTCTTCGAGACCGCGGATGTGGGCTATTAGGTTGTCGTAGAGGTCTAGTTCTACCAGCGTGCTGGCTAGGCAGGAGAGGCCTTCGATTTCGGTGATGGTGTTTTGGCGGAGGCAGAGGCGGGTTACGGCGGTGAAGCGGGAGAGACGGAGGGAGAGGATGGAGGATACGCGGGCGTGGACACAGTCTATTTCTTCTGTGTCGAGGGGGTAGTCGTCTAGGAGATCTGGAGGTGGGGTGTTGTCAGCGCTGATTTTGTGTATGGAAATCGACCCCGCCATGGGATTACCAACCTTCGTCTGCTTCTATCTTCTCTCCCTGGAGAACTTGTTCCTCGTCTGAGTATTCTGGGTCGGAAATGGCTTCTGGGTTCACCAACTCGGCTTTCTTCTCCAGACGGAGCTTGCCATCCCATCCGCTGCTACTCCTAGGCGTTGTACTACCTTTGGGGGAATCTGCCTCATGGCCTTTGGCATCTTCGCCGTTGATGGAAATGTGTGTTGGAGTCGTACTTTCTTTGTCGGAGGAAGGCATTGTGGATTATGCGCAGTGTTTGGGAGAGCGTTGAGGAGGTGAAATCAAAATTTATCTGGTCATCAACTCATAGTGGTTCGGTTTCTGAGGCAGCTGTTTGGAAGTGGAATGCTGTGTCGGCCAGCGGGGGCAAAGAAGTCCCAGGGGTTGAATGACACCGCGGGGCAACAGCGATGAATGCTTCTGGGGTGCAGACTGCAGACTGCAGCTGCTTAATCTTTTGCTTCTCGTCACTCGTTCACAATTTTTGATTCACGCCAATCGAGAGACTTGCAACAACTCAACATGCGCCATTTGGTGTGATAGGATACAGGAGACGTGGGATGTTGTGGGAGGGCCAACAACACTGGTCGTCGTGATGCTTCATTTTCCTCATCAGGCCAAGGTTACGGCTGCTTCCCAATCACGATGTCGGCCCAACGCCCTCACTCTTCGAAATATGGGAACTTGGTCGCGGCCGAGGGTCTTTGGTTTGAGGCCATTGGCATTGATACGATGTGAATCATACGGCTGTCGTCGTGGGATTCATTCGTTTCTAGTGCCCCCTCTAGTCTTCGGTGGACTCGTTGTCACATTATGGACTTGGAAATGTCTCATGATGATTATTTTCCAGAATAAAATCATGTACATGCCTGGTCTACCGCCGAATGCAAGACGAGAGAAGATTGAAGATTATAAAAGTCAATGTGGAGGAATTGTTTGGCGCGAGGAGAGGATCAAGTCTTTGGATGGCACTCCCATAAGTTTGTGTGTTGCCAGTGTGGAGAACACCACTTCACCGGATTTACCTTTGCAAACAGTCTATATCTTGTATTTCCAAGGTTGGTTTCATTCTATCATTTTGTTTTGGTTTGGGCATAAGCTAAGTAGCTACAGGAAATGCTTCCTCCTTACCGCCCCGCCTTCCTTTTCTCTCACCTGTTTTACGAATTCTCAAACAGAGAGCATTCACAGCTAGCCTTCCTACCAAATACGTCCTAGTATGCTGCAGCTATCGAGGCTACTGGGCCTCAAGTGGTCGTCCCTCAGAAAAAGGCATATCACTCGATGCCGTCGCTTCTCTCCGATGGATCACAGCCCAAGTCTCCTCCTCTCAAGAACCCGCCCCCCTCATCATCTGGGGCCAAAGCATCGGAGCAGGAGTAGCCTCAAAACTCGCGTCTAGTTTTCCTTCTCCTTTATACAACAGTCTCTCCCTCCAAACTTTAATCTTGGAAACTCCATTCTTGAGTATCCGGGCCATGCTACAAACTCTCTACCCACAAAAATGGCTTCCATATCGTTATTTAAGCCGCTTTTTATGGAACCACCTTGATACTGAGAAGGCTTTGAGGGGTCTGAATAAGAGGTTGAAGGCGAATGATGAAGAGGAATTGATCAAACAGAAGGCACCGAGAGTTTTGATTTTCCAAGCTGGGAGAGATGAACTTGTGCCGAGGGAGCATGGGGAGAGAATGGAGTTGGTGTGTAGGGAGACGGGAGTTGAGGTTGGGAGGAAGGTTATTGGTGGTGCTTTGCATACTGAGGTTATGGTCAAGGGAGAGGGCGTGAAGGCGGTTGTTGATGCTATTGAAAGAGTTGCGAGGGAGGCTTGTGAGAGCAAGAGATAGAGTAATTGAAGTGAGGGTATGGGGGGTTTGTATGGTCTTTTTCAGCGAGGAGCTTCTGGTGTTTTCATCGGTCGTTGATATAGGTGTTTTTTGCGGACTACGTTTCTGGAATTGGAAAGATGAATCTTGATTCAGTAATTGCATTCCATGTCCTTCCGTTTACTATAAATTATTGTCTCCACTTCGAGGTCATTGGGCTGGAGATGTACTGGTTATACGGAGGTCGTGGCCAGGAGTCTTGCAACGCCAAGATATGAGTGATAAATGTGGCTGATGGGGGAGAGTTCACATAGCAACGAGCTTCAGCGTGTTGTTCCCTGAAGCAACTGTTATCTCAGAGACCTTTTAGAGTCCGATCGCTGTTGCTTAGGCAATACAAGCCTGTAACTACAGCGTCGCTCGTTGCTGGGTAGAGGGATACGACGCCACAACCCATAAGCCATACTTGGCACGATGCCCCGGCTATTGCAAGACTTCTGGCCGCGACCTCCGTATATTGATTGTATATTCGTACCCAGCGATGGCTATATTTACAGAAATACCGCGAGATTGAGTTTTGGTACTAAGTTGTTGTACTCTTTTTTATGGATGGGTAAAAAGTTGGTCATTATCCTGCATGTACTCATTTTTCTTATCTAAATAATCTGGAACAATTATCCCGGTTCTTCTAGACTTTCTCGAACAATTGCTATCTTGTCCTTGACGAGTTCAGGAGTCATTGTCATATGCTACTCGGGAATGCTCACTTCGTCAGCAGAGAAAAAATGACAATTATATTTAACCCAACTAGAGAGTTCAGTTGGTAATCTCTGATTTCTTTATCACAAACTGTTGTACCATTTTGGGCCCCGGAGTCGACAAAAGAAAGGGAGGCGAGCTGCTTTTATCCATTTATGAAACGGAATCAAGAATATGAATGATCGCACCAAGTTCGGTTGGCCCCTCGGCCGTTCAAATGCAGGGAGAATTGGCCCCTTTTTTCTTTTTAGTGGAGGCACAGCACCACCTTTCAGAGTGTCAATTGATTGTTCAGGGATTAAAAGCTGGAACCCGAACCCTACAATCGGGATGCTAGGGAAGATGCTAAAGTTCTTCCATGGCTGCGCCGCAGAACGAGTCCGAAACCAAGGCTGAACCTTGAACATGAACAACTTCATGAGATATCACCCGTTTGGGAAGAAGCGCAGAGTTGCTGCTTCTCGTTACAACTTCATTTCCAGTTCTTGCGATGCTTTCGAATCGCCACTCTCCGTTTGGTTTCTGTTCTTGTTACACGGGTGCTACCAGGCCAAGTGGTTTTGGTGCAGGCATCCGGGTGGGAGGAGGCTCTCCATCACATCTCCTCGTCGTTCAAGTCCCCTCCTTGTCTCACCCCTTTGGAACCCTCCACTTCGGTGGCCGCTTTGAGAAAAGTGAGAGAATGCAATGCCGGAAGGCTGGGATTCCACCCGACTGCAAGGAAGCCCAGGAGCTAACTGGGGCAACTGGGGCTAGCAAGCACATAAACCTTGCACGTGAGTCAAAGTCACCTGCTACCGTGCTGCTACCGCGTATAATGGCTGCATGAAGCCCCTGCTCAGTCGCGTCTCCTCGTCGGCCTTGAGTTGAGGCCTCGCAATTTTGCAACCTACACCCACCCACACCACCCAATATAGGCATCGAGAAGCCTGAAGGCCCTGTCCTCTGCCACCTGAGCACTTCTTTAAATACCTGCCGTCCCTCCCACCACTTCTCCTCCTTCTATTTTCTTTCTCGTTCCATCGACTGCCTTCGACAACCATCGACGACCATCGCCATTTTCGACTTCCTCACCATCCTCGACCCCTCGATATCTGCCCGCCCGACCGACCGACGACTAAAATATTGAAACGACCACTACGATAATTATCACAACCGAGCAAAATGTTCAGCCGAAATGTCAGTAAATCACAAACCGACAGCTTCTCACGAAAGCGGAGTTCGACGAAGGGAAAGTCGTCGTTTCGAGAACACGCAGGAGTGTCAAAACACCGACAAGAACGCTCTGCCCGTAGACCACCAGGAGAGGAGGCCGCTACAACAGGAAGGTGAGTCAAAACAACTTCCGAATTCTTGCAATCTGCAGACTCCTGTAATGGTCACTGACGAGAATTTTGAATAGCACCCTCACTTCCTCGATAATCACTTTGGTCGTCGGCCGTGAGCAACGCCTTTTCGCTGCACACGAAGACGTGCTCTGCCACTCGCCATTTTTCCAGGCAGCATGTCGAGGACAATTCATGGAGGCAACCAACAAACGTGTCTCACTTCCAGACGAAGAACCCGAAATATTCTCCTCCGTTCTCGAATACCTCTACAAGGGCGATTACTATCCTCGTCTCGTACATAATAAGCGGAAGAATACTTGGGAACTCGAGACTGGCGAGGGTGGAAATAGTGTTGAGAGCACTGTGTATCATCACGGTGTTGATGGGGAGTTATTGAAGGACACGGTCATATATTGCACAGCCGAGAAATATGGGTTGGAAGAGCTGAAGCGTGTTGCTCTCAGAAAGCAAGGCTTGCGTAAGTATTGATTCTCTGACTTTCTCGTATCTCAACGCTAATAAAAGAACAGAATCCGGCATTCAATGCAGCACTATTTTGTCTTCTGCACGCTATGCTTATGCCAATACACCTGATACCGATTCCAAGCTCCGTGCTCATTATCTCGCTCTCATAATCCGAAGTCGTTCAACTTTCAAGAGAAGCGGAACGATGCAAATGGAAATGCATTCTGGTGGAAGCCAGTTATTCTTCGATTTGTTCGTTGCTCTGTGCAACCATGTTGATGATGTTACTAGTGTTGCGTAAGTTGCTTCCGTCATCACTTTATTGTGTTTGAAGGCAGCCAGATACTGACAGCCATATAGAAGTTCACCACGTAGCGTCCGAACTCATCATTAGGCACGATCAAGAAGAAGTTCAATATCCAAGCCTTCCGCCCAAATAACTTGGCAACACATCTTCGATCTCCAGGCCAGCATCCCAAACAACACGAGTGCTTTCAACGACTCATCGTCATCAACACCCCCTCTTCTCACCAAACCACCAACATAATATCTCTATCTCCATCTTCATCATTTCATGTCACGGCATTTTCCTTTCCACTTTGCTTTACCTCGCGTTGCTATTTGATACCACATCGGCGTTTGGTTGTTCAGGAAAGAACTTGGGCTGTATCACTACTCTTCTTACTCATGACCTTTTCCCTGTCTATTATTTCTCGCGTGTCTCTTTTATGGCTGAGAGAAAATATCTCTGAGGTTGCTTTGTCTTGCTTTGGCTGCTGTTTTTGCGTTTTGGTCTTGTTGCATGTTCCACGAAGAGAGAGAGAGAGAGAGAGAGAGCTTCTGGAATATAATTACCTCCTGTCACGAGAGACAGTTGAGATGAAATATGGGTATCAATATTGGAAAAATTGGGAGATTGTGTAGGATGAAAAGTTTCTTGAGAGAGTTGGTTTGGTTAATTTGATCACTGGATATCTCGGTGTCTCGATATGTATAGTTTGTATTTCATACACGGTGGGTGGGAATCCATGGAATATTTACGGGGACGGGAGTTTTCATGTTCTTATTTATTTCTGCTCAGGGATTTATTTGGGGACTTTTGATTGAGTGAGCGGGAGATTATGCTTCTTTGGTAGATTTTTTGCAACGAAATTGCAGGACCAGATTGAGGATAGCCAGAGAATAGCTAAACAGAGATATGGAGAAACAGAGAAAAAATGACATTCTCGATTTTTCAAGCGAGATGGAGCTATTTTGAAAGTATATTTGTGATTTATAAAAACCTAGGAAAAAACAAGATGATGAGAGGGCTTTTTGACGAGAGTTTTTGAATGGCTTCAAACCAAAATTCCGAGTCCTGACTGTTCCACCCAACTACGGAGAATGAGAAATGGAGAGTGTCAGTCTACCCAGAACTCGAATTCAAATTCACAGAATACCACCTCACAGAAAAGAACATTCAAGATCTCAGACATCACGAAACTTAATAACGACGATCATCTGCTTCACAAACCATCACTCCACCATCTAGAATCTTCACCTCAAACATCCCTCTCCCTCAACACACAAGCCCTCCTCGCCAACTCCCTCTAACCCCAAAAGAGCAATACTTCCTCCTGACCTGCAACCCAACGCCCGAAAGACCATCCTTACCTCTTCAAATACCACTCATTGGTGGGCCACACCCTCAGCACGTTCAGCCAGGGAAGAGTGAGTCACATCTAAACCTTGGATCCGAGGAACCCTCGGGTGGGGAAGGGGATGCGAACTTGCCATTGACGAACTGGAGGGCCCGGTTCAAGAGCTGAACGTGAACTTGGTTGTCTTTGCCCATTTGAACTTTAGGGGTTTCGGGTCGGTGTAAGGGGTTGAGGGTGCTGCTTTAAGTGTTGGTGTGATGCTGTACGAGGGGAGGTGTGTTACTTTGTTTGGTTTAGAGGCGGGAAAGGATAGGGGATGAAGGGAGGATCTGGGATATGAAGATTTGTGAATTTGGGGATAGGCAATGATCAGACGCGAACTGTTTTTGCTCACCGAGTTGGTGACTCTGTAAATATTGATGAAGACCAAAAGATCTTTAGTAAAACCAGCCAGTGTATGAGTCAAATCACTGTACCTCCCCAATATGTCTCAACTACCACATAAAAAACGGCAGCACCACCCCATCTTCCCCTCCGAACCTTCTCCAACACAAAATACATCATCATTCCCTTCCCAGTGCGTTACTGATAATATTGGTTTTTGCGACATCAAGTCCTCGTTACCATTCGTCCGTTGACCAGCCAATCTAACCCGCTCGTCAAACACCAGTGCCGGGGAATGCTCCGCCTTTACTTAGCACTACGATCCCTCGATCCCGGGCTATATAACCTTTCATTAAGTTCTGCGTGGGATCGGTCAGCGTTCTTGTGCTCTGATTTGACTCATTGTGAAGTGGTGTCGCCCCGAAATCATCCGTGTGGGGAGGTGCGGAGGCGAAAGGAAAGGAAAGGGGAGTGCCTTGTGAAGAAGGCAGACAGGTAGGCAGCTGTAAGCCTCATTTAATCTGCACCTCGTAACCGACAAGACGAAAAGGAAATAAAATAAAAAGTTTAAAAAAGGGTAAAAAACATACCTTGTATACCATATTTGCCAAAAGACATTCCACTTCATCATTATCCATCGTCTCCTTACTACCAATACTAATCGCTGCACCAAATTCCGCAACTGGTATTCTCGTCTTGCGAACTTGTGGTCCGCCTGGTTCCTTGGCCTCTTCGAAGCCTCCTGCGATGAATACTTTGCGAAGGAGGTTCCGTAAGGCAATATCGCGGCCTCGTTCTAAGGTTAGGTAGATGCGTCGTTTGACGAATTCGTCTTCTCCAGCTATAAGGGCGGCATCGAAGCCTGCTAGGTCGCCTTTCTTAATGCAGCGAGATAGTGGGAGGAATAGATCTTGAAGTCGTGGGTAGGGCGAAAGTAGGGCGAGGGTGGGGAGTGTGTGAGTGGTTAGGAGATGGCACGGGATGAGGTATGTGAGGATGAGTCTATGATATGTGAGCACATGCCATATATGACTAGATATCTGAGGAGTACGTACTCTTTATTGCGGATTGCGTTCTTATGACATTTGTTCCATGCTTCTGTGAGGTTGTTCTCGGCCTAAAGGAGATGGTTAGCTTGATTAGTCATCAAACGTTTTTTGAGATGAGATATCCTCACCTCAACGTAGTTTTCTTCCAGAAAGCAAATGACTCCGATGTAATATTTGTAGGTCACTTGCTGACTAGCTGGAAACTTGTCAAGAAGCGGCATATCGCCTTTGTAAGCTCGAATCGCATTGAGGATATTTTTGGACAGGCCAATCTGGTTCAACTTGAAGTAAGTCTTCAGTAACAGATTGGTTGTATAGTAGATACCCCATTTCCTCGAAAGGGCGAGATTTGGTTCTCTGAAAGACGGTCAGTAATTAAAAAAAGAGAAGATTCGCCATCACGGAAACCAACCTGTCACTCAGGCAGAGATTAAAGATTCGGTTGAGTTGTCTTGCGGCATCTTCGAGTTTCTCATTCTTTTCGGAGTCTGGATTCAGATCATCCCCGAAACTTGTTACCGCGCTCGTAGTTGTTGATGTGCCCTCGTCTGCCTTGATTGCAAATATTCGGAGAAATTTGCCTGCGACGTATAGACAAGGTAATGTCCAGGAGGGGAATCCGTGATTGCTGTAACCGCGGTGGAGAACTGAAGTCAACTCCTTCCAAGCATCATAGGTTCTCATCCATGCTGGCTGCAGTAATGTTAGCTGAGTGCTCTCAAAAGTTGTAATGGCAATAGCTGAAATTGATGCCCTTCAACGTGAGAAGAGCTATTCGGTTTGGACACGTGACGGGGGAACTCAAATCAAAAGCTTGCTCTGAGAGTAACGTCCCGGAGGCATGGATATGATACAAAGAAAATCCGAAAAAGAAAATATCATCACCTTTGAGTGAGACTTTGGGGCTGCATCGGCTGCCAAAAGCTCTCCAACAGCTTTCCAGTAGGCAGCGTAAACTTCAACCCAACCATTGTATTCTTCTTCTGTCATGCCAACTTCTGAGTTGCGTAGCAATCCTTGCTTGAAATCTCTCTTTACATTCGCAAAGTTGGTGCTTCGAAAAAAGTTGGAGAGTCTATCTGGTTGCGAGTCGGGAGGAATAGGTGAGAGGGTGTCGGAAAGAGCGTAACCATCGCCATTTCCGTAACCTCGCTGAAAACATTGAAATACGGGCTCCATGATGAATTAGGCTGATCTTTTTCTCATGAATGTGATGCAAAAGACTCCCGCGGCCTTTGAAGCCCAACTCTCGTCCTAAGGCAAGAGGCAGGCAGGGGTCAAACGGCGAAGATGTAGCATCAGTGAATCAAAGTACGCGGTCTCAAATAGACGAAAGTTGCATCAAACCAGACCAATTAATTGAAATGCAAGAGAACCGATCAACTCAATCAAGACTCTCCCGACTTCGAGGTGTTGATGTTTACTAAACCCGCAGGGAGCTTCTGAGGCTCCGCCAGCATTTTAGCGCTAACCCGGATCCGGTAAGCGCGATTCGACAAGCGAGCACAGGGCAGACAATTTTCATGCCCTACCCCAAATCTCGAAAACCTGCCCGAGAAATTGTTGAATCGCGACAACATACGACACCGACAACGGCCACATATTCACAGTAAGTTTGCATCCCATTGTGGGCATATCGATCATCTGCTAATGCCCAGAAGATGGGTAAGCTATAGATTTCTTTATTTCCTGCCACGACCCAGGATTGCATCGTCAAATCTCGACTCGAAAAAAATTACGACAGCGACGACGAATGCCAATGGGAGCCACGGAGGAGGAGGATTCGATGCGAAAGGGCTTGGGAAATTGGTCGGAAGAGGAATTATCTTGGCTTACGACCTACGATTGAACGAGGGGGAAATACTGCAAGTTCGACAAGACCCCACCATAATTATCATCAACGCCCAACTTGTCAATCTGGGGCATCGAGGTGGGATACGCGACTCGAAGGCCAGTGAATTGGCATAACGACCACGACTGCACCCCGAAGCCGACCGACAATTATGGACGAGCGATGCCTACCAATGAAGCTAGATACTGGGATACAGGCGAATTGAAGGATGAAGACTAACACATCAACAGGTCGTCTCACAGAATACCAGGTCATTGGCCGCCATCTGCCAACAGATGCAAACCCAGCGCCTAAGCTGTACCGCATGAGAATCTTTGCACCCAACACCGTGGTTGCAAAGTCTCGTTTCTGGTACTTTTTGATGAAGTTGAGAAAGGTCAAGAAGGCAAACGGAGAGATTGTCAGCTTGAACGTGGTGGGTAATCTAATATTTGTCGCGGTAGCAAAGTGCTAATAGCACACTTTTAGATCCACGAGAAGCGCCCATTGAAGGTCAAGAACTTTGGTATCTGGATCCGATACGATTCTCGCTCAGGTACCCACAACATGTACAAGGAGTACCGTGAGATGTCAAGAACCGATGCAGTTGAGGCTCTCTACCAAGATATGGCAGCCAGACATCGATCTCGTTTCCGTTCCGTTCACGTACGTTTTATCGATACCCAGATCCAGCAAGGAAGGCAGGCACTAACATAACCAAAAACAGATCCTCAAGGTCGTCGAGCTCGAGAAGACAGAAGACGTCAAGCGCCCATACATCAAGCAACTCCTTACCAAGAACCTCAAATTCCCTCTTCCTCACCGCGTTTCCAAGGCTGCCGGCACCAAGATCTTCGTCGGAAAGCGACCATCAACCTTTTACTGAGCGTTTGGGGATATTTCACGTTGGGTTTGGGGCGGAATCAATTTGGGTTTGCGTGCATAAGGGTTGTTTATTAGCCTTTGCTCATCAATGAGCCGGTCAACAGCAAAAATGCGTAAAGCAAGACATCGAGAATGACGATATTGAACATGAACCTAGATTTGAGGCAATTGGTGATGATTGTGAGATCAATGTGAATTGAGCCAAGGAATAAAAAGATTTCACGACCCAAATACTTGCACATATGATTTATTTAGATTTACATACGCCCAAGTGAGCACCCATCGAAGTTTTGAGGAGAAAAACTCTCTACTTATAGCTCCGTGACCCTCTAGCTTCTTTCCTTGGCTCTTTCTTATGACCACATTCCACAAAACAAGCAATGCCTTTTGATTACCTCCTAATGACGACTTCCTTGATAAATACTGTTTTCACAGGGAATTGGTCATGAAAACATCTCAGTCGCAAGTGAGCTCTTTTCCGCACCTTGCAGCTGGTTAGTTTGACTTTGAGCGTCATTCCTTCCTGTCTACTAAAATTCTGTCGGCCCAAGTCTTTGCTCTTTTGTGAGAATCTTGGCTTCCGCTTCGAGCTCTTCGTTTGTCGCCTTGTTTGAAAAGTGACGGCTGCGGTGGACGTTCGCAAGTTCGTCGCTCTTCTATCACACAATGGAGCATTGCTGCATCAGCAGGGGCAGCATACTTAAATACGGCGTCAACGACTAAGGGGATAGAGTACTCTTTACCCAATGTTTTCAATCGTTCGCAAAGCTTGCGTGGTTTTCCAAGGTCCGCATTATGTTCTAAGAAGGATTTGATGACTAGCGCCCATGCGTGTGATACTTCGGGTTGCTGGAGGTCGATGGTACCAATTTGGGTATAGAGCCTATGTAGGGTCAAATCCCATATTATACTGCCTTCAAATTTCTCTGGAAGCCATCTTACAATGTCATTTGGGCTTGAACCTCTTTCGAGAAGAAGTTTCACTGTTTCTGGCGACATATCCCACTTATCTCTAGCAACGAACTAGTCTGAGATGAACCTTTCACCGCCTATTTCAGGTATCCCAATTGCGTATAGCAAAAGAAGTCTCTGAGATGGGCCAGTAATCAATTCTCCAATGAAATCGATTCTATTTTTCACGAACGACATGAAGCCTAAAACAGTAGCATTGGCCAGGAACTCACTTTCCCATATCAAGGTCGTTCCAGTGTTGAGTCTGTGACTTTCGGGCCCAGGTCCAGTTATTTTTCTTAACCATCGAAAGGATGAGCTACTTAGATCTCCGAGTATTATTGTGCGGCGCAAATCAAATTCAGGAGGTATGCTTGCTGAGCAGCACAAAGCATCTCGCATAGTGCTCCAAACTCGCTCGGTGGAAGTTGCCTTCACATAGGGAGTGCAAACAGATCTTCGTATTGAAATAGGATACCCCATGAGAACCCAAAGACTGGATTGGAAACCGATTTGCTTTTGTGCTTCTGCATAGAGCTTTTGCATAGAGCTTTTCGAAGAAAGTCGGCAACACTTCGATGCAGATATGTCACCCTCAATTCCGTTCTTAGACTAATTCTGTCAGGTTTCCAGTTTGCATCAGCTGATTGTGCATAGCTCTCCTTGATTTCATGGTACATGTTACCGTGCTCATGTTCTGTATTTTCGGACTATTCGTGTATTTTGAGTAGCCCGAGACAGTGTGTTTCCAGCCTTGTTGGTGTATGATTGAATCTGGACGCTATTTCTTATGGCTGCATTGGAGTAATATTGGTGACTAAAGCCTCCTGGTATGTTACCTTGGTAGCGATGTCTACGTCAAGCGGCGATACGCGTGAAGCATGTCTCGAGGAGGTTTGATATATCAGAAGAATCCGACACGCTTCTGGTATGTATGCCGGGTCAATCCTATCCAAAGTGGACAGAAGCTCTTTTAGTCCGCGAAAGGGTTGGGGTAGGTCATCATAAGTTTGAAGCCCTTTAAGTAACGATCTCAGGACTAAATCAACCCAAAAGAAAAGCCCATCCGACTTGGTTGTTATTTCGGCGACAAACTCTTCAGATGACTTGGGATCCGTGGTTACTAGCTGTTGCATCTTCTTACTCCAGTTGAATTTGTCAAAGACAAATTATTGAATGTCATCGCTGGTGAGTTCTCGCAGTCGTAAACTAAGGAGGCCATTGAATGCCTGTTCAACCACCAACCATGGTCGACTTGATAAACATACTCTAACGTACGGAGAACCGCTGATGTCCTTGAAGAGCCGCGCAATGTTGTCGTGGTCTTCATACGGACCATATCCATCACATTCATTGAGCCCATCAACGAAGAAGCACATTTTCAATTGGTCGTTCGCTGATTTTGTAAATTGTCTAAATGCGCTCTCCAATCTTTTCACATGCCAAACCGTATTCATATTCAGATCACCAGAGTATGACAGTGTCACAGAAAGATCTTTATTCTCCCCACTCATCCGCAAAGACTATTCGAATCAACTCGAGTACTTGGTATTTTTGAGCGCTGCTCTGCTGACCCGCTATACCGGCAAAAGAATGCAGCAAGTTGAAGCTCACCCATACCAGGCCTTGAAGATAACAAAGCACGAGTCACGGAGTTTTCGTACACATATCTCATTAACGTTGACTTTCCCGACCCTGCTTTTCCGTTCTCCCAATAAATTTTACTGCCGGTTTTCAGCCACTGGACAAGACTGCTCCATCGCTGAGGAGAGTCAGGTTTCGGGTCTTTCAGAACCCACCTATACGTGTTCTGACAAGTCTCACAGATGTCCTCTTTTCGATAGCCCATTGAAGAAAATCGTAAGCTTCCGAAAAGCATGGAATCAACTCTCCGATCAAGTTCCTTCGTTCTCGCCAATGAATGGTTATACGTCAGCTGATCCTGCTCTGCTGAGCTTCTCAACAAAGCCTGGTCTAGTTTAACGTGAACTTCTTGCAAAGTTGAAGCTAAGTTCTGGATACTCTCTTGTGTTTTCCCGTCGTGGTTGGAGAAACGTTTGTCTTGAGAAAGTTTGAAGTCTCGAAGTTTTGTGCTTGTCATTTTTGAGCTTCTAGTTTTCTAAGAAGTTGAATATATAAGCTTACCCCGGAGACAGAAGAACGTGTCTTTCAAGCTCATATGGCTATTCAGCTAGTCGCTTACATCATCTATCGCTCTTTTCGACCACACCCTCTTCAAGCTTGTCGTAGGCTCTTCCACCTCCTGTGCTTGAGGATGACCTGAAGTGGATTGATATTTTCAAAGAGTCGATGCGACAAATCGATACAATTCGTGCATAGGATTTTGATAGCCTCGTTTTCCGGTAGCGTATGACGTGAAAGCAACATAAACCCGTAATTAGATGAGGAGCTTGCAGTGCTTTCCAACTGTAATGAAGATCCCATCCCTCGGCCAGATTAACAAGACGCTTCGTGGCGGCCTCAGACTGCGCATGGTCGATGGATATTCCATCGACAGATCTATTTATAACCCTGGCTTTCGAAACGACTTGACAGCCAAAATCAAAGAATTGCACAACTGCTGCAGCGACGGATAGGGCTGAGAAAGGATCCACTTGTTAGGAAAGAAGGATGAAATAGGAATTATTTAATAGATACAAAACTTGGGCAAGGCTTCAATTTTTTTTTTCTTACCTGTTGAGGGCGTACAAAAGCGAAGTGCAGTCTGCCTGGCATCGAATCCTTCTCTGAATCCCATAGCAAGCAATGCACATTTTGAGCAAAATCCACGAAGTCTCATACAAGGCTCTAGCTTTTCAGATATCTTCTTGTATCTAGGTATCTGAAGCCGGAGATGAAACCTGGTATAGAAATGCTTATAGTGCCCATCTGTTTCTACCCTCTTTGACGGAATCAAGATAAGAGGGTATTTTTGATATAGACTACACGTATGACCCGTACTATAGCATCGAAACTACTTCCGAGAAAAGAGAAAGAGAGTTTTAGGCGTTGTACACGCTTACCCCAGTTGGGAGAGTCATAGAAATGCATCAAGGGATAGTTCTCGAATCCATTTTTGAGGAAGCAAGGATGTACAAAAATTGGCCGAGGCTCTTGATTTCTTACAGAGGCATTCAATTGAAGAATTTTTCCACCTACCAAGGCCACCCCCCGCGACACGTTTTCGACGGGTTTTTTGGGGGGAATCCGATGGGGGCTTATACCCATGGGCATGGACCACAGGAGTCGTGCCTCCCCTCTCTGCATTTTCTGCTCTCGCCATTGTGGGTCTAGGTCGATGTCGAGGTGAGAGGGAAGGAGCAACCTCCAGTTCCGTCTGTCGATGTGGCTGAGCAGTCGAGTCGATGGGACGAAGTCAAGTCGGAAAGGAACGACCTTCTTGCGTCAAGGCATGGCAAGCATGTTCTTGCCTTCCTCGTTGCCATACTGGCAGCCATGGCTAGAATGAGATGGGGGGTGTGCAATTTGGGATGGCCAGAGGCTCTCTGTTGTTGTTTGGATGAGCCTTGACATCTTGACCTGGGGCGAAAGCGCATGGCCATGACATCAAATTAATTTTTTGCAAACACAACACCTCCCAAACATCTTCACATCCGCGAGTAACGAATCGACATAGACACAAAACATTAATTATCTACTTAAATCTCATATTAAGTTCCAGTTAGAAAATTTCCTGTCTTGCTCTCGGATTATTGAGTCCAGCGGCCGCAAAGATGATTTTACTACATAAAAATGCACAAAATCTCACTGTTTTTATTGTATCTGAAGGAAGAAAGGTGTTTACAAGACTATCTGCGCGGTCCTCGTTGCACTGCTTTTGAGGGGGGGTGGTCTTTTAGAAGGAAGTTATTTGGGAAGACTATTTAAGAGTAGTAGTGAGGAAGTTCTTATGATTCAGCTAAGCTACCTGGTTGTTCATCCAAATGTTGCCCAATGATGCTTCCATTAGCCAACATTTTCTTCCATACGATGCGAAACATCATCCGTTCAATGATTTCCAAGAAAGAGAGAAGGGAAGGTCTAGTTGATAGCATCTACCTGGCCTTGGTATACTCTCGCGCTAGTCTGGGCTCTTCATGAAGTTGTAAATCCTCCAAGTCTGTATTGGAGACTGGTCTGGACTCTGAAGCGGTATGAAGATGTGCTTAGGTAACGGCCAATCTGATAAGTTTGACATGCGGTTGCATCTACCTGTAGATAAACTTTCTTCCGAATCATTGAGATGAGATCGAGATCTTTTCCTTCAGATTCTATTGAAACTTCGGCAGATGCGTGCGTCAAAGTGGACGCTCGACGAAGTGCTGGGTAATGGCCCAACATGTGATCTTCATTCTCAGATTTGGCTCGCTTAAGATTGCTGAGGGAAGTAGACATGGGATTTTCTACGGGACTTGAACAAAAGATCCGCAGTGACTAAGAGTCTAGGTCGAGCTGACCATCTCGCTTGTCGTTAGCCAAGATGAGTGGTAAGATTCCTTACTCAACTCGTCGGCAAAGGACAGCGCTAACGAGTAAAATGAGCACTATTAACATAGCTTCGGAGGGTGTTCAATGCTATCAAAGTTTATTATACTTTATGTTTTTGAGATATCACTTTTTTTGCTGTACTCCAATGAAATGGTTGTAGGAGTTGATCACGCTAATCTAAATACTTGTACCACCTAGAAAATAAACAATATATTGTATTCGATGCGACCTTATAACAAAATGAATTTGAATTGCCTCTTTCTTTCTTCAAAAAGAAATCGAGATCCGACCCCAGCTGAGCTGCGAGCTCCCCGCCGATATCCCACTTAGAGCTCTCGGTACTTAGTACCAGCTGAATCACATCTCTTTTCGGGCCTCTCCTCTCGCCAATTTAGTCCACGGCAGTACCCTTTTAGTTTCGCCTAGTGCATCTGGGAAATACAACAAAATAACTTTCCCACCATTCCGCACGGTGAAATCCCGCCCCTTACTTGGTGGACGTGAACTAGAGAGAGAACTAGACTGAGAGGTAGTGCTACTCAAAGTACCGAAACAAATAGCAGCGCCGATCCCTCCCAATTTCATCCCAATTTTTCAACAAGCGATACCCAAAACCACAACACAAAACAAAGAAACCATAACTTTTCGACTACAAAGAGATTAAATCATTCTTCAGAACGTCATCCTAAATACACACAATAATACGGCCAAAAAGAAACCCCAACCCTCAAACAATTATGACACTGCTACCTCCCTCCCCCAGACGCCTCACCCGCACCATCTCAAGCGACTCAATTTCCCAAGTAAAAGCCGCAGCAAAAACAATAAAATTTCCTTCCATTGCCGCATACCGCGAATCCGTGCGCTCAAAAAAGCTCAAAGACGAAGCTGCATTCACATTCTATCGCGCCTCCTTGCCCCCAACAGCACTTTCCCCATACCCAAATTACGCAGCTCTCCAACATCACCAACCACAACTCGCACAATGGTGCAGAGAAAGTGCAATTCGTGAGTACTCATCGAGCTGGGAGCGTAAAGAAAGTGCTGAAGACAGGCATCTCCGACTACGAGAGGATCTGAGAGAATTTATGATGAGGAAGAAAAAGCAAGATGAGGAGGCGCGACAGAGAGAGGTGGGCGAGGGGGAGGATGTGAGAAGGAGGGAGGCGTGGGTGAAGAGGGAGATGGAGAGACGGGGGTTGTTGGGGAAAGTAATGTTTTGGGGTCAGGAGAAGTACAGGGGGAGCAAGTGTTGCTGTTTGTTGTGAGGGGAGTCTGGGCGGAGAGGGTTTGGGAACAGGGTGTCATAAGAAATATGACTCGAGGCGTTTGGATAGAGTAACTGGATGAGAAATGATGCAACTGTATAACTGGAGCCAGGAGTTAGGAGTTATGAGCAAAAGGAAAAGTTATGTGTAATACGTTCTAGCTTTAGCATAATGTTATGCTCTCAAGTTGATATTTACCACCATCGAGTGACACCATTGCTTCACCCTTCATGAATCCATCGACGTAACATTCGCCCACGACTACATGGAGTTTTCCAACAGGCCGTAGAACCACAGGCATACTGCATCCCACGATGATGTAGATTTTATCTGTGAGCTCAATAGTTGCAGGTGCCATACCGACGTGGCCAGTTTTAGTTGTGATTAATCGGCGGCCTATAAGATTCTAGATAAGCCAAGCGTCAGTTTTTCGCTTGGGACATCTTGGAATGAACAGAAAATAGAAAGCCGTTCGAAGGGAATGAAGGCAGAATATCAATAGCAGACCTCTGGAGTAATCAGTGGACTGGGAGGAAAATATTGCTTACTGCTACAACTGTGCGGAAAATATTGAAATCAGTCTTTTCAGGGCACTGCGGAACTTCTTTTGGAAAATAATCCTTCAGCGGCCGACCGTTTACGATAAATGTCATGCCTAGGCTGCGACGAGCGGCCTCAAAGGAGAAAAAGCTCCCAATGAATTCTTCTGGGTTCCAGCCCTTTTCCCTCAACAGATCCCAGTATTTATTGGTCTCCGTACTCATGTTGAAGGAACCATATTCGCCATTCGCATCAGAATCTGCTTCAGCGCCAAACCAGGGAACACTGCGGCAGATCCAGGAGTCAGTGTTGCCATTTACAAAAGTATGTGTGATGAGGAAACAGAATCGTGGTGGACAATAAAAGTGGTAGTAAATACTGTCTGCCTACCAACTCGTTCTGAATCTTTAGAGAGAAAATTATGGAACAACGAAGATATTGGCCTAGATCATCTCAGACTTTGACTTCAACTGTTCGAGATTCTCTAGGCTAATACTTTGGTTTGTGCTATAGGGCTAGAACAACAGGTGAGGTACCTGTTTGCTACCGCTTTTAAAGTCTACTAGGAAACTGGCAAGGGAATAAGTAGAGAACACCCACTGGAATAAACCTGAGGCCTCCGTTCCGTCACCAGAAGGGTCAAGACCGAAGGTACGTAATATGGCGTTTGTGGCTTCTAAAGTATTCGAATATGGTGTCTGGTTGCTCGTGGGCTGTATAAATCTTTCTGGCTTTGAGGACATTGTGGTGGCTGATGGTGGCTCTACAGCCATGCCCTCAACCTGGCCTATGCAGAAACCGTCACAGGAAAGCAACTTGTCCTCGCCAAGAAACCTAACATTGGGGTTTCTTCCACCATCAGACCTAAAAGTACTCGTCCTGTCGTTCCACTCTCGAATCATTCTGCTAGGTTCTTCGACTGTTTCGTAGCCTTCTTCGACACCAAAGTACCATTCGCTTGAATTGCTAGCCCCAGTGGTTCGAATGGGCTTCAACGTCCAGTCCGTTACCCAACTAGGAAGTGCAAGTCCGGATGTTTGACTCTGTTGGAAATTTCGAGCAAAAATCACATCGAGTTCGTTTGTAGCCAGAATAATAGCTTTCGAAAACTTGAGAAAGAGATCATAGGTCGATATTGTGTAGTTTTTGTTTTTCAAATCCAACCTAGATCCCAGTTCGTTTGGTAAAAGCGCCAACAAACCGTACACTTTATCTCGGGGATCTGTTGCATTCGCCGATTGAGCTAGAGACAGGATTGGCGACCGAATTTCTGCGTATGTGAAGTGTTCTCTGTCAGGGGGCAGCATCGCCAATTCTCTCACTCGTCCAATCCACCAAAGAGTGCCAATGGTGGACTGAAAATCAGCCACATGTTTCGTTAGCAAATCCTCGCCAACAAGAGTACCGAGACTATCAGTGTTGAGAACAAGAAGTTTCAACACTTGCCGAATATCGGCCAGTGATAACCATTCATTTCCAGTGCCACAGCAACACATGTGATCTTGCCCCATAGCCAACTCTTGTATGATCCACATTCTTGACTGTGGACGATCTCGGAGTCAGTATTGCAATTTCTAGAAGTATGTCTGAGGAAAGGAGAAAATGATATGTCTGAGGAAATAGTGTCTAATCCTCCTAAAATAACCCGAAAGAGGGGATAATAACTCGGAGCATACCCACCCAGTAGGGGAGACAGAACTGATATAAGCATTAGCAGTTGTTTCAGCAATGAACACTCTTGTTTTAGCAGGAGATACGGGCTCCGTTCCATCAGAGATTCTGGGGCAATCATATATATTGTCCGAGAACGTGCAGGAGGATAGAATTTGACTCCCCAAATCTTCTCGGACAATATCTCTAATTACCCTAGAAGAGTTCAGACATTTTCTAAAATGGCAGGCTGTTTCGCTTACAATTTTGAATGCTGCAACAAAAGCGTCTCTTTCATCGTTTGGTTCACCTTGTTTTAGATTGGTGGCCATCTGAAAGAAGTGTTTGCGCCAATCGAACCCTTTTTTGATCTCGTCGGCAACTTTTTTAATGGCTCTCATGCCCAATTCATTGGACTCGGTTCCAAGATGAATAAGAATCCAAACTGCACCACCATAGATTTCTCTCATTCGCCGGACCTGCACACCTCGCTCCCCAAGATCACTTTGATTAATACACAATGCATCAACCCACAATGGAAGTCTTGGATCGAATCCCACCCTTGTGGCTCGTAGAGCCGCTTCGAGGTTCTGCGTGACGGGGAAGCGGCGGCCATTCAAGATGATGTAGCACTTGGGATCACTGGGCCCCCAGCAGTACGATAAAGCTGTGAAGTCCCCCCATTCAAATCTTTTCAACTGCTCAAACCAGTCTCTCTCCTTGATCCGTGTGTCCCCAACGTGTTTAGCCCAAGCGCGATATCTCTTCCAAAGTCGCAAACTTGGATCTGCCTTTTCGTCCCATTCCTTGTACGCCGGAGTGTGCTCCAAGGAGACATGGTCAAGTGTTACTCGCACCGGTTCGGTGGGTCGATTCGTCAAGGGAGGCAAAAGTCTCAACACCCGTAGTTCATTGGGTCCAAGACTTCTATAAAGGGGTGGATACTCAAGGAACTTCAGATTGTTAGCTTGAACCTTGAGCATTGCTGGGAGGGCTTACGAAAAAGGTCTTGAGTCTTGCGATCAGATTGATGCCACAAACCAGGAGGATATCGAATGGTCTGCGGAGAATGGCTTTAAGGGTATTTCCAAGTCCAACGAGAGTCGGCATATCGAGGTATTGACCACACTGATGATGAGGAAGAGAACCTTGGAAGCGACATTGCGACTTGCGGGCTCTCGATAGAGCTGAATGGTGACTCTTGTGTTTCTTGTGGCTTTTATTTAGTTTGTTGATTGGACGATGGTAACAGTGAGGGCGGCTACAGGGGGATACAGAATGTTATGGCCTGGCGTATAAGGCATAAACGTATAAATAAATACTTGGAACAATTTGAAATATTTATTCAGGTATTTAGAACAATCATATTTTATTGCTCCAGCGTATTTGGGGTAATATTAAACTGCACTGGAAAGTTGAGCGTTTACTGCCGCTTTTTCTGTCCACCGCGAGGCGAGATCAGTAGAAGTTAGGCAAGGACCTGGATGAAATGTAACAGGAGGAGCATGCTCCGTACCACAAGATTATTTGATACAGGCGCTGAATAGGAGACTACGTACAGGTAAAACGGAACTTTGAATCATATATTCAGAGCAGCAGCACGAGCTGAGGATAAAATCTCACAGGATTCTGATGCCTATCGCATCCCACCTCACCCACCACTGCTACGCCGTCAATACCTCCTCGGACGTATTTCCCCTGACCAAACTGACCTGCATCTTCGCCGCATGCTGATAATGTCTGGAAACTTGAGGCTCTAGCCAAGCGTTTTAGGAAGGTAAGGTATGCAAAAACAACTCCGTACATGGTGCATACCGCCAGGCACAGTACCATATGAACTTTGTGGGGAGACTTAGGGACGAAGGAAGGTCCTGCATTGCATACCACCCGGACAGTTGTGCTGGATAGGTAGCTGGTGAAGGAGAAAGAAAAGTACAGCACAGCACCAAAAAGAGAGAAACAATCGAAGAAGTGAGTCATGAGCTAGCTATCTTCGTGGTCGCTCTTGCCTCTTGTTTGCTCTTGAGGTCGCTCTTGGTTCGCTCTTGCCCGGCTTGCTCAATGTTCTCCTTGCTTGCCCCTTCTCCAAGCGTGTCCACTACAAACACAGCTCAAGGTTGAATAGGTAAATTGATACTTTCAACTCTTGTCAATTCCCCCAAACTTGGACCGCATTCTCATCGTAACTAGCAAACTTGGTGCCAACGTCTAATCGTCGACGCTGGGCTCCTTCCTGCTCTTGCCATAGACAACCAAGCTCTACCTTTCTAGAACAATTCAAAGTATTAACCTAGATACTCTCAGACAAAGAAACCATTGTTTGAAAATATCTAGGTTGATATACTACATCGCACCAAGTCTTTGGGATAAATTCTTCTAGAAAGTTGAAGCTGAAGCAGGTTTAAAGGTGAAAAGTATCTACCTGCGCTACTGGATCGGACCGGCATCGGAGGTTTTGGTCCGCTTTTCGGATATTTTATCTTATCGTGGCCGAGTTTCGTATCTGCCTAGCAACCTGTCGCGCTCTGGATCGCGTCTCCCAAAACCTTCACCACTACTCTAACTTCCACTTATACCAACCCTCACCACCCATATTTTGATTTCATCACAGGCAATACACCACTAGGCTTCCTCCGGCCCAGACAATGGAGCCATCTCCAGGAGAGCTACCCATCCGGGAGCAAACCGCTGAAGATAAAGCGCATCTGCTAATGCAAATGCTCCGCGAAAAGACCGCGCTTGTCGAAGCCGAGCTCAGAGCTGAAGCGGAGGCAAGAGCTGAGTTGGCTGTCCAAATGGTCGCTGAGTTGCAGGCCCGCGACTAGGATACGGAATTGAAGGAGGAGAAAGTGGTTAAAAGGGAGCGTGAGGAAACTTCTGAGCCAACCTTGACAAGTCTACACAAGCCCGCAGGAGAAGTAAGAGTTGCGGCGGAGTTATGCGGCAATGGTATGATGAGGTTCAGTGGTTTGAAGGGGAAGGCCCTGCTAAAACGAAAGAGAAATGGTTTGTGCTGCCTGCCTGTTTCCAGATGTTGGCAATTTACTAATTCGGAATAGACAGTGAACCCTTTGTCAACACCAGTAGTGATTCTGCGCCACTCCTCCCCAAGAAAGTAAAATCCCCCAATGCCAACAAACCAACTACATCCAACAATATGCCAGCTACGCCAATCAGTAGCATTAAGCAGGCCCCACGAGTCAAGGCAAAATATCGTAGCATAAAGGTAGTGGATTTCCAAAGACCGGACTGGTATGGCGATGCGCAAACAAAGAAGACTCTTGCGAGAGGGGATCTTGAAATGATTGTCAAAACACGAGAGATGATCAAAAGTTGCCTTGAGAATAAGACTGGCGAGGAAGCAGAGCGATTATTTTCAAAACTCCGAACCAGAATACACGATATGGAGTTCTTTGCCTTCCTTACTCCGAGTGGTTCCAATGATGAGAATCCAGGAATGGCTCCGAGTTTGATCAAGAAGTCCAAGATTCTCGAAGAAGATGGTTTACCCAAAATATTCGGTGGTGGCCCCGAGAGCGACGTTTTTCCTTTCGATATACGCGCCGACGCGGAAGCACTTTGGACTCGTTGGATGCTCGGGGATTTTAATCCACATCTCCTGAGGGGCATCGATACAACCAAGGGTATTCTAGAGAAATCAGGGCAGCCTCGGACCAATTATACAATGAAACAAAATTATCCCCACAAGAGATCTGCCAATACCTTTGGGGAGAACAAACCGGTAAATGGTCAGTGGTGGCCATCCAGGCGATGTGCAATGAGAGATGGCGCTCACGGTAAGCCTACCTCATGACACACAATTCGATTGTTTTGAGGCGATGGAAGGATTTCCGTTAAAACTTTGCGGGACATCCTACTCAATTGCTTTATGACTTCCTCTAGAGAAGTAAACTGACTCCAAGATTTGAATATACAGGTGAGGTTGAAGCAGGCATTTCAGGTTTAGCTGATGTCGGCGCTTTTGCGATTTGCATTGCCCAGGGGGGGTATCAAGACCGCGACAATGGTGAGGTATGTTACTACAGAATTCAAGTAACGAAAGTTCACCCATTAACCTTTCCGATAGACCGTCGAGTATTGCGGCACCCAGGGCAAGAATGGTGTACCATCACGAGGTACAAAGTACTTGGAGGAGACTTTCCGAAAGGACAAGCCCTTGCGAGTACTCCGTGCTCACAAAAAGGATTCCAAATACGCACCAAAAGTCGGTATCCGGTATGATGGCCTCTATAAAATTACCGATAGTGAGATCCTCGACCCGATAAATGTCATGAAACGCTTCACTCTTAAGAGAATTCCTAGACAAGACCTAATTCGATATAAAGGTGTTGAAGCTCGACCGACCCAACAGGAAATTGTTGAAATGCAGAAGATTCGAAAATACCTCTCTTGATTTACATCACATCCACCACGTAGAACATTGGGAGGAAATGTTGAATCAAGGATGAGAATTGTGAGATTATAGAAATATGTGTGAGTAAGGGACTTGTGAGAGTAAGGAAAAAGGGGGCGTTATATCTTTGAGGATTTTTAATATGGGAGCGTTGGCTTCTTTAGCCTTTTGCAGTATTTTTGCGTGAGCATGCATGGATATTATGGATTCCGGATAGGAATAGGGAGTGAATAAGGGGTCGATCGGAAGTCAACATATGATGGATGGGGTTGATACACATACATATACAACACAAAAGCGTTATGAATTACGATGGGATGATTGCGCTTTTTTGCTTGTATATCAATGGAAATGGAAATCGAAGATTTTTAACTTATATTGCGATGATTTATTTTGCTTGTGATGAGTTGATGGGTTGATGGATGATCAAAGGAGTCTGCATCTTAAGTGGTGAGCCCGCTGCCTGTACGAGTAGCAGTAGTTCTATAGTTCTACAGGAATGAACCGACGCCAACAACAGAAAAACAACCTAGGAGCTCGGATCTAATACTTTGGTATATTCTGCATTTTCTTATTTTTTTAGTATATTTTTGCGACCTTTTGGTGTTGAGTTAGTTGTAGGCGATGCTGCTATTCTTAGGGTTTACCCTATCCCATCCAGACGTGAGAGGACATTTGAAAACGTGCACTTAAAAACGAGACTTTTCGACCAGAAACAGCGATTTTGAGTTGTGCACGTACTGTAATGAGGTTGGTGCTCACGAAAAGTACCTGTTAGAGTTACCTATAAATGGACTATAAATAGGCTACAAAAGGACAAAAAGATTACTGAAGGAGATAAACATATAGAATTAGCTAAGAAACTAATAAGTACTCTTTGCCTTGGTTGCTTTCTTTCTTTATATTCTCAAGCTCTCAGACCTTACTAAACTGTCCTAATAATCGCTCTGAATCAGCCTGATCTAGCCTGAACTAGGCACAAGGTTACTCTGAGTAACTTAGAGTAAAATAAGACTAAGTACCTCTTACTCTACTCTACTCTACTCATTTCTTGAGCTGCTATAAAGTTGGAACAACAAGGCCTAGGTAGGCAGCGACGAATCTAAAATATTTACTGCCACTTCTAATGTTCATGGCAAGGATAGGTAGTTGAAAGGCTAGAAATAGAACCCTAGAAATAGAAGTCTAGAAGTAGAAGTCTTGAAATTGACAAGCAGAACTAGCACAGAGCTACAACTACTAACTAGGAAAATCATATATATCTCTATGATAAACAAATTTTTGTTTTATAATATATATAACATACATGTATAGTGAATAATACAAACAAGTGAATGATACAGTAAAAACCTATACAAAAAATGTTCGTGCGAGCCGTGCACTTTCTTTGTTTATTATCATAAAATATTAAAACCAATAATTTAGTTCTATTATTACATAAATTAATAGGATTTTAATTTTCAAAAGCTTATGAATTATAATTACTTAGTTATTCTAAAAACAAATAAAAAAACATAAATACAAGGGTAATTTTAAGCGAACTGGCTAAGAAGCTTAGTAAGCTTTTAAAAATGAAAATTTTATTTATCTATATAATAATAAAACTAAGTTCTTAATTTTTCAATTTCATATTAATAAATACAGAAAGTACACAGTTACACACGAACATTTTTTGTAAAGGTTTTTACTGTATCATTCACTTGTTTGTATTATTCGCTATATATGTATGTTATATATATTATAAAACAAAAATTTGTTTATTATAGAGATATGTATAATTTTCCTAGTTAGTAGTCATAGCTCTGTGCTAGTTCTGCTCGTCAATTTCAAGACTACTACTTCTAGACTTCTATTTCTAGGGTTCTATTTCTAGCCTTTCAACCACCCATCCTTGCTATGAACATCAGAAGTGGCAGTAAATATTTTAGATTTGTCGCTGCCTACCTAGGCCTTGTTGTTCCAACTTTATAGTAGCTCAAGAAATGAGTAGAGTAGAGTAGAGTAAGAGGTACTTAGTCTTATTTTACTCTAAGTTACTCAGAGTAACCTTGTGCCAAGTTCAGGCTAGATCAGGCTGATTCAGAGCGATTATCAGGACAGTTTAGTAAGGTTCGAGAGCTTGAGAATATAAAGAAAGAAAGCAACCAAGGCAAAGAGTACTTATTAGTTTCTTAGCTAATTCTATATGTTTATCTCCTTCAGTAATCTTTTTGTCCTTTTGTAGCCTATTTATAGTCTATTTATAGGTAACTCTAACAGGTACTTTTCGTGAGCACCAACCTCATTACAGTACGTGCACAACTCAAAATCGCTGTTTCTGGTCGAAAAGTCCCATGTACGTTATATGCATTCCGGAAGAGTTATATGTTAGTAAAGGTAAGCAAGTAGAGAAGGTAAGACATTTGCAATATATATATATAGAGAGAGAGAGGAGATTTAAAATTACTTCCCAAGAGAAGAAGGCAGAGAAGGGGAAAACCTTTAAATACTATCTTCTCACAGTTGAGACTGCAATCAAATTCAATCAACCAAGATCTACTCATAGTGCACCAGACTCCTTCACACAATATACCTCATGACCCTACCCAATTTCGCTCAATGAAGCAGGTATATATATATATGATAAAGCATAAGAATAAAAAGGCCTCTCTCGAGGTGAATTCCGAGATATTCCGTTCCCAACTATATATCAAAATCCTTCTGAACTGACGAAATTTAAGGGACGAGAGGGAGCGCGAAGAATGATGACCGAAGGTTCCAGACTCTGAGGGACAAATTTGAAGTCTCAACTTTACCGCATACTCCTACTTTGCTGAATGAACCAGCAAGATACCATCATGATATTATTCAGTGTCCATATTTCCATGCTAATAGGAATGTTGACTGAGATGTTTTGAGTAGAGTTTCAGGTAAGAGTCTGTCATGCTAGAATGAATTTATTCTGTTTAAAAAAAAATCAGTAGGATAAGCGAATTCCATTATCTTAGTCCTAATTGTTTTAGCACTCGTACAAGTATGTTTACAGGTTTGAGCACAATCATGAGTAGGATGATGCTTTGAGATGAAGTGTTTTATTTTGAAGTACCGTGCTTTGCAAATACAAGAGCCCTTCTAAGCAACACTCAACCTGATGCTAAATATGATACAAGCAAGACGACGTTTTTGTGAAATACATAGGTAGTACCATCAACAGAGATCTCTCTTTCTTCATTTTCCCATAGGAACCCAGCCATTGTAATAATCATCACGATCCCAGAAGGAGAAAACCCATTCATTGTGGCCATCGCTACGGCCCATAGCTCTTCCCGAAGTAACTCTTCCTTCCCTCTTCTAGATATATAGGCTTTACGACCCTTCCACACGACCAACGCTTCAAGTTCTGTCTCCCTCTTCTCCCTATCATGCATCCATTTTACACGATCCCACTCAAAAATCACTCACTTACTATAGCCTAGATTGTCGAAATTGAATCTAGCTGGCCTGCACCTCTCATTGGCACTATCATTGCCGCTGTCACCATCTTAGTGAGATAAAACCATCAATCGACACCCGTTTTATGATTTGGTTCGCTAATATCAAACCCGGTATTTTATCTATATGATCTACTTCGATTGGATGATGCATTCCCAATTCGGTGTGCTCCGCGAAGAAATCTGGGCCTTCCTCCACTTCCCCTTCCATCTCGCCCTCGTATTCCTCGTCGAAGGAACATCCCAGTTCATAATCTGGCGCAAAATAGTAGAAGTGATTGGGTACGTTCACTTCCCCATGTCCCCAACGCCCCCGTCTCCCTCCCTTATTTCTCCATTTCCCCAAATCCCCCCACTGACAACCCACCAGGGGCATAAACGCCTAATTCACCGAAGCTCTAAAAGAATACAACCTCTCTCCCACCAGCTCATCATCGGAACCCACTTCATCCTGGAGCCACTCACGCACCCAAAAGTGCTTCAATTTTCCTAGCCTCTCAAAGGGTTCTATAGCTCTCTTTAATACTTCTTGTTGACCTTCAACCCAAACTTCATTTGCGACAAAAGGTCCTCATGAGTGTTCTTCGTAGTCGCCAAAGTAGTTGATGGCAATGGTCAACGCCGAAGCACCATCCGTAGACTTTTCAAGTAAATCAATCGCTCTAAGCCATGATTGATAGCCCTGTTTATCTTCCCCAAGAAAAGAGGTTCCGCACTCTGGAAGAACAACCTCCAACCTCTTCAAATTCTTGATCGCAGAGTTCCCAATGTGTCTCAGAAACATTTCTAGCTCCATGTTGTTGGGCGTCTCGTGCGTGTAGTTGAACCCAGCTCGGGGCACAGCCACAAAAGTGTTTTTCGAAAAGAATACTTGCGAAGCCTCGGACTTCATTTGCTTCGAAACAAGAAAAAGTGAACGTGGCATGCGGTGGTTATCGCAGTTGTTTTGCCAGCAACCTGTCGAAGCAACTGTGTGAGATGATCTGCACACGCAATTTGGGCAAGAGATGTTCTCCCAGATGCTAGGCAGGAAATAACCCTAGCGCTGATGCCAGAATACATCTTGTTCGAACAGGACCACCAGGCCGGTATATTCTAGTATCCGGAATCGCAGCTTGGGAGGAAGTTTGGTCCAACCGTGAAAGGTTGGCGCAGGGCGATGACCAGTTATCCGATAAAGAGTTGTGTTTGCGACGTCTTGGAGATCCTGGTTATGATTCCTGGCAAGGCGGATTCCAAATTCATTGAGCTTTGGGAGTCGATAGAGCGGATTTACAATTCTCTTTGCCGTTTGCACATCTGCTGTGTCGCATAAAACAGTGAGAGAGGGCCAGGGGCCTGCAGACTTTGCAAGTCGACCTGCAAGAGCTGCCCACCTCATCACAATATCGCTATCCTCCTGGCGTGCAAAGTCTAGAGGCTGAATATGCTGTTTGTGGCTTTTCCCGCATTCAGTCTGAGCATTTATGCAACTGACACCATGCCCAAAGTTTACACGACATCTACACACGCGAAGGTGTATAGTGAGATTCTCCATATCAAGAGAGAGACCGGATAGTGCATAGAGTGGCTGGAGCTTGCCTGGGGCACTTTCTTGTATCGTGAATTTGTTGTTTGAGTAGAATATTTCTTGGACTTCTCTTGAAATGGCTTTAAAAACGAGCAACAAGTTCAATACCCATTTGCAACTTTCTTCTCCATGGACTGACCGTTGAATGCCAGTGTTGGGGTTTACTCCCCATATAGGGTGGTAGCCAGGGACGCCTGGGAGACCAGCTTCGTGAAAAATTCGGGGTTGAAGTTTCCGAGGAAGATCGAGAAAGTCGGGCATGATTTCTCCAGATGTTGGCTTGAGGTGAGGTTGCGCGTCCGTTTGCGCATGTATGGGGATGGTGGAGTTTGTGTTGTGAAAGGGTTTGGTCTTTGGGGTAGAGTTGTCGCGCTGAGTTTGCCTTCCATTTATTTGGGAAGGAAGGCGCGAACATGGAAGCGAGCCCTCCACTTCCATTGATTCACCACACAATTGAACTAGAGGCTTCAATCAGATTCTAAAGGAGGCCAAATCAAAATTCACCGACGAGGTTGAGAAGTCATGTTGGATACCAAAGCTAGCCCTCTAAGTTTCCGATGTAGAAGCGTCTCTGAAGGCTGCTCATCTCAGTGCCTATTTTGCTTAGATTGCTTACGCTGATAGCACCGTGAGCTAAAGCGAACTATCTGATATGATTCTGACGCCTGGTGGTTGTTAATTTTGTGTAGCACGAGGATTTTTTCTGCAGGTTATTACTTGGGCTTGTTACAGCTTCCTTTCCCTCCTCGTAGTGTAGCGTCGGATTCGATGTTTCTACCTAGTTGCTTATTACCTTTTTTAGTAATTGTTTTATAATTTGAGAGGGTATCGTATAGACTCACACAGCTTTTTTCAGCTGGGAACTTTTATTATCCCTTTTTTAAAAGGGCAATTGTACTTGTGATTTCCATCTTTATTTTGTATGGATAGCCACCGCCTTTTTCAATTGAAATTCATTATTTGTACTCACACATTATAAAACAGTGTACATCTACCTGATCACCTTACGCTATCCCATAAATAGAGTAGGAACATAATGACCCAACACAATCAAAATATATTCATGTACCAGTATTAAGGTATGAACAATCACACACTCTCCCCAGCTCTGCAACATTAAAATCCCCCAACGAGTTCCCACCAGCATCCAAACAAGTCGGTATACCAGCCCCACTCATAGCCACCTGCTGGATCATCACAGCATATGGCCAGGCTGTATAAGCACCACTTTCACTATTCGTTGTCGAGTTTCCCCCTTTATTTGGATACGTCTTCGCCATTTTAGTATATAAATAACCCCGAAGAACTGCATTATTGAAGTTGCACGTCGCAGCTATATTTTTGCTCGCTAATTGTGTGGCAGGGGTCGTGGATTTCTGTATGCTCGTTTCGAAAAAGTAATGTTCGTCTTGGGTGCCGGATGCTTGGAGTGAGAGAGATATATTGGTGAAGGTTATGGAGAAGTAGTTTAGTGTGGAGGAGATGAAGTAGCTAGTTGGTGTTTTGGGATCTGAGGAGATGATCCAATTGAATGTCGCAGCGGAATCGGTTTCTGATTGGGAGTAGGTGGAGTAGGGGTAGCAACGCCAGGTAGCTGGGTTGGAAGTGCAATTCGTTGTGATACTCGAGAGGTAGGTGTTTATGGAATATGAGCCTACCGGGAATGCAGCGGTCATCTTGGAAATTGGAACAACTCCGTCGTCTGTACTGCTTTGGAGATGTTAACATCAGCCCCGGACAATCAAAGTCCACAGAATTAGACTCGCGCAAATAAAATTCAACGCAGATTGTAGAAATTTGCTAGAAGCGAAGGAGGTGAAACCAGAGCATCGAAAAGCTGTCGATTAACCAAAAGATTTAGGACAATTTCAAATATTAACCCGATTGTTTGGAACGATGGAACGATTTCTATCCTTCGAAGGTTAAAGGTTCCACTTACGAGCTCTTATTCCGATTCCTCAAACCAAACGCCAGACCAACAGCAAGCCCAATAACGCAAAAAGAAAGAATCCCCAATAATAAACACAATCGCAACCAGCCACCCCTCTTTGCAACATGTTTATTGTTTACAACATCTCTTCTCAGCTGGGCCAACTTTTCTGAATCATGCCCTTCTATCGAATCGTCTTCCCAGGAAGATGTAGGCGTATGATAGGTAAAATATGGCAAGCCGGATTCTTTGAAATTCCCGTGGGAAGGTCTTTTCAACGATCGTGGAGGAATCGGAGGACTGTTAGCATTGTGAGATTCGCTAACTGACTTATCTTCAGATATGATAGGAAGAGCAGCACTTGGTGGGGAGGACTTGCGAATTGCCATCCTGCTGTTGAGTAAAAATACAGAAATAAAATTGGAAGGAAAGGGGACAATAATAAAACAGTGCCAGAATTATGGCCAAGGCTGGCTTAATGTCATGAACAGGGGAATTGGGTTTGAGGGGGAGGTGGAGATCTTTGGAGCTTGCAATGCATTTGGGCGTTTTTAGGCTTGATGGCGGGTGGGGTGACGAACATAGTTTGGGAGGCTTGAATTTTAATAGGGTTGTAGATCTTTGTGGCTCGCGGGAAGGGGAGCGACCGAGATGGACAAGAGCTATATCCCGGAATTCGGAGGCAAGCGACAAGGGTAAATCAAGAGGATGAGAGGTTATACAGAAAGGCGGGAAATATTGAGCAAATGACGCTGATGTTGGTGGTCCCCGAACCATTCAGCTGGTGCTGTACGAATCGACTGTGAAGACTTCTCCGAGCCAGTTCGTCCTCTGGAACATGCAATGAGCCACAAGAAATGCCCGAGAAAACAACAAACATCTCATGGAGTCTACACGGTCGTGGTGTTGATGTTCAATCTGAGTGGCGATGGGAGATGAAAAAAGAGGGATTTTGAGTCCACCGCTTTCCGTCCCAAAATGGTTCTGCCATGAGCGCCACCCCAACCTCCCCCTTTTTGGAACGTATCACCCTCATTCACAACCTCAACACCATCACCAGTCCAATAATTCATGTTATATTTTCACATTTGAAGTTCCGTATCAAACAAACTATTTAACGTTATCCCCATTCGAGCCATTCTGCATTTGTTCTTGCCATGGCAGCGGCTTTTCTGCCGGCTTCACTGGACCCAATTCTCCGTCCTCCTTCCGCAACTCCTTCCAAGCATCAATCTCTCTTTGGTCTACAAAATTACCATGAAGACCAAGGCGTAGCTTGAAAGGCATGTGAATGGCGGCAAGCGGTCCTTTGGCAAGGTTCAGCGCATCGAAGATCAGAATGTCATTCCGCAACTCGTCAAGATGGTTGAGAAGCATGATGAGATAGCCTTCTCCTTCGACATCAGTCCCTTTTGGCACGAATACCGGCTCCTGGAATGTCGTTGTTGGACCTGCCCAATATATATCTTTTGTTTTTCCATCCCAGGTGAAGTGTCCGATCGAATTGAAGAAGCCTCCGGCTGGACTTCCACACTTGGCAAAGTCGTACGGCCGAGTGGGCTCAATCTGCACCTGCCAGAAGTGGTCGTATGGTTTGGTAACATATCGGTCATCAATTCGAGAAAACTCGCCGTTAATACCAAAGGTAGCTGTTGGTTTCACTCGCGTATCGGTCTTGGCTTTTGGATCAAATATCCAGCGATAGGTATCTGATTGCAATTTGTTCCTCTTGCCAAGCGTTTCCGGAGGTGCACCTTCTGGCGGAAAGAAGAAGAAAACATTATCATTGGCAATCGTCAAGTCGAAAACGATATGGCCATCTTTATTTTCGTAACAGCCCGCAATGTGACCATGGAAGGCTCGAAGATGTTAGCTATAGGATGATGAGCTGGTCGAGCAACTTACCATTCTCTCCTCTCAACCACACAATATCCTCGGATTTTCCACCTCGCCTCGGCACTATTCCATACAATTGATCTTCATTAGGATCCCAAGCCCAATGGTTACCACCCTTCTTGAGTCGATCATGCGAGCATTTCAAAGGCGTCATAGGAAGAACGAGATAATTCTCGCTAATCCCGCAGTCATGAATGACTCCGCAAAATGGGGCTTTGTACCATGTTTCCTCGGTCTTTTTGCCATTCCTATCAATCGTATACACGACAATATCACATGAGCCGTCATTTCCGTTTCCTCCTGCCTCATATCCAAAACATACCATTTCACCGGTCATAGGATCGAACTTTGGATGCGCGGTAAAGGTCGGTGATTTTACCTGGCCTTCGAAATCATACCTGCCAATCGTTTCTAAATTTACGGGATCCATTGCAAATGGTGGGCCGTCCTCTTTCATGGCGAGCAACATTCCCCGCCAAAATACGACATTGGTGTTGGATGCTGTCCTTATCACTCCTTTAACCGCCTCATTGTCTGTGTACAGGTTTCTGTACTTTCCAAATAAACTTTTCCGGGCCTCGGTTTCCAATTTAAACCTCTCAGTTCTGACATAGCGTTGTCGGAAATCAACGTGCCCTTTCTCGAAATGGAACGCAGAGACGGTTCCATCGCCATTGAAGTGGATATCTTCCTCAAACTTAGGTGGATAACGATGATCTGGTTGAATACGATAAAAAGTTCCGTTGATGTCTTCCGGTATACGACCGGTTACCTCAAGATCTTGTATGTCTCCCTCAAATCTCTGGGGTTTATTAAAACCTTGAAAGGCGACGGTGTCTTCCCCCAAATTCCGGGTCAGTTTGCTTGTTTTAGAAAATGTTCTGAGGAGTCTAGGAGAGTGCAAAGTATTGTTCGGGAAGTTTTAGGAGAATCAAAACATCAAGTTTCCAATTCTCCTAAATCTTCTCAAGTAACCGCAATTAATCGCAAGTAATTCCGAATTTCTTGGAGCAGCATTATGAAAGGGGTAGAATGGGCTCCGAGAATTCGACTCACCTGGGTATTTGATTTGAGAACTTGCTTTTCGACCATCAACATAATTCGGATCCTCCACGGGAGCAAAAGAGAATAGGTGTGCCATCATGTGACTCAAAACCACTCCTCCAGCGATGAAGATGCGATTTCAAATCTAGTGATTGAAATGGGAGAAATTATTTTAAGCTATTTCGCTATGTTGTATTTGCCACATTTTCCTATTCGGTCGCTAAATTTGCCCTGGATAATATATGCCTGGTGGTCGCAAGTGCGGGGTCAACACTTGAGGTTTCTGTCGGTAGTTAGTTTGAGGTTGATGATGACCACTCATGATTTTAGAGAGCCATTGGATTTATCCTCACGAGCGAACTTTACCGATTGGACAATTGGTCGAAACAGATATACCGAGATCATATCTCATGGTGGTCAGCATTACGGATTCTATTTTCAATTTGTTTGTAGCCTCATGCATACATTATTTTCATTGCAATGGGGATTCCCCTCTTTGTGTAAACCGTGGGGCACCGAGTAGGGGTCCAACTGGAGGTGGGGCATTTTTTGATCACCCAAACCTCACTTCACAGCACAACAAGTTACCGAAATAAACAGTTTGGATAGTTTATCAATTCTTCAAGATGGCAGACGTCACAAAAGAAATCGCAGATCTCAAAGCCCTCGTGGAATCCCTCAAAAAAGAAGTCTCCAAAGTGAGCGGTATGTTTAATTTCCCGCACTTCATCCCGCAACACTAATCTAAAAATTACAGATGAAGCCGAAATCAAAAAGCTCCATTTCAAATATGGATACTACCTAGACAAATGTCTCTATAAAGAAGTAGTAGACCTCTACTCCAACGATCCCGAAACGTTCGTCGAATTCATCGGAGGTCGGTACCGCAAGAAGGAGGGCGTAAAACGTCTATATATCGAGCGCTTCGCCGCCCGCTTCGTTCAAGGACGTAATGGTCCCGTGCACGGCTTTCTCCTCGACCACGCCCAAATGCAAGACATCGTCGACGTCTCCCCAGACGGTCTCACTGCCAAAGGCCGTTTCCGAGCTCTCATGAGCGCCGGAACTCATCAATCAATCGCCACCACCCATCCTCGTGGTTTCGTCCAATGGTGGGAAGGAGGTCTCTACGAGAACGAATACATCAAAGAAGATGGCGTTTGGAAAATATGGAAATTGAGATATTTCCCCTTTTGGCATGCAGACTTTGAAAGAGGATGGGGCAAGAAGGAGATTGGGGAGTTTATTCCTTTTGATACGAGTACCTTTTCGGAGGGGAATGTTACTGGGCCGGATGAGATTGTGGAGCAGTTGATGTTGTGGCCTGATACTAGGGTTGTGCCATTTCATTATAAACATCCTGTTACTGGGGAGCAGGTTGAGACGGATGACTTGAGGGCGCCAAATTGGGGGGAGAAGGTCGAGGATAGTAAGCCGGCTTTGGTTTTGAATTGAGGGAAATGTGCGAGAGTTCGGTGAATGTTGCAGCTAGGTTGCTTGATGGCAAGAATGAAGATGGTTATTTGCTACACCAGGGGTTGCAGGAATTCGTGACTGTAGTTCTCTCGTGCCTTCCCTTCTATAATTGTCCTAAAAATTCTAGGGGAATAACAAAAACTTAAATATAATTGTTCTTATCGTTTAGGACAATGAGAGTTATTTCCCTAGTCTTAATCAAACAATTGAGTAGGCACACTAGAGGGAGTCTACTCTTAGTCAGTTACGAATTTCTGCACCTGATGCCATGCTTAAAACTTCGGATATAATATTCATGGGAAGTAATATATATTTTGGTATGTTATGATTACAGTTCAAGAGGTAACTTGAAGAGCCTAATAGCATTCTCTCTCCCAACCAGTTCTTTTTCCTTACGCCCCAAATCAATGTTCCTCCACCATTCCTGTCCCTCTTCGATATTCTCATAAGGATAATCTTGAGTTGTTAGAATAATCGTTTCCCAAGAAAGAAAACTGAAGACTTACCAATAGAATACAAACATCTATCAGCTCCAATTTGCTCAATACAGAATTTGAGAGCTTCTGTAGAGAAGAAACCTGAAGTGGTGATATTGACATTGTGGGTAAAGTAGTACTTGTAGTCTTGGAGACAGGGACGAGAAGGCCTTTTGAGAGGCGAATTAATCCAGTGGGTTGCTCTCCAGAGATTGAAAGGGATGCTGGGCTTACGGTTAGCGGTCTGAGGTCGCGAAAGTTTGGAGGCAAGAAAAGAAAGAAAAAGTACCCTTCACCCATATGACCCGCCACAAGTTGCACACCTGGAAACCTATCCAGAACCCCGGAAGAGCAAATCGCATAAATATGCCAAGAAAGATCCAAGTGGAATTGGACACCTGCACCCAAAAGATGTTTCCTCTCCCCATACTTCGTTCCTGGCAACAAATCGTTCTTAATCATATACCTCGGGTGCAAATAAACGGGTACTCCCAATTCCTGTACCTCAGCCCAAAACGGATCGAATTTCTCAGTATCGAAATACTCCTTCCCCTGTCCATCTTCCCCCACACTTTGAAAGTCATTCAGAATCGCACCGAAGAATCCCAACTCCTTCACTGCACGACGGACTTCCGTTGCAGCATCTCGTGCTGAGTGCATGGGGATTGAGGCTAGTGCTCCGAAACGGGAGGGGTTTTTTGCCACTTCTGTGGAGAGGTAGTTGTTTGCTACTTGGGAGAGTTCTAGGGATTTGGTTGGGTTCGCTTCGCCTTGGGGTCCGGGTGAGGTTAGAGAGAGAAGCATATATTCTACGCCTTCCTTGTCCATTGCTTCGATACGGGTTTTGTGGATATCTAGAAGGCGGGCGGAATGCACATCTGGGGGCCCTTTGAAATTTGTGGGTGCGGAGGTCAACGGGGAGAGAACTGCAGTCCATTGTTTGAGTCCATCTAGACCCGCTGGGTCAATGATTGCTTCTTCGATTGCTATAGTTCCTTTGGGCATTTTGGCGGGTTTTGAATTGGAGTGATTTGAGTTGTGTTTGAATTGAACTTAGAACTCGAATGAGGGTTTGAGATGATGGAAATTTACCTGTACCCCTCATTTACTACAAAGGAAGTCCCACATTGCTCTTGAATAAATTGCTACCTCTTCATACTGGAGAATCAAGTTGCACAAAAGCGACCCCGAAGTAAATGCCGAGATGCATTTTGCAATGTTCTAAAATGCATGTTCCTGGCATTGATAAATGCGCAACTAAACCCCCCATTGCTAGGATATGTTTATCCTTTCTGGTGTAACATTCGGCAAGACGGAACTTGCAGCTCATGTAATGGTGAGCTCATGGTGTCAATCTCAGCTCAATTTAGCTGATGTCAATTTAGCCGAGAAAGTTGCAAGGGTTTAGGTATAGCAGTACTATCACGATTTTGCTACATTCCCACGACATCTTGACACTCTTCGATACCGACGAGAAAAAAGCATTTAGATATTATGGGAAGGAATTCCGAGAAAGAGATCGAGACTCGTCTCTTCATCAATGGCGAGGTTGGTTTGAAGGCAACAACACGTGACAACCAAACTAACTTCTCCATAATAGCATGTCTCTGCTTCAGATGGTGGAACATTCGACCTGATTTCACCAATTACAGGGAAGGGGATAGCTAAAGGTACGAATGAAGCCACTCGTTTGACTTGAAGTTCACGCTGACTCAAAACTTGCAGTCCCCGAAGCATCCGAGGAAGATACAAACCGGGCAGTTGCAGCAGCAAAAGCAGCTCAACCTGCATGGTCAGCGCTGACGGCCCAGAAACGCGGAAGTTGTTTCAAAAAGCTCGCTACGTTGATTCGACAACATGACCGAGAATTCGCGAATTTGGAAGCTTTATCAATGGGACATCCCGTGTCCAGTTATTTTCATGCTTCGGTAGCTGCTGGGACTTTTGATCATTACTCCGAAGCTGGGTACGATATTCAAGGGACTTCGAGTTTGGCTACTCCGGGGTTTGTAAACTTGACATTTAGACAACCATATGGGGTTGTTGCTGCCATTATTCCTTGGAACGTACCTCTTTTATTTTTCGCGAAGAAGGTTGCTCCCGCACTTATTGTGGGAAATACTGTTGTATTGAAGAGTAGCGAAAAGGCACCTTTGACAGTAAGCACACTCTTAAAACTCGAGTGGAATTTAAGAATAAAGAAGCTGACTCAACACAGTCTTCCAGACTTGCTTCCTTGATAAAGGAGGCGGGATTTCCACCGGGCGTAATTAACGTATTAAGTGGCCATGGAGCCACTTCGGGGTCGATTCTTAGTCACCACATGGATGTACGAGCAATAACTTTCACTGGATCTACAAGGACCGGAAGACTCATCCAGGAAGCTTCTTCGAAATCTAATCTTAAAGTGGTCTCGCTCGAACTAGGAGGAAAATCCCCAGCCGTTGTCTTCGACGATGCAGATTTGGAGGCAGCAGCACAAGCAACACAATATTCCATCCAAACTAACAGTGGCCAAACGTGCATGGGTAATGCAAGAATCTATGTCCAAGACACCATCGCAGAACGCTTTATTGACCTATTCAAGTCGAAGCTTGCAACTGCCAAGATTGGTGACCCCACTCACCCAGAAACGAACCATGGACCCCTGGTAGATAAAATCCAATATGACAAAGTTCTGGAATATCTCGAAATCGGAAAGAAAGAAGGCAAGGTAATTCTTGGAGAAGAACCCTACACCAATGGTGATGGTTACTTCATAAAACCAACCATAATCCTCGAAACTCCAGAGGACTCTCGAATCATGAAAGAAGAAGTTTTCGGTCCAGTTGTCAACATCAATGTCTTCAAGACAGAAGAGGAGGCGTTAGCGAAAGCAAACGATACTGAGTATGGTCTTTATGCGGCAGTTTTCACGAAAAACATTGATCGTGCAATGAGAGTTGCAAAGGGTTTGGAAGCAGGGACGGTAGGTGTAAATTGTACGAGTCCTACGACTGGTGTGGATACTCCTTTTGGAGGGTACAAGGGATCTGGGATTGGGAGGGAGGGTATGCCGTATCATAGTTTGGATTTCTTCCTTGAGACGAAGTCGGTTCTTGTTAAGATTGAATGATGAGTGGGTTTTGTTTACTAGATGTGAAATTCGTATGTATTTTGAGTTGATCTAAAATATCAACAGACCTCTTCTTTCATCTTTCAAACTAAAATTAGATTTCACATGGTTTTGTTGTGAATATGACGTAATGCAAATAAATGGAGGTAAGCTTGTCTTCATGCTGTCTCATTCAGAGTCATTCCGAAAGGTAAAGAGAATTACTTAAAACAACTCATGGGTGCTCACTTGTCATTTTTACACAGCTTTGAGAAGGGAGCTTGATAGGATGGGTAGGTAGTTCAGCCGATTTCCTCTCGAAAACCACTGCTGCTATGCTGCAGTTCCCTGAAGCCATAGGGGTAAACGCGGAATATCTGAGCCCTGAAATACAGGGAGTTCCACTAAAATACAGCGCCCGCGGTAGATGCAGGCTTCAGGGCACAATTGCTTATATTGCGTCCTTCGTACCACCTCCTTCTCTCTGTACTATTTTCTCTGATTAGAATATCTCTGATTAGAATATCTCCGAGTAAAATATTTCCGAGTGAAATATATATCAACTATATATTTCCGAGCTGTTCTCTCCAATCCATTTTTCTCCAAGCAGCATGATAATATCTCCGAGGCATATATCTACGAGTAGTAACTCCTATTCCCCGAGATATTATGTTCAGACAATACATCTCCGAGCAATAAATCTCCGAGTAAATATTTCCGAGCAATATCTCCAAGAAATATCTCCAAGCTACAAAGGGCATGCATCGCCAAGCCAGCTTCAGCGTGTTGTTCCCTGAAGCAACGTTTATCTTAGGGTTCTTTAAGGTCCTACTCGCTGTTGCTTAAGCGATCTAGCTGGTCGTTGCTGAATTGAGCGCCGCAACCGAGTGAAGTCGGGTGTCGACTTCTCATCTTCAATATTTTTTGTCCTTTTGGCTTCAAAGAACTCGCACAATTTTCTCTCAGTATGTTATCCTAACCTAACCTAGCCTATATACTATCGTTTAATGGCATGTGTTGTGGTGTTGAAGTGTTGAGGGTGGTTGTCCTCACGCCCTGACTATGTTTTACCTAAGCGAGGAAGGGGGGATGAGTGGAAGAAGCAAGCCACGACAGCAATACTGGAGCCGTGAGACAATACGAGAAGAATAAAATTCAGCAGCGTGTTTAACGAATTAATCAAGAGTCATAAACAAGTGCAACAACATTGTATTATTTGGAGAAACTGATAGGTAGATAAGAACGAGGTTTGTTGGTGCTACATCGGAGGCATGTAAGAACGTATAGGCAGGTGAGAAATAAGGCCATGTCAGAAAATATGGGAACGTAAGCAAAGACAGTCAGGCGAGGAAGCCTAAGGGAGTAAGAAGGCATAAACATGTCAGATGGCAACAGGAACTAAGCATATTATCAGAGAGGGGGAGATCCAAAGGCATGGTGCCGAACCCCGGGGAGTAGTACAACCTATAGCGAAGTGCATTTGCGAAGAGCAATCCAGAACTCAATCTCTCCGTGATCGGCATTGGCCTAGCCTTCCTGCATCAAATGCTTGTTCATTTGACTGCTAACCTCGCTCGAAATCTCTGTTAGTCTAATGTCAAAACACTTGGCTTGGTACTTGGATAAAAACCATCAACCGAAAATAGCGGTGCGGCCGGCTTTCTTGAATTACAATTGTATCTTAACATAAATACTTGAGAGTGACCGGAAATATCGAGGCTCGTTTTCAGTAGGCAATATTTTCTCGAATTATTAATAATCCTCAAGGAACAGACAGGCCGAGAAATCGACATTGATCTTGACGAAGCCTCGTCACAAAATTTAGGGGCTGTCATCATGTACCAAGTACCCCACGCCCACCATGCCACAGCGTCAGCAATTGTGTAACCTCACAATCCCGAGCTTATTGTTCAAGAAATAATACCTATGGGATCGGAACAATCACAAATCCACTATAATGACGTTCGTGTGAACGGACTTTCCAGAAGACCGGAAACCCCCGAGTTGATATCGAACGGACTTAACTTCAATCGGCTTGATATTTGGGCCGCGAATATTAAGATGTGTCGTTACACCATTTCTGCATATTGGATGAATTATAGGGGAAGAAACGTATCATTCCATGTGAAGTAACCGAGAAGGGAAACCTTGGAGCAAAGTATTACGATTCAACTGGCGTCTCTCTAGAAGTGATTCATACTTAATTCGTGGATTGCGATCGTTGGTTGAAAGAAAAACCCAGAAGCTGTTTTTGGTACCTCAAAGCGTAAAATACATATAAAGTCTCCGGTATTGAATTTCTCGAATTTCCATAAAAGTCGAAAATTTTTAACTGCTCATTTCATGTCGTAATTGGGATTTACTTTCGAGGTTTGAATTATAAAATGTCTAATTGGCTAATCAGAGCTTTCGTTTGAATCCTCATCGAACTTCCTTGCGACTCCGAAGTCTAGAATCATCTCATTAAATTAAAAGCACACGTTATATTCGAGGATAGATGCGAGATATGATTGAATACCTGGGTACTTTTGAAATCGGAAGCGAAAGACGCCTTCCCATTGGTCAAGAACACTTGCTTTCATCAAGTGACCATTCCATGTAGTTGGCTCCTGGAGAAGATTTGCAGAATATTTTACTAAATTCAGCATCTCTAGCTCGTGGTGATAGCTTTAAGTGCCGGATTTTCCATGTAGTGCGGTTCCATTTTCCGGCGTGGCAATTGTTTTGTGCAACATACATGTTCACGATCGCCTTATACCTCTCAGCTAGATTCAACCTTGCATGAATTTGACAAGCTACTAATGCAGTGCATTGTTGTCCGACATGCTTTCACGAATGTCAACTTCCAAGGAACTAGATGCCGAACTTGTAGTTGCTCCGAGTTCGACTTTGTCAACCACCAAAGGTTCCTCCGCGACGGAGAAAGAAATAAGCTCCATTATGGTCCAGACTGGACCATGGAATGAGTGGTCGCTCTCCTAGAAATATATTTATAATGGATGGTGCGGATGGGTTTAAATACCATCCAGCTGCATCTCCTTCCAACAATTAATTTGCCAAGATCTCGTGCCTACTTCCAAACTTTGACAAAATGCATCTTTCCCAGATCCTTGTTTCGGCTTTGTTATTTATACCTACTTTCATAGTAGCTGCTCCTGTTGAAGAGGCGAGAGCAAAGCCGGAAGGTGGCTTGGCTATTAGACAAGAAGACCGCAAAGGTTTACATATCCGAAAAGAATGGTGAGTGGTGATTTTATTTCATATAAAATGGCAGGCCAAGACTTAAAACCATATTGATACAATCACTCTCCAGGAGAAAACTTTCTGATGATGAGAAATCCCGCTGGATTGACGCCGTCAAGTGTATGATGAGCAAGCCTGCATTGAATGGTGCTTATTATGACGGTGTACGAAACCGGTATGGTGATTTCATGGCACTACACATTCAAGCTGCAGGTTATGTCCATTTTAATGTAAGCTCATACCTCTTCAAACAAGACTTGAATGCTCACATAATTCCTTAGGGTCCCTTTTTACCGTAAGTACAAGACTTCTAGAAGTCGCATGAGATAGGAGCTGAACTCATTTCTGTAGATGGCATCGGCATTTATTGGTCCTTTGGGAGCAAGATCTGAGAGGTACCTGTGGATACGTCGGCTCTCAACCATGGTGGGACTTTTCGTTGGATAACACAGTGGAGACATTTCCTAAGTCTCCTCTTTTCGACCCTATAACAGGAGTTGGAGGTAGATATCTCTCACATGACAACTTGAATGGACTTGAGTTAACTTTGAAACAAGGTAACGGTCCTTGGGTCGCGAATGTCACCTCCATCCCTGTCAGTAACCCGGCAATTATTCTTGCAGATAGAACTGGTGGTGGTAAGTAATAAAACTAATCTCCAAACACCCTCTACTCAATTTGTTTGACAAATTTAGGCTGTGTTGACAACGGTCCGTTCGCAAACTTGACTGTTGATATGGGAATTGGTAAGTGATCGAGAAATAGACGTATCTATCTTTTGCTGACTGAACCAAGGGAACAATCTCAACTACAATCCCCACTGTCTTCGGAGAGACTTTTGTCCAGAACTCATCGCCAGCGCTCTAAGTGACGCGCGTCTCGCAGCTACCAGAACTGCTGAAACTTACAACGATTTCAACATCGCCATTCAAGGGAAAAGTTTGACAGTAGCAGACACAGTAATCCATCTTGGTTTGCACATTGGTATCGGTGGACAAGTTGGTGAGCTTGCCGATACTTGGTCTTCGCCTGGAGATCCCATTTTCTTCATCATCCACTCGACTTTGGATAAGTTGTGGAATGACTGGCAACGTCTGGATTGGGGAAAGAGAAAGTCAGAGATTGCTGGACCCGATACTATGTGGGCCTATCCATTCGATTTCTTTGGCCCGATCCCGTACAAGAATATCACTCTCGATTATTCGCTCAACTATACGCATTTTGGAGATTCTGTTACTATTAGAAGTGTTATGGACACTGAGGCTTTGGGTTATACATATGAATGAGACCGGGTTGGAGGGTGGACTTTGAATATAAACGTTATTGCCTTTTGTATGACACTATGTCTTGGAGATCAAATTAAATTGGTGCTATACTCATCGTAAAATCAGAAATCGATGCTTTGGTTGATGGGGGCGAAAAAACTAAAGTTCAACCACCGTATCGTAACACAAACAGCAAGACAATTATCCTTATATTAATGGAGGAATTGAAGAAATCATATCTTGTAAGAAGTATTGAATCAAAACCCATCAATGTATGTAACATATACGTATTCATCTCGACTTAATAAGTTTTTATAAACTAAGTCTAGATTTGAAGCTCCAAGCTCATCAATCACCCCAGGCCAGAGGGCCAAAAGATCCGAGAAAAGCACGCATGCCAGTGCTCTGGCAATTCGCTGCTGCGTTACAGGACCGTTTGGCGTGCGACGAGGAGGCAGTAGAAAGGAAAGTAGATATTAATCAAGTATGGTGGTGTACTGGTCCTCGACCGTCACCCCCCGCGATTCGTTTTCGACGATGAAAAAGTGTGTATATGGGGTGTTATACACTGCGTCCAAGCCACCCACACCTCAACAAGATGTTTTTCCAAATATTATAACTAGGAGTTGAAGAAATCATACTGTACAAGAAACATCAAAGCAGAAATGCATCAATACACATCAATCAATGTTGACGCTATCACATGACCCCGTGACCCCGTGACTGCGTTCTTGGCCTGGGGATTACGTTCGACCCCTAATTGGTCGAAGCAATCCGTGGAAGACCCACTGACCCCTGCGTTCTGGTTGCTATGTCGGGTGTTTTCCAAACAAACACCGCGATAATTTGCGAAGAGCAAACGCAAACCACGACATACCGGAGTCGAATATTTACCTTCTACAACTTGCGATTGAAGTTTTTGCTTCTCACCTTTCACTCCCTTCGAGTATTTGTTTCTATCTTGCTGTCAAAAACAATTGCATACGAGCAAACGGTTTGTTTACGCGCATTCAAGAGGAATCCCCTCTTTGAATGACCTGCCCCTTTCAACATCCAAGATGTCTGCAGATGCTGGAGCCTCTTCGATATCGGTTACTGGTATGCAAATACCCTCTGCATATCCTGCGACTCGAAAGATCTAACTTCTCGCAGTTCGTGTTCGACCATTCACAATCCGTGAAGCTGCACAAATGTACTTGGAACCTACACTCCAATACTCTCACGAAACCCGCTCACTCTTTATAGCACAAAATCAGATGGCGGTCAGCTTTTTCTGGGAGATGGATCCCTCGCGGGAGTTCCAACTCCAAAACTTGGACAGAAGGGTATCAGAGCAGTAATTAAAGTCCTGGATGACAAGTGCTTGTATGTATAGCCATTGGGGGAGTGGAGTCTGCCAACTGACGATACTAGAATATTCGACCCTCCAGAAGATAACCCAATTCAAAAGTTTTCGAGATCTGTAGTTCCAAACATGGGCAAGAGGGTGAAGGATCAACAATTTGCATTCGACCGAGTCTTCGACGAGAATACCACACAAGCCGAAGTATACGAATCAACAACAAGAGGATTAATGGATAGCGTTATGGAGGGATACAACGCGACAGTTTTTGCCTATGGCGCGACTGGTTGCGGGAAGACACATACAATCACTGGAACAGCTCAGCAACCTGGGATTATCTTTCTCACCATGCAGGAATTATTCGAGAAGATTTCTGAGCGATCCGACCAAAAGCAAACCGAAGTTTCGTTATCATACTTGGAAATTTATAACGAGACGATTCGCGATCTTCTGGTGCCGGGGGGAAGCAAACAAGGGTTGATGCTCCGCGAGGATGCCAATCAAGCTGTGTCTGTAGCTGGGCTAACAAGTCACCATCCTCGAGATGTTCAAGAAGTTATGGATATGATTGTGCAGGGAAACGAATACCGGACAGTCTCTCCAACCGCCGCAAATGCCACGTCCTCTCGATCGCACGCCGTCCTTCAGATCAACGTTGCACAGAAAGATCGAAATGCGGACGTCAACGAACCACATACAATGGCTACTTTGAGTATTATTGATTTGGCGGGTAGTGAGCGTGCCAGCGCGACCAAGAATCGGGGAGAGAGACTCCTGGAAGGAGCAAACATCAACAAATCTCTGCTGGCACTAGGTGGTTGTATTAATGCGCTCTGCGATCCGCGAAAAAAGAACCACGTTCCATATCGAAATTCCAAGCTCACTCGACTATTGAAATTCTCATTAGGGGGAAATTGCAAGACTGTTATGATAGTTTGTGTCAGCCCTTCGAGTGCCCACTTCGATGAAACCCAAAACACACTCCGATATGCCAACAGAGCCAAGAATATCCAGACCAAGGTGACCCGAAATGTATACAATGTTAATAGGCATGTGAAGGATTTCTTGGTCAAGATTGACGAGCAAAGAGCATTGATCAATGAGCTTCAGGCCCAGCAGAAAGATGGCGAGGCTGCAGCATTTATTAAGTTCAAGAAACAGAGCGAGAAGCGGGATGGGATTGTTCGTGAGGGTGTTACTAGAATTCGCGCGTCGTTCGATAACGCCGCAAAGGAGCGACAGGAGAAGGTCATCAACATGAAGAAACTCCGCCAACTTCAACGTCGGATTTCAGTTTTATCATCTTGGGTTGCAGCATTTGATTCCATCTGCGACTCCCGCGAGGACGAAGAAATGGCACCAAGTCTCATGGCAATGCGAAAAACCGCCCAAGGCATTCTTCTCGAACTTGAGAACAGCAGACAACATTACCACCAGCGACTCGATAAGTGCAACTGGGAGCGTGCGATTGACTCGGCACTACAAAACAGCATTAAACAACTCACAGAAGTGGATGGATCCTGTGAAGGCCCCGATGCTGCAAATCTGACCAGAGAAGCCGAGCTCCTCAAATCAAATGCGTCAGTTCAGGCTTTGCGAGAAGTTCTTGAGCAAGAGAAGGTCGGTGATGCGGACGTTATGCAAGTGCTGCTTTCTGCCCAATTCGACATCATTTCTTCCCTTCACGATATACTCAGCATGACCGAGGAGGATGCAATTAAGCATGCGAAATCAATCTTCGGGCGTTTGCTACAAACATGTTCTACCTCTGTATCCGAAATTGTTAAACCTGACGGATCTTTGAACATTACCGAAAATTTCCCACCAACAAAGCGCGGCACACCCAAACGGAAGAAGCCAGCCAACTTCCTCGATACTCAGGCTCGACCAATCCCAGTAATGCCAGCCCTTACTGCAGTCGCGCCTCAAGTCTTTGCATCCCCAATGAAGTCTTCTCCTCGACGACGGAAGGCAGCCCTCGGAAAGAAGGGAGTTTCATTCACACCAAAGAAAAAATCTCCATCGAAGCAACGAAGTGTCAGGTGGCGAGATGACACAGAATCGGGTGCTTTGGCTGAATTTGAGAAAACACCACAAAAGCCCGTTTCCCCAGAAGTATCGTCAGCCGAGAAAAGCATTGTTCTGCCAGGACTGCCTTCGTATCTAGCCGCGGATGTTTCCAACGACTCGCTCAATTCATCTCCTATCCCTACCGCGCCAACATCATCGATTGACATCAAGCCCAAGGCGAATCGATTTCAGGCTGGCTTCCTCTCTAAAAAGACAGATGGCTCGCCACCCCCTCCACCTCCACCAAAGATGACACGACTTTCCTCTTCCGATACAGAGACATCACCACTACGCACGATAGACGCACACGCTAACAACCGCTCCCCATTACACCTTGTACATACTATGGGAAGCGGTTCAACGCCAACTGAGAGTGGAAATAATTCCTCTTCAGAAGGAGAGAACAGTTTTCAAATGGATCGATCAGAGAGTGCAAAGATAGGAAGAGCACTGAAGAGAGGGGGCTCCATTTCTCGTGCATCAAACGACACAATGAGTCGAGCCCATCGTCGCAGAAGTCCAACCGCAGCCACCATGGCAGGGTCGCCGCCAAACGAAAACATGTTTACCGCCAGCCATGCTCGAAGAATGGTGAAGAGTGATAAAGAGGGTTCATTCCATTCAAGTGTACTGAGTCCTCGAACGCAACCCGTGGTCAAGAACAATCGACGTACAACCATTGCTGAGCCTCGAGCGATCAGTGGTAACATCCCCCTCGGCTCCGTTCGAATCGCGAGCGGTACCCCAAGATCAAGAGAGAGCGTTGCAGGAGTTATGGGCAAAGGTGGATGGCGTTAATAAATTGGTATTAATATCGAACTTGCGGGATTGGGGTTATGCTTTGAGTCTTCTCAAATATTGTTTTTGTTGTTTTTTTACATTGCATAGGAACGGCTGCATGATGATAATGACTCTTTTGTTTTTCTGTACTTTTCTCCTGACAGCCCTTGCGCATCCCCGCCTCTTTTGTAGGACAGGTAGTATGGAGTCAAGAGTGCGGCGTTTTTTAGTAAATGGGGAGTCGTTGCATAATTTGGCTTCTCTGGTGGTGGGGCATCATTGTATTAGTCTTCTTTTCTGATATTAAAAAATTCAGCGATGGTTGTTTTGATGTGACTTTGTTATGCTCTTTTACAGATTCGTGGAATTTCGCGGTAGCCTGCGGCTCTGACTGACCGGTTTTGTTTTTTCTCACTCTTTTCTGCGTATCTGATGCCCCGTATCAGTTGGCTCATGTGTTTTGGACACAAGTTTCGGATGTAGGCATTAGCGAAGTGATCATTGTTCTGTGGACACCTACTTTACTTTAGCTATCCCATCAAGTACGACAGTGGACGTTGTAGACCGTGCGAGAGAAGCGAGCCAATAAGAAGGCTATATTTCACGAGAAAGAGAGTACTTTTCAGCTATTTATTGTAATATATACTAAAACAAGGCCTTACTTTATATAATACTATATTATAGTTATTATACTTAAGCTAAGTGTTCTTTCTATTACTTTCTCTTTTATAATTTCCTACCATCTCTTCTAATATAGCTGTCTTTTATAACGTGGTTTATCAGGACCCCGATCATATCAGGACCCCGATCACTTTTCCTTGGCACGAGACTTCAAACTTGAATAAATCAACTACAATATATGAAATTAATTATCGCGCTCAGAATCTGATGA